>OX155955.1:15981377-16559668 GCA_944548615.1 Micropterix aruncella | reverse complement strand
ATTCCCCTATAACTTCTAAACTCAAACCGATTTAGAAATATGTGGCATTGTTGTAAACTTTATGTAATCCCAAGTGTCAAATTATCTTAATAAAGACCTTAACTGTCAAAATGTAAAGTAAATAGTTGTCTAAATTTCCAAATGTAAAAAAAAAATACGTGTGGCACTCGGGGACTGCCGCGGTAAAGCTATTGCATAGCATTTTTTTAAAGACTTATGCAATTATATTTATTTATTTATTTTATTTTTTCTGATATCAGATAACTGCGCTCTATCGGAAAACGTTGAAATTATTCCGAATCATTTGCGGCTGCGGAAGCAAATGATTCGGAATAATTTAAACGTCGCGCACGATTTTTTTATTCGATAAAGCAAAAAAAACGGATTATTCGAAAAAAAATCGTAGATAAAAAGATAGATAATTAAATTATCTTTAAAATAGTGCAGGTTTCATAATAATACGCCAGATAGTATTTGCGTAGTAGTCGTTTTTGTGTTCGGGTAGACCTAATTTCACAAATTAATTACACTATGTAATATAAACAAAATCTAATATATTCAAGGCTGAGAATATTAGGAAAATGTTCTTGTTTAACATATATTTTTTTCGAATCGTAAGCAGGACTCGTTTAGACGTAATTATCAGTTTAAAATCATTAATTTTCGTTAAGAAATTTCTTCTTTCGGTCGCCGTGCTGGCCTAGGCCCGCGATAAAAGCTATGCAATAGCTTAAAAACATAAATATATCATGTTTAGTGTCAAATGAAAGGTCTTATTGAGTACATTCCGAAAATATGTATCTAAATGGATCTATTTGGATAAATACATAAAAAAACAATATTTCATAAAACACGTTAAAAAATAATTAAAAATACAGTAGTTCACTTCTTATAACGCCAATCTTGTTTTTTATTGCTTTTAATATATTTATTTTCTATCTTATTTATAACATTAAAACATTTGTACAGTGGATCAAGAAGTTGATATTGACCTATTCAACACTTCTTCTCGAAAATTGAAACTTATACTAAACAATATGGTATTTTCTTCTTAGCAATATTAGCATATATCTAGTTATATTTGTTTATTCACTTCTCGTATCTTTTATTATATGTAAAAACTTTTAATTGGCCTCCAGCACTTATTTCTCAATGTGTACCTATATATATTTAACTAGCTGTAAATTTTCCTAAGAAATGAAAGTAAAATAAAATCTTGTGTTATTAAATAAACGATTGAAAAATCAAAAAGAACGCAATTTAATAGCTATATAAGAACGGGAATAACCTATATTTCAATAGAAATAAAAATCAAACAATTACTAGTAGTAAGACGAAACGTACAAAAAACGTAGAAGTACTTTTCACAATTCTGGCTTTGAGCTCGGGTCAGTTTGTCTCTCTCTAATCAGCTCTTCCATACGATGAATAAAACTAATTTGCGAATGCATTTTTCAAGTCGGATAATAATTCGTTTAAAAGTTACAGCCCCTTAAGTCATTCCACTTTTAATTTTGTAACTTAAGAACTCACTTTCTGATTCCAAAAAAATAAAATATTTATCTGTTTTTCGCATTAATTTGAATAGTTTATTCAAAGTTGGTAGCCGTACGGATAAGAATATGATTTCTCAGTCGTTCGATTGTAGCTATCGCTCCCCGATCCATTTTAGGTACGGAACCCTAAAGATGATCAGCTTTCCCATCATATCGATGAATAAAACAGATCAGTGAAAAAAAAACGAAATCAACAACGCTTTCTTGAGTTATAGCCTCTTAAGCCTATCATTGTAATTCAAGAACGCATTGTCCGATTTCAAAAATTTCTTTGATAATAAGGTTATATTTTTATTTTTTTAGGCGCTCCGTATAATGCACTCATATGTAAAAATTGTAAATTGCTTTGATGGTATGCTTCTTAGTAAATCACAATTCAAGCAACCTATTCAAGCAATTCAAGCAATCTCGCCTAAAAATAACGGACTAAATAAAAACAACAAACTGAAATTAAAATAAAATATTTAAGGTATTAGAAGAGTTAACAAAATAGGTAAATTATCAATAAGTAGAAAACGTTTTTAGATTTATATCAAATAACTTAATGTAATATTATCTCTAGTACGTAAGACCGATGTAAATCTGTTGTTTTTTCAAATAAAGAGAAAAAAAAAACCGGAGTACTAATTAAAACTTGGTCATTTTGAAGCGTCCGTTTGTATGTCAGCTACCTGACTTGGTTTATGAACGACCCTCAGAAGCTAACCAGCTCTTGCCATTGATGAATACCACAGATTGGCTAAATAATTTCGAAATCGAACAACGCGTTCTTCAGATGTAGATTAGCAGGATAGACTGACAAGCGAACGGAGAGATTTTTTGTTTTTGTGGTTCTAAATGGTCTAAAATGTAGAGAAATTTGGTTTTGAACAATATCCAATTTTAGTTGAAGTCAAGAAGGTCGCTTTCCGCCAGCTTTCTGTAGCCGATCGGTCTGGTGCTAAAGTACCTAACAATATAGAACAAAGTACATAGTCTTTCTGCCTGTCTGATGCAAACAAAATATGAATACTTAATATTTTGAACGTCTCTAAATATTTAGCAGTATTAGCCGAATCAAAAGCGGTAGGAATGGTTTTGATATCTGAAAATAAATAAAAAATCTACAACTGAAAAAGGTCACAGACGAATGCGTGTCCAGCGATGCGTGTCGATTCCCATGTAGCCCACGGGTCGTGTTGTCCGGCAAATCGGCAGTTGGCCGGTTTTTGCTTGCCGATGCCCCATGCCGCAACGGCAGGGCATCAACTGAACGATAATCGTACCTATCCTAATAGTAATTTGGTTATTAATTATCAATATTATTTGGGAAAAGTAGGTAGCAGGTATGATTTAAAGATAATTATTTATTAAATTAATAATTTGATGTAATTAATCCCATTTCCGGTTTACAGAATCCATCTCTCTCTTTTCATTTTCGTTATATAAATTGACTAGCTGACCCGTACCCACTTCGTTGGGCGGTAAAACTTTTTACTTTTGATGAAATTATGAGTATGTTTTGGTTAGTACTGAGTGCTATGATTTATTTCCTGACTGCCAAAAGAAGGGTTATATTTTTACTGCATATATATGTATGTATTTGCATGCCAATTTGACTATTTTACCGTTATTTGTGAGTGTCTTCTTGTGAGTGTCTTATCTCTTTAACCATTTATGCAGTAAAACTGAAATTATATACAGTAAAAGGGAAAAATCTTTTGTTTTAAATACTTGAGACGATAAATTTACTTATTTCGATAATAATTCATAATTGTAGATAATATGACCAATAAACATGACTTAGCGATTTGAATTATTTTTTTAATTTGAAAAACTACTTTTTGTGACTTAAATATAAAAGTTAGACATATGCTGTCGCTGATTTTTTTGTAGGCATTATCAAGCTCTACAACTTTTCTCTAGAACTTAATCATATATCTCTCATCGTTAAGGCAGCGTTATTAGATAGTTTTTTTCCGACTTACTTTGGAAATCCGACTACCACGAAAAAGTCTTTTCATTTTTCGGATAATTATATACACTCACAAATAACGTGGCTTTCTATTGGTTAAAGAATTTTCAAAATCGGTTCAGTAGATCCAGAGATTACTCCCTACAACGTCACAAACTTTAACTCTTTATAATATTAGTTTAGATTAATGGTTCTGAGAAACTGGGATGCGTTAAAATAAGTAGATAGCGGCAGATACATTGGGCAGCAAAAGGACACAGAGATACGACTAGTCGACGACGTCCATATACGTAACTCTTAATCTTATTTTTACACGATTTCCCAACAAAAAAGGTGTGTAATGTGTTCAGGATACATCTATGTTTTTCCTTTATTCATTCCACCAAAACTTCTAAACGCTCGAACTGTATACCAGACAGTAGCGTCTCTTAGAACAACATTGAAAACGGGGCGAGCTACGTCACGAGTCCAAGGACTCGTATATGACCGCTATATGTCTACTACTCCGCCAACGCAGATGTTCAAATGTTTTGAGAAATTGGGCAACCTTTGCACGCGCGTAACGCTAACCAAAGGCGTTCGTCGAAACGTACCACTCTGCTCACTTCCCTCGCGCCCTATTCTCGCAATCCCCTATCGCTTTAGAGTGCGTCTACTGTTCTCTGGGTATTCTGTGAATATACCAAACCTGCCTTATTTCTTACTCGAGGTATCACAAAATTTAAACTTTCTCCAGCCCTCGTAGCTTTTATTATATTTGCTGGCTGCTTACTTGGTCATTTATATGTTTCTAAAAATGAACAAGCATCTGTTTAACGAATATTTGCCCTATATAAAGTATGTACATGCATTTTTTAAACAGTTCTAAACTACATCTGGGAGTTTTTCTTATGAAGACTCCCAATAAAAGTGAGTATTTAATCCTAATAAATTAATTTCCGATTTTTAGTGAAAAAAATAATTTAAAAAAGTGAGCGGAACTGGACCGTTGCACCATGAGATATGGGGTACACTCAAGGACGTATCCAGGGTGGGGGGACCCTGGGGTTGCGCCCCCCCCCCTCCCCCAAAAGGGGGGTGGGAAAGTTGGGATTTAAAGGGGCGAAAACACTATCGGACGCGTACGTTAGCCGCGGCTAATGGACGCGATCTGTGTAATGAATTTCTATTAAGCCTTGCACATTATCGGACGTCAGTCGCGGACGCGACCTTGAGGATTCGGACGTCCGATAGAGATCTGGCAAGCCACGTCCGAAACGACTGTGCATACTGTCCATAAGCCGCGGCAGCGGACGCGTCCGATAGCGTGTTCAGGCTAATTCAAGTTTGGTGGGTGCCGCGTACATTGTTGTGTGTGTATGCCCTCCCCCCTCCCCCCTGGAACTGAAGTCTGGATACGTGCCTGAACCGTACTCTATTTCTTAATAAAACTATTCAACAATCGTATGTTGATCGTACTTGTTTTGTCCAAGCGACTACAGTGTCGGGAGAGACGCGGTGGCAGCGCAGCGGGTCAATTCGCGGAACTCATTATGCGAGCCAGAGGCTACCTACTCTTTTTTAGTAGCTAATGCAAAGCGGTCGGGGGGCGACCAGCGCGGGCGGCGCGGGAGGCGACACGCATCGCGCCCCAAGGCCGAATCTGCCAGCGAAAATTCCTGAATGGCATAGCTGCCGCTTTTTTGGCAGACGATGCGAACCGATCGCCACTTATGCCGTGTCCCCAGTAGCCAAACAAGACGTCAGGCCCGTTAAATAACCTAGCACTCAGCCGTTCGAAAGACCTGAGTATCAAGTAAATATATTTAAAAAGTAACAAACACGACTGCTGTTACAGAAAGTGAACTATTGTATTTATAATTATGTTATTATTGTTTTTTTATGAAATATTTGACGTTTATGTATTTATCCATATATATACATGTATATTCCCTTAATGTACTTAATGTACCTTTAATTTGACACTAAAAAAGATATATTTTTGTTAAATTATTGACATTTGGGCATTTCGACAACTATTTACTTGATATTTGGACAATTAGGATACCTTATACCACTCGGGAGGACATAACGGTTCTAACAATACTACACACTTCTACATAGGTTCAAGCGTTTAGAAGTTAAGGTGGAATAAAGAAACTGAAAACATACTCGTACATAGATGAAACCTGAACACTTTACACTCCTTTTTTGTTAGGCAGTCGTGTAAAACAAGTGGGGTGATGTCATCTATAACGGGCGAACCCGTCACTCCAGGTTGGCATACCGATATGTAATCGTTCTTTCAGCCTGGAATGAGCGTAGAGACTTTGAGCGAATACTGTCCACCATCCACCTACGCCGACATGCCCGTAAGAAGCCAACGCCTCACTGCGAGACGCTGGATTGCACTTAGCGCGCCAACCTCACGCCCTTACTACCAGTTATGGCCGGATTTCTACGTTACGGGTACGAATTCGCTTGCGCGGCCTCTTGCGAACCTGTTGTTAGTTCAGCGGTAATTCAGTAGGTATGAATTTAAAGCGGACCATGGCGTCCTTTGCCCGTCCACCATTCTGGGTCGGGTGGCCAATTGGTCGTTTCAAGAGTGGCTGACAACAGTTGGGCGGTGTCAACTACTACGGGCGAACCCGTCACCCCAGGCTGTGATCGTTCTTTCAGCCGCGGGATGAGCGTAGATGACTTAGACAATGAGGTCTAAGACGCTACTTCTACAATGAGGAGACAATGAGTGGCTAACAACAGGCCAGCAGCTACTCCCGCTGCTTAGGAAACAGTACATCGTTCCCAGACTCGATCACGTAATTGCCGGAGTGCACAGGCGATTGGCTGACGACGCACGTTGCGGAAACCTCCCAGTAGCGCCAGAAGGCTATCCCCCAGGAGAATCTGTTCCACCAGCCGCAGCCTGAGAAGCTGAGTTTCTACCGGGGTACCCTGACTCGGTTTTAATCGTCTAGTTATTTTTTTACCAGCTTCCTATTTTTAATTGTTTTTTTTAAACTGTTCTATTTTTGATTCATAAAATACTAACACAGTAAGTATATTTATTGTATGACATTAATCAGCTTTTAATCAAAGAATGTCTCTATTTGTCATTTTATTAAGTATTTTAATATTAAATTGTTTTCTTAATTTGTCAGCATCGACCCGAATCGGAAAAAAAAACTATTTAGGTCAGAGGATCAACATAACCAGTTGCAGCTTTTAATTTTTTTTAACACGCTTTTATAAGGTCGACCTGTATGTAACTAACTATGTAATGGAATCTAAGGTAACTAATTAACCATCTTCCAAGGATCGTAGCGTCATGAAAATTGGCAGCTGTATGTAGTTCTGATGACAATGCAATAATATGGTACTGTCGAACTGATCTGATGATGGAGTCGGAAGATATGAACTGGAACTACATGATGGAGCATCGTATCATAGCTGTGTTTGGACTTGTTAGAAAAGTCTTGGAATGAACTTTGACCACGATTACGTTTCAAGGTCTGATGGTGAAGCCGGAAGACAGGAACTGGCATTCCATGATGGAATATCGTATCCTAGTCGTGTTTGCACTTGTGAGAAAGGTCACGTAACGGACTTTGAACACGATCAGGTTTCAAGGTTATAAACAAACCTATTATATATTGACTTGTAAATATTGAGTGTAAATAATGTAAATATTGACATAGGTGCCTGTATAAAGCGTGTTTTCAGTGTTTTTTTTAACTATTAATTTATTTCATTGCAAGGACGTATCAATACAATACAATACAATGAACTACTCCAGTACCTAGGCATTCTTACACTTGTATACGTCACAAAATTAACTTCTAAGTAAATATTATTAAAACATAACTACCTTGATAGTTGCCAATCGCTGTAATATTATGTTCAATATCACCTACATACAAAAAATCAAAATATACAAATATGGTTTATTAGTGAATAATAGATTAACATAGAAATACAAAGTCAATGTAAAATTATCAAGATAAAAATATTTAATTTTCAGTCGATTTTATTGTTATTCTTTATAAGTTCATTCAATTTGATGAATGAAAAATAAATTATATGATTACAAGAATTTTTCAAATATTGTCCCGAGATCCCAAGTACGATTATTTAATAAAACCAAATAAAACACTCGATTTTTTTCTGTGCTAGGCTTACACTAGTAGTAATAGTGTGTCATTCGTTATGGCACAGTGGCGTACGCGAGCTGCTAACCGCTGCTTCAATAAATTTGTCAATTTATGTCGTGTAGTCGTGGGGCTTCGATAGCCGCGGCCGCCGCTCAGGGGGTTAATATTATGACGTTACAAGACCACCGACAGCAACGTGTTAATTGAAGCGATGCCGCTTTATAGAAGTACTGATCCGCGAATGCAAGCAGGGAATAACAGCCGAGTAAGTTATTATAATAACGAGAAACAGGGTTTTATTTCGGCGCGCAAAACTCGATTTTAAGTGCAGGGATCGATACAAAAATTGTACGCATCGAAGTCAAAAAGTATTTCACAGGTATATGCATCACATATGATTAATTTTAATCTAGTGGGGTGATAAAATCTACACTAATCTCATCTAATCCGCTTCACAAAACAAAATTGTTAAAACAGTATTATTTATAGTCTTTTTTTGTCTAAATCTATTATATATATTGGATAATTTTATAAATAAACATTAGCTTGTTCATTTATAATGAATTAGTCTAAGTGACCTATTTTTATGCGGATTGGAATCAGAGCAAAACGGACTTATTACCGCAGTGATGAATTCTCCTATCCAGCGTTTAATCTAGTATCGCCTAACTATGCAAAATACTATTCTAAGACATACGAATATAGCTGCACATAACTAGATGCTTGAGGGCGAAATAAATAATTCATTGGCATTTTCATTCATAATCAATTAGTCAATGTCAATAGTCTTTTATTAATCCAAAATTGCAAATACAATTTGATATGCCATAATCCTAATTGATTAAAACACAATAATCAAAATATAATGAATGAATATACCAATGAATTATTTATTTCGCCCTCGAGCACTTAGTTATGTGCAGCTATATTGGTATGCCTTAGAATAGTCCTTTGCCTAGTTAGGCGACACCGGATTAAACGCTGGATCGGAGAATTCATCTCTACGGTAATAAGTCTGGTCTGCTCTGATTCCACTCTGCAAACAAATAAGTCACTTAGACTAATTAATTATGATTTTTTTATAAAATGTTTAATAATATGAATAACGTTTTTTTTATAAAATTATGCATTATAAATAATATATTTTGACAAAAACAAAGGGATGGTATAAATTATACCATTTTTTTGTGAAGCGGATTAGATGAGATTTCTGTAGATTTTATCACCCCACTAGATTAAAATTAATCACGTGTGATAAATATCCCCGTGAAATACTTTTTGACGATACGTACAATTTTTGTATCGATCCCTGCACCTAAATCGAGTTTTACACGCCTAAATAAAACACTGTTTCTAGTTATTATGCAATTTTTGATGTATGCAAACTTGTTGTGTACAATTATGCAATAATATACAATTTGATTATACAATAGAAGTATAAAAACAATGTAAACATAATGTTGTGTTTTAATTATATGAGACATAAAATAAATTACAAGGGATGGTTATAAAAAAAAAAGAGGTGTCATTGTTTCTAATCAACGTTGATTAGAAACAATGTAAATATCAGATGTATAACTTACAAAGCTCACGGTGTGATTACGACTAGTCTCATCCGATTGTCGATTATACTAAATAGCAACGACATAAAAATTGTGAGTTCGCAACAATGACACACTATTAAATATTATTTCAGAAAATTGCACTTCATGCCAGTTGATAACCGCCATAATTCTAGACTGAGTGAAATTGAATTTAGAATTTTGGCGGGTAAAAATATTTCTCAACTTAATTCGACCTGCACTTCTTGTAAACTACAATTGAATCAGTTATATTCATTTAAGCACATGTCCAAAATGGTAGGTTTTCAGGAGAGACAAATAACTGTTTTATTGCTAAATTAAAGGCAATTATAAATGGAACATTTTTTAGTTTAATAGTATTTAAAATAGCTATCAAACTCAAATTAAAAATAGTCGTTACTTTATTTCGTTTATTTGTATTTTTATTTACAAAAAATGGAGATGTGTCCAATTGAATGTAAAGTTGTATATGTGTCTTATGGATCAGAACTACTTTACACCATCGTCCCTCATATTAAAGGTACTTTTCTTCATTAATCCTCTTCATCGTTATTTTCAGTCTGGGTGGTCGGCCATTCGATTATCTGATCATAAAATTCCTTATATATACTAGGTATGTACTGCGTTAGGCGAGATATGTATTGTATTTTTTTTGCGTTAATGGGATTAACGCCATTGTAAGCTTTCTCCAGGGGAAATGTAACCTGACTCGCAAGTAATAGCTTGAATGTGTGTACGGGAAATCCATTTATATGGTTCAGAGCTTGAATAAAGCCACTTCTGGAAGCTGAATGCCTGAATTCTTTGTATTATGTAGGATGGAACACAACTTTTTGGGCTCTGCTTATGGATCTTCCTTTAGTTTCCTCCGATACACCGCCTTTCAAGTAATATTTTGGCCACCATGCTTTGAAGTTCAAAAAGATATCGTTTGTTACAAGGTACTTTACTTCGATGCGCCCGCTGACTTCTACTGCGTTTACAATGAGTGCAACATATTCTATCGGGTCATACAACCTGTCGAATTTTCTCAAACTTCTTTTCAATGTTCCAAAGTCCCTATCACATGGATTATACAAGCGACCATGGACTGGAAAGTATTGCCTAACATTCTTGAATCGATCGGTGTCTACTAACGCTGCACAGAATCGGATCATTGTATGATTTTTATTTTGCCCTGTGCAGCCGTCAGAGAAAAGTCTTAAATGTTTGATTGTTGAGGGTATTTCATTTTTCACATAATCATATAGCATAGAGCACACATCATTCGCATATTTATTATGCCTAGTTGACTTGCATGGCTTGTACTAATAAGAGTGTGGTTATAGCTTTATTGCAGTGTCATACTTATACGCGTAGGTAATAAAATTTGCAAAAGTGAATAAAATAAAAAACATAACCAACATCAAATACTCCACTCTCTTGATGTTTCGAATAAAGTCACCGACCTGAAAGAAGTAGAAGCTGAGATTACGATATTCTTTTTATTTTACTCCAAAACCTGTTCACAGATGGTGTCGATACAAAAAAGAGGAATTCCCGCGGAGCACTGTACAACTAGTAATTGTATTATTAAATGTAATTGGTTTGATATGTCAGTAAGTTGCGTAGGAACGTCGGCGATTCGTCGGCGGTACGGCGCGTGACATAATATCATTTAGGTATGTGATATGTATTATGTGAATCGGTATGGCCGCACACTAAAAGCTGCCCTTTATGGAATGGACATGGTCGTAAAAAAAAATTGTTTTAACTAATAAAAAAGTTATAACAGTAACAAGTATGTACTATGTACATCGAAAAATCTATTTATTAGGTTGCTCATTGCCTTGTATATTAAGGCTTTAAACTGACTTCGAAAACTTTCAGGCGCGTTTACTCCTACAATATAAGCGGTGAGTGTGTTTTGTTATTATTGTATTATATCGACGGGTTATTCTCTAGGGCCGCACTTAGTCACATTTTTTATTTAGGCCCTAAATTAATGACAAATAATTAAAACGTGAGAGCGTTCTGAGACTTACGCTAAATATTCTTTACCATTAACACCCTTATATCACCACTGCGTAAAGATAGTTATTATGTGCTAGCGCTGCGATAGAACGTTTAGTATGCGCCTGGTCGCCGACGCGAGCGCATGTAGAATCTGCGCTTGACGTTTCATCAACTCTAGATTTTTATTGGTCAAACCCTACAAAATTAACCTCGCCTATTTCATTTCGGATATTTTTCTAAGGTCTCATGTCGCCCCAATATAAATTTTGATTTATCCAACTACCCTCATATCTGTTTACGTGTTAAATTCTTTTGAAATTTTAATTTATTTCACTTTTCCGGCCAAGGCCTATATTACTATTTTGATAAGGCTACACTAAATATCACATCGCATAATCAAAATAAAAATATAATTACAAATAATTTAACTTACCTATACGAATACATAGTTAGATAAAGATCTAAAGTTTCGTAATCAACGTTTTATTTAGTAATCTTCTATATCTTAAGAGTAATATGCTGAGAAATTTCGATGAAAAACCAGTCAAAATGACTAAAACGTTTATTAGTCTATTATATAATAAGTCAATAGAATTACTAAAAGCGTTGGGTTTTTCCAAACTAATTAGTTTTTAAGTAAAAATCACAAAAATTTTGTCCGAAACTTCGCGAAAAATCAACCAAATTATTTTCATTCATTCATCTGAATGAATAGAAAATATAAAATTAGTCACTATGTTTTAAATATTATCATTCCAGAATTATATATCTACAAAGTAGGGTGATAAAATTCACATAAAAGTCATTATCGGCTATAAGAGTTGTAATAAATATTAATATTTATACTTTTGTTTTAGCCAGCATCTTTATTTCATACTGGATATTTTTTTATAAAAATATTCACCTATATTCATAGTATAAATATAAAATTGCATTTTTTTTCTAAAATATAATCCAAATTCGAACGGTATCCAATTCTCTTAACAATCGACTCTCGGATTGTGAGATGGAGGAAAGATTATTCATTTATATATCTAAAGGGAATATTATAATCCTCAGAAGTAAACCCTTTTTGAGCATTTTTATCAAATTTTGTCACTGAACTTCTAGCTACATAAAACGCATAGAGGTATAAATTTTGTAATTGTTTATTTACACTGTGCTTTGGGTATTTGGCTACCTAACCATATATAATGTTCAACAGGATGCTGCAATCATTTGCAAGACTGCAGCAAGAATAAAATAAAATAAATTGAAGAAGAATTTTCGAAGTAGGTACTTTAAAAAGTCAAATAATGAAGTATTCAGTGTATAGAGAGTCGATAAACTTTCTTTGCTTATTAGTCTCGCTAGGTAAAAATACAACGATACACCACATGCAGAGCAGTAATCGAAACACTAGGAATGATGTCGATACATATTATTTATGTGTACAACGATACACCACATGCAGAGCAGTAATCGAAACACTATACTATCCGCATTACAAAGTGGCGAGTCAGGTAATTTATCATCGAAATCGTGCTATCTCTTTCGCACTTGCACGGCCTTATGGAGCGATACCTGTAACCGTAGTGTAGGTACTTTTACGCATACAAAAGGGATGTCGATAAAATAATGAAACGAGGGAAATAAATATTATTTCAGTATTATAAAATCGAAGACTATCGCGGTTGTTTGACATTAAAAATAGGATTGAAAACGGATTTACCGCGTCACCGAAACGTCGGGTCCTACAAATTTCACGCGGTAAATTCGTTTTCTATCCTATTTATATTTCAGTATTGTTTCATTACGATAAATATTAAATAAGTTAAAAATATAAATATTCATTGAATTATTAAAATAAAACTATAAAAGTATCAAATTTATTATAGTTGACAACAAAATAATTGTTACACAAAAAAAAAAACTAAACAAAGAAAGTCAGCAAGCTATTCATATTCGTCTTCACTGCCACTATCGTCTTGTAGATTAATAACATGACAATTGGTGTCAATTATATTATGTGCTTTGGCCAGGTCTTCGTTCTGGAGATTTTTGAATCGATTCCGAATTCGATCTAGAGTTCGTTCGCTCGTTCCACAAACTAATGCTGCCAACTTTCTTGGTTGTTGAAAATCAATTTTCCTTATGACATCAGGGTCTTCTTTCAACTTATGCAACCACTTATAAATGTTGAGAATGACATGCCGGCTTTGCTGGTTAACATCACTTCTTAACTTGGTCAAATCAGTTTTGCAAAAATC
Organism: Micropterix aruncella; assembly: GCA_944548615.1. Taxonomy (NCBI): domain Eukaryota; kingdom Metazoa; phylum Arthropoda; class Insecta; order Lepidoptera; family Micropterigidae; genus Micropterix; species Micropterix aruncella. Next base: position 16,546,198 of record OX155955.1, on the reverse strand, counting down.
TTCCATCATGATGTAGATTCACAAATAGAGGTCGTATAACGGATGAGTTATGCTCTTTGAAATTAAGCCTTTTATAGCAGAATATTTTGTTATCAATAATGCCTAATGACCTACATAATACGCACAATAATTATAGTAGACGAAAACTAATTTGGCAAAAGTGTCATTAAGATGTCATAAAATGTCGAAATCGAACTGTTACGGTTACCACAATTAATAGTCCTAATCGGTTAGCTACTTACCACCTATTACTGTATTTACTCACCGCTTTTGGCTAAATCTAGGAATTATAATGATATACAGCCTATGACACTAACAAATAATGTGGCTTTCTATTGGTAAAAGAATTTTCAAAATCGGTTCAGTAGATCCAGAGATTACATCCTACAACGTTACAAACTTTACTTATTTATAATATTAGTATAGAAGTATAGATTACGATACGGTCGCGGTTCTATCCCTATGTCGTATTATCTCTTTAATTATTTATGCAGTAAAAGGGAAAAAAACCTAACCTAACACTTGAGACGATAAATTTACTTATTTTAATAAGTATTCATAATTAACATAATATAAAAATTAGACATATGCTGTCGCTGACTTTTTTGTAGGCATTATCAAGCTCTACAACTTTTCTCTAGAACTTAATCATATATCTCTCATCGTTAAGGCAGTGCTAGTTAGAAACGGTTTTGTTCGACCGCTTATTCTCCGACTTACCTTGCAAATCCGACTACCACGAAAAAGTCTTTTCATTTTTCGGATTAATATATAACTTATGACACTCACAAATAATGTGGCTTTCTATTGGTAAAAGAATTTTCAAAAACGGTTCAGTAGATCTAGAGATTACTTCCTACAACATCACAAACTTTACCTCTTAATAATATTAGTATAGATAAATATTTTATCGACATGGTACCATTCCTATGTTAACTGTCTCTAATTACCCCAGTCGCCAGTTTGTACTGCGGATACTATAGGAATGATGTCGATACATATTATATATGTGTACCTATACGCGAGTGACAACCGGCGGCGACAAAAAGGGCGTTCCTAAAACAGTGACGGTGCCCTATTTACCATTTTATCTATGCGGACCTACACCTATGCTCGCTATATAATGGGCACCGGAGAGAACCCGGAGATCGGGAGTGGGGGAAACCAAAGGAGCGGATTCTATGACGAGGGCCTTCTAGGCAATAAAATAACCACGCCTCTTGCCTAGCGTTTGCTTTGAGGGGAGATAAGGGACCCATATAAATATATTTGCTGCATGCTATATAGGTATACCTGTATAACATTATCTATCTTATTATTAAAAATATGTTTTTGCGCATTGGGATTTTTCCAGTTGGTAATTATTTTTATAGGTAAAAATCTAACGGACGACGAATTTAAAATATGTAGCGGAAATAATTTTATAAATAACATTTAAATGAATCATTAAAAGGATGAATATAATATGGCTGGCTAATATGGATGGCTGAATATTATATAAAACACTGAGAAATGGATTTAAAAGTAAAATAATTACTTTACAGAGTTATCTGCCTTTTACTCATTTTATTTATTATATCTACTAAATAATTATGCATTTACATATGTGCATAATTAATGGTTTGCATTTAAATATATGCATAATTAGGAACCCTTTTAACGTACTTATTTTTTTATTTTTAGATATATTTATTAACCTATTTTAATATTTAATATTATTTACTTACTTACCTAATATTTATTTCACTTTTCGATCTGAAAGAATGAAAGAAAAAAATAAAAGTAGTCGCTATGTTTTAAACACTATTACCCCAGAACATACAGATATAATTATGGTGATTATCCACAAAAATGTCATCTTATCTACTTCGCAAAAAAATTTGTAAAAAATATTATTATTTTTAATTTTGTTTAAGGCAAAATATATTTTTATACGGTTTTTTTTAATAAATCATATTTATATTCATAGTATAAAAATCTAAAAATGTTTTTTTATTTAAATATATTTGTACCTACGTAAGTTTCATAGCTATTTGTATTTCTGTATTTTATGGTATTTAAAACAAACCTTTTCGCATTAGTCTTTAAGTATGTTGTTTCTTCAACTTTTACTCATACTGGGATCGATTGCGTTTCTTCGTGAACTAAAATCGGAAATTAGTTCGTGTGAATGAGACAGGGCTACACGCTAGAGCGGAATGTTAAATTATCGGTTGTCACTTTATCGCATTAAAACTACCCAAAAAAGATAAAGCATCTGAATCTAAGACCGCACAAAATGTGTTCAAATTTATTTGAACGAATATAAGTTCGACAGGTAGTTTTTATCGACGATCGTTCGTTACAAATTACGCTCTAACGTATTGCTTTATCTCGTTCGCTTAAACTAATTTCAGTTTTAGTTCGCAAAGAAACGCAATCGGTCCCACTGTTTCCATTCGAGCCGGAAAATTAATAAGAAGGTATTCATTCAATAATGTCTACTTGCCTGATACTATTTGGAAATTTGAGAAAACTGAAAAATATCTAGGATTTTTTGTTTTGTTTATTTTATGGATTGTTTCCTTTTTGTTCAGACTTATTATGGTGATCTCAAAGGATGTATTTATGTTTACCTACGAATTTGGGCTTGTAATATTGTTTTTACTTTATTAGTCTTATTTAGAAAAAGAAATATGTTGACTCTTTATTGACAAACAGATTTTTATCGCATCAATAAAATATCATACTAAATAAAAAAAATAGAAAATACGATAATCTCATACCTAAAAACATAGGCTACACCTCAAACATTCAAAATTCAACAGTTCAAAATTCAATGAAATCTTACTTGTAGAATTCGACGATTTTTTTAAATATATAATATAATGTAGGTATATGTAGGTTATATTTGTCGGTTAGTATGTGCACCTACGTAGTGTATTTATCTTCTTATAAATAAAAATTAAATGCTGTTCGTTGGTAACCGCATATTGGGTTGAACAACTGAACCGATTTGCCTAATTTGTTTTTTAAATGTTCGTAATAGTCCAAATAAGATTCTAACGGAAAGGAAAATTGAAAAAGTTTCCCGGAAAATTGGAAAATTCGGAAGAAGAGAGTGTTTTATTCTACTCACGATTCGACCGATGGATATTCCTAATTCTTTTTTTTAATAGGAACGACATATTAGGTTGATTCTTTTTTTTGTTTTGATCGATTTGCGCTCGGGATGGAAATAATACAATCAAATGTATTCAATTAAAAGAAAATTTGGAAGAATCCGGAAGGGGGGTGGAGTTTGTGGGGGGGGGAGGGGTTGAGGGGGGGGGGGAGTTTGGAAATGGTGGGTTTGGACGGGGAGTTAAGGGGGGGTGTAGTTTGAAAGATAGGGATGGGGGAGAAGTTAGGGGTGGTTGAGGGGGGGGGGTGCAAAAAAGGGTGGAAGTGGGGAGGGGGGGTTAGGAGTTTTGTTGCGGCGGGGGGGGGGGGGGGGTTCTGTTTGCCTGGAAAGTCATAGGGTGACACAACCGCTTTTTTACGTTGTTTACATATTCCAATAGCTTTTCACAAATTCACAAAACGATTACAAAGAAATTTATTGAAATTTGGACAGTAGGTACAACGTCTGTCGGGTCAGCTAGTACTGAATAAACTTTTTTGAAATAAAATCCGATTTGTGTTTTTAGAACACAAAAAACGAAATATAATATATCGATATAATATATTGATAATATATCGAATTATATCAAAATGCCTACTTCGAGACAAATAAAACTTGAAATATAACGTAAGAAAACTGTGTAATTACTAAGGTTTATTGCATTGGCCTCAACAAAGTGTATCCCATAATGTCACAACTAACCACTAGAAGCCAGCATACAGCCAATTGTAATTTATCAGGATTTGACTCGTATATTAAGTTCCACCAATATTAAATATGCATCGTTAAAATACTCCGATGGAGTAATTACTATTGATTGGAAATACAGTTTCCCATTTAGATTTAGAGATATCAAATCTCAAAGCAAATAAATCTTTCGTTTGAAACTCTAAACCTTAACAATTGCAATTGCAGTGGAGCATCTTATCTTGATTAGAGAATTAAAATAACTGAGGTAGATTTCATCATGAAGGGTTCTTCACCTAGGCGTAGAATTATTTTTAATGCGAAATAACTATGCGTACAATTTCACTGCGTGCGCGACGCTTATCGTTGATTTAAATAATCTGAACGCCGTGAATGAGTAGACTAATGATTGTTGACGGAATTCCTTGCTAAAATTCGATGTAGTTATTGCTCGAAATTGAGGAAACAATTTGTCTAAAACGAAAAAAAAGTTATTTGTTTTCCGGGCTGATCAACGCCGCCCCGTTTTGTTTGTTAACTGAACAACTTTATTGTTTTGTTTCTAGGGAATATAAAAGTAAAGTTTTTGATAGGAAATCGAAAAACGTTTTTTTTTTTTTTTTTTTTTAAACCATTTTATCAGGTAAACAGGTAATATTGTGACACAACCGCGCGAAATGCTAAAGTCGCCGAGTTTTCGAGCGCGCCTAATCACAAGCTTGCCTAGCTAGAAGGGCTCCGAGAATCAGAGATTTTTTGCTTACTGGTGAGGTCTCAGAAAGATGAAAAATTAATACAAAAAGTTTTCAAAGTATTCAGAACTGTAATTGCATTGTGTAACTTTTAATAAGTAAACAAATAAATAGAATTCTCCCAAAGTAGCGTCTATATGCACAGTGCAGTTTGTATATTATGTTATAAAATATTTCAACTTATTATCATTAGTCTGTACATTATCAGTGAGAGCACCGGTGTGCTCAGTCGTTCGCCAGACTTATGCCAATCCTGTGTAGTCAAGACAAAAGACAAACCAAACGTACGTCAAATATAATCATCGTTTATTATCTTTAATTACGGGTTTCATTTGATTGGGTTTTGTGTGATTATTTTATATTTACATTTGTTATGCATGACTACTTATATCAATTCTCGATTACTGTTTTATTACATTCTATGTAGAAAAAACTTGATTTTATTTTGAAATATAACTCTTGCGTTTATGCCTATGATTTAAAATCACATTCGTTTTGATATTTAAATATGATTGTTTGCCTAAATGCCAGATTATGAGCACAAAAAATGTTGTGAAAATCCGCCTACTAACACCACAATATACGATACATTAATTCCTTTATTTAGTAAAACGTAGTCCCGTGGGATTTGTACCCGAATGAATTTCAATCAGATCAGGTTATGTCGATCAAATATCCATAATAAGTGGTTCTCCCGCACGTGTATTGTGATGGGAGTCCTCTCTGAATGACCCAAAAGGTGTCACGTATTCTGTCCGCTGCGCGAGTGCAATTTTCATCCTGCGAGGAGCCGGCTAGCAACACAATCTTTCATTATGCACGGTGAGGTAACTACTTAAACTCGCGCCGTTTCAAACCCTGGGAATATTTAATTTTACAAACACCACCTGCGCTAGGTAGGTAGGGGCTGGGATTTCTCTTTTGGCTGCGGTAGTGAGACACTTTGGGTTAGGGTTGTCTAAGTGCGCCCGGAAGCCAAAGGTGCATATATGTTTTTGCACAGTATCAGGAGTACATGTTTTATATGGAAGTTCTCTTCTCGATCTTTTATACTCGCTATCTCAAAGGGTTGTACAGCTTTTCATATTTGGAACATAGTTCACTGTCTGTTTCGTGTATTTAATTACCCTGTCTCTCTCTCTCTCTCTCGCAAGTCTGGCAAAGCCTGAATAACGATGCACTCCCTCGTGCCTCATATGCTCCTAATAACATAAAATTTCTTTATGATGACCCAGCAACTACTGCTCTGATTTCGAACGGGTTTTCTCCTTTAAACACTAGTAAATACTATTCTCCCACTATACAATATTTTCACACTACATAGCCGATCTGTAAAAAGGCAGAAAAAAATGCTGCGTCCGAAAAACGGGGCGTCACAGCATGCGTTCGATACTGCAGCCAAAAGAAAAACTTCTGCCTGTAGGTAGATAATACAGGAAAGCCTAGAGACGACGCAACGTTGAATAGGAGGTAAAGAATTTTGAACAACATTTGAAAAATCGTACGTTGAAAATTTGTAATAGACGGTTACTACACTATTTTGGGGTTGATCAGGTTGTATTAGTTTATAAGTTTACGTAACTCCAGAAGGAACATATATGTTTGTACAGTACTAGGAATACATGTTTTATAAGTAGGTTCTTTTCTCGATCTTCTATGCTAGCTATCTCAGAAGGTTGATGCAGCTTTTCATATTTTGAATATATTTCACTCTTTCTTTTGTGTCTTTATTTACCCTGTCTCTTTCTGGCAAGTAACGGCTGGCGTGGTCTGAATACCGATGCACTTCCCGGTGCCTCATATACTCGTAATGACACAAAATTTTCACGGGTAATCCAGCAACTACTGCACTGATTTCTAGCGGATTGTCTACTTTGGCTGCAGCTACGATGGGACACATATTATTTTCACAATATACCCTTAACATAACTGATCTGTAAGAAGACTCAATTGGCACGTAGAGGCCGAAAAAGTGTATCTGTGTCCGAAAACAAGATGTGCTCAAAATTACAGCTAAAAGAGAAACCCCTGCGTAGATAGATAGATAATACAGGAAGGCGTAGAGACGATGCAATATTAAATAGACATGAAGAAACAATTGAAAAATCGTACGTTGAAAATTTTTAATAGACGGTGACTAGACTATTTTGGGGGTGATCAGGTAGTGTGAGTTTCTGAGTTTGGAAAACTCCAGAAGTGAGTGGGGGGATTTGAGGAGCCGCCTGCGTGGGGCGGTGCCGCTCGTAGGCCGACGCGCGGGGCGGAGTCTCAAGCCCACCACCTTGCCTGGCGGGGAGAACATCCGGAAGTTATCGGAACTAATTAATCGCAAGGAAACTCTAGGGATGTTGCGCGATGTACGATACGGATTTTTTTTTAAATAGTCGATGTATTCACGGATTGAGAGCGCGTGATTTAGCAAATCGTCAAAAATGCATTTTCAACTCGCGGCCGGAGTATTATACAATCGTCTGGTGAAATGTTAAAAGTGGTACTTACCGCGTTCCGGGCGTATATATATAAAAATCACAATTTATCAAACACTGATATATTGATGAGAAATCACAAAGATACGCACAGATCACGTCATAAAAATATATAGAGGTAAGGGTGGAGGGCGGCGCTTCAGAAGCATACCTGACATTTCATATTATCAATCGTTGCGGAGTATCCAGTGCGCGCTGAAACATGGGGCACCCGAGCGGGCTGTGTGCGCCCGCGGTCGGTCGTCGCGGTCCGCGGCGCGCGCGCGTGAATCAGTCGGGACGCGACCAGCCGGCTGCAGCGGCGCCGTCCTACTGTCTGGCCGCTCGCTCGGACCGCCGCGCCGGCGCACCCGCCGGCGCCCCCCGTCCCCCGAAGCCCGCGACGCCGACCCCCTTCACCCCCTCCCCCCCCGGCGCCGCGATGCACTTTTTCTACGCGGCCAGGAAGTGCACTGTCGAAGAATTTTCCGGCGGCGCGGGAATCGATCGCAGGGCGGCCGGCGCAAGGCGGCGACGGCGACGCCGACGGCCGGCGCGTCGCGACGCTACGCGCTCATCAATTAATTCACTCGAAGCCGACACGCTCACTCCACCCAATCACACAAAAGTACGAAAAACAAAAACTACTTAATTTTTTGAAATCAGGGAAAAAATCCCTTTCAAGCGATACTAGACTCCACTGAATATATAAATTCCAATTTTTAAAACCAAGCTTTTATTAAAATGCTCTGTCCCAAACCAACCCTGGGCGCAGCAGCCATATCATAGTAGAATTTAGAACGGGCTATCATTATTGAATGCGTATACAAAATTTCGTGACTATACTGTTGACCGTTGAGGAGTCCCCTCGTCGGGAGTGAAACCAGGGTACATCAGCCATGTCATGATGTAACTTATAACAGGCTTTCATAATTGAATGCGTAAACAAAATTTCGTGACTGTGCTGTTGACCGTTGAGGACTCTCCTCGACGGGAGACAATCCTAGGTGCAAAATCAGGTCATGCTTACCATAAAACTGCATTTTTATCGGAACTGCAACAAAATGTAAAATTTCAACTTCATATGTTAAGAGTAAGTGGTTCTAATTCTGCTTGCAAAATTTGACCTAAACAGACATTAGACTGACAAACATTGCAAGGTAAATAAAAGCTTGTAAAAACACGACTGCCGTTACAGAAAGTGAGCTATTAATTAATTTATTTATTAATTTATCAAGAAAACATATAGCGTTTTATTTTAACAATTTTACATGCGTGATGGTAAAAATGAATTTCTTCGTATTTCTTTCTATTTCCTGAACTTGTTTTCATGTATTTTCATTTACTTGTTATTGTATTTAAAGTATTTTTTTACGGTTTTTGTCCAAATAGATACATGTATATTTCCGGAATGTACTCAATCAGACCTGTCATTTGACACTAAACACGATATTTATGCTAATTTATTGAAATTTGGATATTTGGACATTTAGACAAATACTTACTTGACATTTGGACAGATAAGGTACACTATGACACTCGGAATGATATAACTATTCTAGCAACACCGCACACACTTTTAAATCGGTTCAAGCGTTTAAGTTTAGAAGGTACATTGGATTAGAGAAACGGAATCATTCTCCTGTCTCAAGGAATCGAACCCGGAACCTTACAATGTAAGATCAGGCAACCTAACTACTATGCCACCGGGTTGAAATATTCGATCGTACATACATATAGTACTTTTTGTAGGCGTTGGAAACTACTATCTTTCATCAAGAAGCAGGCATACCTGTCGAAACTACATCTATATCAGTATAAGAAATATATATGTTGATAACGATGACTGAAGTCAAAAGAAGCTAAAACGATTAATTATATGACCAAAATCACTTCAAAAACTTCCAAGTTCTTGATTTGCGCATGAAAAATGCTAACACGCTCTTAAATATACTTAAAATTCATAAGAATTTCTCTCATAACCAAATCAGGAAACAACGCTGTGAGAGTTTTGGCAAATTTAACCCCGATCGGGTTGAGTTTCCTTCAGGCTATTATCTACCGCCACAGCAGTGTCATCATAATATTGTTTGTTGACATGAAGAGAAGTGTCAATCCGAAAAAATATATTCCTCGTTGCTGGAGAGATAAGAGAGTGCAAAGATGAACGGCGATAAGGGGATTGTTTTGCAAAATGCTATCTGGATTGGCGACACGAGTAATCGCACCTGGCTTATGTAAGCTATAGGTACGCTAGTAAGAAACCCTAAAATATTTTACCTAGGTGTATCCCACTTTGATATTTCATAGAAATATATTTCTCTTTCCTATATGGCAGAATCAATTGGTGCCATAATTTCGCGTGGGATTATCCTAATCGCAATTACAATAATTGTAACATAATAAATAATTATAGTTATCCTTTTATCAATTGCATTATGAATTGATAATTCTATTAGATTATTTCGAGCGATAAGACTTTCGGCAATGCAATTTATTTCAGTAGTGAAATATACCAAATTGATAACAATTTAAACTTATATCGAGGTCAACGCTGTAATTTTTATGACAATGTGCTGCACGTGTAGATATATATATATATATAAGTGATAAATGCGTGTCTGTATGTAGGTATGTAGTTATCAGTGATCTATATTCAATATTGGAAATTATAGCTTTGTTGCCCGTCGCTGACAGGTTGCACGTGTAAAAAGGGTGCAGCTAAATGGTGTAGCTGAAGTAGAGATGTTTCTCCCATGTTTAAAGCAGTGGACTTCAACCATTTTTAGATCGAGACCCCCTTTCTGGTAAAAAAAAGTAAAACTCTTATGCGATCCCCCTTACTCTGTAAGAGTTCTATGGAGTATGTTCCATTAATGAATATGCATAGACAATATGAATATGAATATGCATATATATTATATGCATCCAATATAAATCCAAAAATGAATATGCTTATATATTACAATATGATTATGACCACAATACATTAATTTCCACAGCTGTAACTGTAAGCATTCAATAAATATATATATTTTTGTATAAACAATGGCGAAAACAAACATTAATTTTAACTGCTTTTCACATTCGAAGATAACATTAGACGCTTAGATCAACATTAAGTTTTGTAAAAAAATAGCAAAAAAACACATAATATGTTTTTCTTCTGAAGCTGTAAATGTTTGCATATAATAAAAATTTTGTAATATTTTAGATTTTTATTTTTAGATCGCCTGCGACCCCTCGGTAGTCTCATCGTGACCCTCAGGGGATAACGAAACACTGGTAGAAAAACACTATTATGAAGGATATAGAGAGCAAGTTGTTATGTTGTAAGCATTTTGACAAATATGTACGTCGTCCATACCGCACCATTCGAAAACGCTCTATTGGTTAATGTGAGGGGAATGTCCCTGAAAAGTTATTGGAATTTTCGTGTTTTTACGTTGTTGACGTAGATTTTATTATTGCTATTTCATCTGATTTTTCAACCTATTTATACTATGTTTAGTCTAAAATGACTTTGGAGCTTGCCTTTTGTTTTGTTTATCAGAAATAAAAATGGGTATTTGATAGTTTAGCGAATTCTTGCCAGGGTTACTTGGCGTACACGATTATCTATACCAAACATGCACATTAAAACCACAAAAATGGAAATATCATTATCAAAAGGTCAAAGAAAGAAACCAGCAATAATACCACTTACTAAAAATGATTATGCATATTTTTGAGAGAAGAATTGCATATTTTTGCTATTATTAAGTTGACACCGGTTCTCCTCGTTGTTACCGAAGTTAAGCAGCGGCGGGCGCGGTCAATACTGGGATGGGTGACCACCTGAGTGTTTGACTGCGTGATGCTACAAATGCCTACCTAGAAGATTGTACCAATAGGCAACAAGGTGGGTTCCACCAAAAGACATAATATGTCTTGTGGGTAAAAAAAAAAAAGTAAATATAAAAATGCAAATATATATTTTGTTTTTTGTTAGCCTCCTAGTTGGATATTTTTATATTCTTTCTAATCAACAATTTATTTGATATTATTATTTATTATTGCGTCTACCTATGCAATTAGGTGCGACAAACAACCCCAAAAAAAGTTTGTTTATTAATCGAACTTCCGCATTTCCTTTGACCGACTTTATTTTTAAATTTGTTTTTCAAATTAAATAAACAAAACAATCGTGCTTATAAATCGATTTGATTATTACGACCGTAATTGCAATGTGCAATATTATGTCAATTCCATTAGTGACACAATACCCCAGACCAATTGCGCTAGCGACCTTGGGGTGTACTTTGATAGTAGACTCGCAGTAGATAATCACTTCTCGCAGGCAACAGAGAGCCATATAAATTGTTAGGCTTTGTGGCTATTAAGTGCAAGCCCTTCTCGGGTAGTATAGCCCTGTTAACGTTATACAAAGTCTACGTAAGTCAGTATCCTGAATTCCGTTCTCCCATCTGGTCTCCGCTGTATACCGTCCACACTGAGAAAAATAATGGATTTTTCTTACATTACCATTTTGTTACTACGTTTTTATACAGAATAACGATGCACAATCGTAATTTTGTTGAATTACAAAGAATATTGTTGAACACCATTACTCGATTATATGTATACAACATTTTCCTTACGATTAATATGGAAATAACAGTATACTGTACTTTCAACATGATTCCTGTGTCCGACTATAACCGTACGTATACTACTATATGCTGTCATGTTAGAAGCGAGATCTCAAGGTCGCAACCTAATTAAATAAAATTATGTTTTAAAATTACGGCACGTTAACTACCGTCACGCCAATGCCGTTACGCGTCCATTACTTATCATGGTATAAGGGCACCATATGTCTAAAAGTATAGATTTTAATCGGCATACCTGTAGTATCTATTATACATCATATGCTGCATAAATAAATACAAAAGAAGAGACTGCGGAATTCACTGAACGGAGTCGGGCCCATCGTAATTTTATTAGTACACGCCTGGGGGACGAGCGGTGGACACCGGACTAACGACCGGCGGTGGTAGGTTTAGGACAGCTGTCTTGACACGTGTGAGCAAACGCTCACATGTGGCAAGACATCCATTCACACCTTACCACCCATTCACATCTTACCGTGTGTCACACACACATTACCACTCCCCCTTTAAGAACTTAACATTTGAGATGCGGAAATCGCTGTTTTAAATGCTATTTTTAATAAGGAGTTGATTATTTTCCTGGAGAGAACAAGATCTTCAATTAAAGAGGTGGAATGGAGATTTGGCTGGCAGTCCACGAGCGATAACTTCCACCGCCTGAAGGTGAACAGTGAAGCCGTTTCGGGAAACGGCATTTGCGAGGTCATTGTATTTATTTATTTTTACTCATGGTCATTGATTTTATTGGAACAGTTAGTTCTACAACAAAAAAAATGGTGTAATATATTTTAATTTTGAAATAAAATTAAAAAATATATACCCTAAAATAAAACCTGACCCGAACACGTGCCTCTTGAATATTGAATAACATCTTACAAAACTATTGAATTATGTGTACGTAAATATATTCTTTATCAGCAAAATAAGTGTTGGTCGGTGACGGGGCATGTCAGTCGTGCGTACCTTATCAGCTGTGACGTCGCGATAAGTGCATCAGCTGCGGTCCGTAGATATCGCGCATGGCAACCGCAAGGATGATCGTAGTCGCGTATTAGCGGCCGCGCGGTCGCTCGCGTCTACTCATAGAAAGTTCCTAACAGCAGGGCGGCCTGTCGTACTTTGACCATAGAGTATGAATGACTGTCTTAATTATGCCATTACTGTCTTAAAATATTATTTATACATTTAATATTATCACATTTATATAAGGCGAACATGTTGCCTAGGCAATCTCTCACTGCCGACCATTTGTATTTAATATTATTACTAAATTACATTTATAAATATAGATACATAAAACAAAGCTCTGCTATTAATGATAAATTTGACTGGCATTCCCTCGAACCAATAAACAATATCAAACACACTATGATTCAAGGGAAAGGTTGGGTGGATGGGGGGGGGGGGGGTGGAGGGGTGAGATTCTGTAGAATATATACATATAACACTCATCTTTTCGCGTTTCGTCGTATGTACTCTATAGTGGATTAGTATTCGGGAGCGCAGAAAAGTATATATTTTTACTGCTAATAAAACAATTTTAGCATCTTACTAAAGACCTACTTTGTTAGAAAGCATTAACGATAACAAGAATGATAGATGTATGGCCTTGATACACGGTCCGATGACATAGTGATTAGGTCGCTTGATCTTACAAGTAGATTGTAAGGTCCCGGGTTCGATTCTCGGCTGGGTTACCATTTTCCGTTGGGATCAAATTAACGGAATTGCATTTCTAATTCTGTCGATCGAATGCAATAACAAGACACACACTTACACACATATTACACGCATACATACATATAAACACGTCACAGTAAGGTTGGTGGTAAGAAATTGTCATAAAGACAATAAACTGCGGTTGTTTCCACTCTTAATTGTGAAATTTTCACAATTAAGAGTGGAAACAACCGCTTATTTTTTGTTTCACTGTGCTGCGGAAACTAAAAGGTTTTTTGTCCCTTTCGCTATTTTTCTGTTACATATTTACTTATTTACTTATTTATTTACTCGTCTCTTTCTGATTCATATGCTCAACGGACATTAAGAAATGAATTTTATTGTGATATTAACAAAAAGCGCATGAGTTCTCCTATATTTGCCATAACTGTTTGCCAGAATACAGGTAAGTTTGTTGGTTTCTAAAATTTCTAATATTTGTGTTTAACTCGTCATATTTAGCGATTAATAATGTTTAAGTTTTAGTAATATTAAATATAGTTTCTTCATAATGCTATGTTTTATTTCAATATCATTATTTTGCTTATTTACTTATTACCAATTCCAAGCCGTTTCAACTCACCTAGATAGCTGTTTCAACTTACCTCGGTACTAGGAGACTTGAAACAAAACGACTTACTGTGCTTAAACATTTTTTCGTAGATTAAATAAACCTTCAAGCCATTTCTAGTACAAAATCGATTAGTAGATTAAAAATGCTACGATACGACTTTAGTTTCATGGGGGTCTGCTTTTTTGTTTGCGAGATATGCGGTGATATGTAAAATTTGTTTCAACTCTCCTAGGTCTCCCTTACTATTTTAGTATCTTTAATCTTAGCATATGTTGTATAAAACTTCTGCCAATACCTTTGATGAGACACAAGTATCTTAACCTAAAACCTTTAAGTGGGTAAATCAGAACAAGCAAATAAATAACTTCGATACATTATTTTTTTGAAAATTTAAAAGCAACCATTGAAAAAGAGTTATAAAATGCGCCGCGCCATCTAGCGGTAGGTAAAATATCGCGAATAAACGATATTTTGCCTACCACTAGATATCGTAGCGCGCTCACCGCTTCTTATACTTTTTAAAATTTATATTTTTTACACATTTTTTTATTAAATATGTCGTCTTTTAAGGACACCGGCTAATTTGAGCTCACCCTGTATACATTGTCCGAAACTAAAACATAATAATTATCTACGTTTTGTCATCAAATAAAGCTATAATTAAATCAAAATATTTTTAAAATGCCTGAGAAGTAGAATTTATTTATTTATTTATAACGTACATGAAAAAAATACAAGGACATGCCTACTGTTGTACATGAGGAATAATTAAAAATAAATATTATTATAGGGATAAACATAGCTCTATGCATATAAATATGCCAGCATATCCGAATGAGGCGAAATCCCACAACCAACTAGACCTAGAAGGTCTGTCTCTGGCTGTGCTGTGTTATACCAACTGTATGTTTGTAACTCGAAAACTGACGAAAGTGATTAATTTTCAAATATTCCTAAATCTAACAAATGTGTTGTTTACACAAATTAAATTAAAAATTAAAGTAGAAAAAAATATGTATATACATGCAATTAGGGACTAAAGTAAAGTAAACTTTATATTATATTAAATTTAAGCGGAAAATAAGTAATAATATATACAAATATATGAATAAACACTACATTCTATATATATATATATATATATATATATATATATATATATATATATATATATATATATATATATATATATATATATATATATATATATATATATATATATATATATATATATATATATATATATATATATATATATATATATAACATAAGATAAAATATATATATATATATATATATATATATATATATATATATATATATATATATATATATATATATATATATATATATATATATATATATATATATATATATATATATATATATATATATATATATATATATATATATATATATATATATATATATATATATTTATATATATATATTATAAATGTATATTATATACACTGCCTGCCAAAAGTTTGAGACCGCCTACATCAAGGAAGGAAAATGAAATAAAACTCAAAATACGAAGCTAGAGGTTAAATTATTATTTGAAATACTTATTTACACATACATCAAGAAAAAAACCAAAAATATCAATAAATTACATTAAAAACGCCGTTCATATTTTAAACAGATTTTTCGTCAAAAAACCCTCCCTTGCATTTTATTTCTTTTTTCACTAGTCTGCATACAAGGAATCAATTTGTTGATTGTATCTTGTTAAATATTGTTTCAGCTTTTCTTCCCTTCAAGTCTTCCACTTGTTATTTTGCGAGTAGGGACCACAACTGCGCACATTTCTATCAAGCTCTTCCCACAAAAGCTCAAGCTCAAGCTCAGCATTTGTGGGAAGAGCTTGATAGAAATGTACGCAGTTATTGTCCCTCCTCGCAAGATGACATGTGGAAGACTTTACAAGAAATCTGAAACAATATTACACAAGATACAATCGACAAATTGATTCCTTGTATGCAGACTAGTGAAAAACGAAATAAAATGCAAGGGAGGGTTTTTTGACGAAATATCTGTTTAAAATATGAACGGCATTTTTAATGTAATTTATTGATATTTTTGGTTTTCTTCTTGATATATATATATATATATTATAAATATTAATATATGATGTATGTGTAAATAAGTATTAAGTAAATAAGTATTTCAAATAATAATTTAACCTCCTTCGTATTTTGAGTTTTATTTCATTTTCCTTCCTTGATGTAGGTGGTCTCAAACTTTTGGCCGGCAGTGTATATATATATATATATATATATATATATATATATATATATATATATATATATATATATATATATATATATATATATATATATATATATATATATATATATATATATATATTTATATATATATATATATATATATATATATATATATATATATATATATATATATATATATATATATATATATATATATATATATATATATATATATATATAAAAGAAAATAATATGTAATATTGCACAATTTTACAAATACATAGGAATAGGTTTCCTTATACTATTTATTTGTAACTGTCTGTTAAAAAGTCATTTACGCTCTAAAAACGTTTGTGTTTGAAGTTTCAAATCATGCTTGAAACCTGGCTTTTGCATGAATTTAAAATGCCTAACTACATACGAAGCATAACCTAGATATGTAGAGGTTTCCGGATCCAGATGGATATGCGTAGAGCTAAACTGCCATCATGGTGGTCGATCTTTATTCATTTCATCATTACTCTGTTAACTGGCAAAAATAAACATACTAAAATTATGTTACTTGTAGTAAATTAAATAAATACATAAATACTAAGGTGATAGTTGCTGGCATCTAAACCAGTTTTTTTTTTATTTTATAAAATTATCCAATACAATACAATTGATTTTGCGAAGCAGATAAGATTGCATTTGTGTGGATTTTATCACCCCACTAGATTGTATATCTGTTCTGGGGTGATGGTATTTAAGACTTAACTTTAATCATAGTGACTTCACTTTCTTTTTATTTATTTTTTTTCTCATTCATTCCGATCGCTCATTCATTCTTATAAATTTTAAGGTTAATATAAATATATAAATGTGTAGGTATATATAAAGGTATATATAAAGAACTAATATTAAATAAAGAAAAAGAAAATATTTAAGTTTATAGATAAGTAAAATAAATAAATATATAGATTAATATATAACTAAATTGACCAATAAATTAAGTAGCCTAAAAAGGTTTCTTACTATGCACATATAAAATTGTGAATTTAATTAATTAATATAATATTGTCACTTTTTTTAAACATAATCAACCGAAACATATTTTTTATCAAGTATCAGGTGACAGATATGGACCGAAGTTTGATCCCTCAAATTATCAACCGATATCAATACCCGATGTTTTAGCAAAAATTTTGGAAAAAATAGTAATTACACAACTCTGTAATCATCTAGAAACCAATCACATGTCATCCGAAAACCAATACGGCTTCAGATCCAAAATGGGAACACAAGATGCAGTACTAAAATGTCGGAGCATATCACTAGGTATGTAGACGCCAACAAAAAGTGTATTACTGTACTTCCTGATCCCGCGCAAGCCCCCGACACAGTATCCCATGAAATGCTCCTAATGAAACTTGGGAAATATGGTATTACAGATATCGAACTAAACTGGTTTCGCAGCTGTATTGGATCCCGAAAACAGCGTACCAGGGCAGGCGATTCACCCAGTAATAGTCTCCACAATAATCATGGGGTCCCACTAGGAAGCACTCCTGGGCCGACTCCCCTCTCACTCTACACAAATGGGCTTTGTGAAATGGACGTTGATACAGATATACTATCCCACGCCGACGATACTGCCCTCATACTCGAATCGAATAGTCGGGAAAGTGCATACAACAAGGCAGCTGCCGCGATGAAAAGTATCAAGGGCTGGCCTGACCACAATCTGTCAACGCCGAACGTGGATAAAACTAAGCTTGTAGCCTTCAGCATAGATGCTCGTCAGCAACCTCCACAAAAATTATAACCCAGTCCTACACGAAAGCGACAGTCTTGATTGTAACTGTGCACAAATTGAGCGTGTGCATTTTGTAAAGTACCTAGGTGTTCATGTCGATAAACCTCTCCGGTGGCAAATACATATCGAAAAGGTCGCCGAAAAAGTCCGTAAACTAATATATATCCTCAGGAGTATCAGAAATGTTTCTGATATGAAAACTATGAGATCCATACATTATGCCTTGGCACAGTCACTGATGATACATGGCAATATCGAACGAAAGGCGGTGCGGCCATACTGCACCTAGACCTACCAATAAAAGCCCAAAAAGGTAAATAGATAAATAAATAGATATGTCAAATATGGCCTAGGTCAGGATGTGAGTCACCATTTCTTCGCACTGGCTTCTACCTTTCGTCATGAGCCACTTGAAAATATATTTCTTCAGAGTCAATTTACTAATTGAACTCTGCACTTTAGCCTTCCCCAAGGAGGAGCAGAAGGAATCATAAAGACGCGGTGCCAGAAACGTGTAAAGCCTCTGTGCAAATCTCGTATTCACTCGCTGGTGGGATTGTCTTTTTTTTTTTTAAAGTTAACCAGTTAACCAGTTAAAGTTAACAGTTTTTTTAAAAGTTAAACCAAGCAAACTTCGAAATAGGAAACGTATCTAACAGATGCTTAAACATCAACCGAAAATCCAGAAATCTGCGGCTAAGGAGGGATTAATGTATTAGAAGCGTGGCAACGTAGCAACTGTGCAGAAACGGATGAACGATTGTAAATTATACAAAATAAAATTCACACGCGTTCGCGTATGTATGCAACTTAGCGGCCTTGAAGTTGCGAGCGGCCGCGGCCGGCCGCGGTAAATCCAACGGCGCCGTCTCGCACCCGAAAAACGTCTGTGACTTTTACAATAAATAGTCGAAGAGCTCACTACAGTTACTCACATTTCGTATAATGCTAAATATAGCGTTTCGTTTCGTTAACGTGTCTGGGCCAGATAAGGACACGTCTGTCCGATGGCCTTGTCGTTCGTCTCCTGTAGGTCCTGATGTGTGATAGGGGTTGAGAGTTGCGGGCAGGATCGGAGGTGGTCTTGATCCTGCAGTATTTCTCAGTTGCATATTTGGTTCACTGTGTAGCTCCAGCGTACGAGATTGGGTCGTCATCTTCTCACCATCGATATATAAGGACCTAGATAGTCTTAGTATTGTCTAAATAACTCGATGATACCACAGTGTATGAACCAGTAGCCTTACTCTCGAGCTATAGAGCATTGCGGGAAGAGGGTGCGAGGAATGTGGGCAGAGGGGTACGTCCCATCGAAAGCCTTTGGTTAGCATTACGCTCAGGTAAGGGCTGGCTATTTTTTGAAATGTTTGGATATACGCGTGGTCCGAGTAGTGGGACATCTGGCGGCCATATCCGAGCCCTTACGACTCGTGTCGTATTCGCTTCGATTTCAATTTTGTTCTAAGAGAAGCTACAGTCTAATATACTGTGACGAAGCTGTATTTAATACTGATGTTTCCACAATATAGTGCGGTAGGATTTAGCGAAATAGTGTTAACATTTTAACATTACGAACACGGCGTTACGTCAAATTGAAAATTTGACGACACGTGGCTGTGTTTCGTAGACACGGCGTAATATATAGATATACAATTGCAACACAATTAGCCCAACACAATTTCCGAATAACCATTACGACGAGTAAAATAAAATTATTTAGTGTACCAGCGCGGAAGCGAGGCAACCGGTTTGTTCGAGTGAATTGTTAAATAAAATAAAATGATTTTAAGCAAAACACTTGTATTTCCTCGACTAAAATCTTAAAATGGAATCGAAAATCATGTCGTTTTCTCATAAAACATTACGGCTCGGGCACGGCTCTGTATATATATATAAAACTGTAAATACTATTTTTTTTATTAACAATAATGTTACCATATAGATAAAAACTAGATTAGAAGGTATGTAAAAAATAATACAAATATACATTTTATTAATACGATGATTCCTCTCGAACTGAGGAATAATTTTCCATGGAATAAAAGACATTTCCTACGATAAAGGCCTTCTCATTCGTGATTTGTACACCTATTTACTGTTACTGCTATTGCATTCCTTTGATTTCGGTAATGTATTCTTAATTTAAGTATTTAAATTATATTTATTGTATATTTGTGTTTTTTTTTACTCATTCTGATTTATATACCTAATTTGGTAATGTTATTCTTGTTGTTTTTTAAATGTTATTATTATCCTTAATAAATGTGTTTTTTTTCTCTAGGACTCTCTTTGGGTGCTTTCTATTTTTCAATTTTTTATATTTTTGTTACTGGATTGTTGTTTTTTTCCAAATAATAATATTTAAAATAGACTTTTTTAAGTTTATGCATAAATGTGAAATGTAATTTTATGTCTAACTAGCGGAACCCGGCGAACTTCTTCTCGCCACGAATTTGCTCGTTTGGTAGTAGATGGCGTTAACTTAGGTAATTTTCATTGCAGATGTTTGACATTTGCATAGTTTGTTTAAATTCTTTGTTGGAAGTAGCATACTCGGCATCATTATTACAAATTCAAAGTATCGATCGTGATTACAATCTGACTGTTTGTTTTTTGTCTCACCAAAAGAGCAATTTCATCAATTGCTATTTGTGTATTCGTTGTGCTCGTTGTGTTCGAAATGGTAGAGAAAAGTGTGTAAACAGTACGATTTTGTCCCACAGAAAATGTACGAGAGAAATTCCTTAGAATCTGGTGTATTTTCAGACACCAATGACCCAAGACACCAATGTAATCTAGGTGGAACCAATGGTGTCAATCTCATTTTCTCCCCTGCGCCACACAAACCGACTGGTTCGTGGCGGTACTTCAAGGCATTGCAATATTGGCACAGATGGTCCATTTCTCCAACTCGCACTCATTCATAATCGCTGTATTGTATCGCCAGATCATAATAGAATGCCTCTCTGTATATGTTTCGTCGTCGTCTTTAAATCGTCTTTGCACTGCAACATTACGGATCCGTGCCGCTTTATACAATTCTTGGCGATGCTCATCGCTTTTATTTGATCGAATCTCTCTTTGTTGTCTTGTCACCTTGCTGAGATTTGAGCGTCTGCGTACACAAGGGCATAACTGTGAAAAATTATTGCAAAACCTTCAAAAACATTTACGAATTACACAAATTCAGTTAATTCAGTTGATGTACTTTCAAAACCACGAAAACGAAAATGAAAAATTCGTAAAATTCAACTGATTATATGTCAGTTTTCGTGCCGTGCCACCATATTGATTTTAGAATTTTCGTATTTTTATTTTTGACAAACAACGCCATCTATGTATGTTCAAGCTAGGTACTACATTACATTCTTCTCACTTTCCCGAGAGATTTTCCGTATTTTTTATAGCCTACTAGATGTCCCGGTGAACTTCGTACCACCTAAAATTGATTTGATTGTAACTCTTCATAAGCGTTTATTGATCCAATTATACCAATTTATTTCGTTAATCAACTTTCCAAATCCATTTCATTGAAATATATATTCTATAATATGGGCGAATCATGTACGGTTTGAGTTTTCGACTTTTTCGACTTTTTCGACTTTTTCAACTTTTCTGACTTTTTTGACTTTTCGGACTTTTATGACTTTTTCGACTTTTTCGACTTTTTCG
Organism: Micropterix aruncella; assembly: GCA_944548615.1. NCBI lineage: Eukaryota > Metazoa > Arthropoda > Insecta > Lepidoptera > Micropterigidae > Micropterix > Micropterix aruncella. The sequence continues at coordinate 16,524,509 of OX155955.1, read as the reverse complement.
GCTTTTTCGACTTTTTTGACTCTTTCGACTCTTGACTTTTTCGATTTTTTCGACTTTTCGACTTTTTGAAATTTTACACAATCGCACGGAATGAATAACAGTTATGGATGGCGCAGCTGTCAAACAATAGGATCGCCGCGAACGCCATCTATTGAAAGTGGCCCATTTCCCAAAATTACCAATTTCGATTTTTTCGATTTTCAGTTGTTTCTTTTAATTTTTACTAAATATTTTTTTTTTGTAAACAACCCCTGAATCAAGGCAAACAAAACAAAAAAATAATAATTCAAATCGGTCTAGTCATTTTCGAGATCTTGCGAGACTAACGCACAGCGATTCATTTTTATATATAAGAAGAAGAAAAAGATAGTATGACCGAAGTTATTATGAACAAAAGAAAAAAACAATCATCCAAATAGGGACAGCCGCTCATGAGTTATTAGGTAACATACATACGAGTAAAACCCGACTCATTTTTATTATATAGATAATATTATTAGAAATGTAATTTATATACCCAGATCGGGTTATTGAAAAGGAATTCTAACTTACTTATTTACATACTTACTTACTACTTACTAAAACTTACTTATTTACATACTTACTTAGTTATTATAGTTATTTACATACTAAATTCAAGTCCACCCTAAATACATAAACACATCGATGAACATCAGCTTATCCTTCGAATTCCTTGAAAGCGTTGTTAATGTGTCGCTAACGATTACGGAATCGTGTCTCATAGTCTTGCTGATACCATTGGTATCGAAGTCACTAAGCCGCTATCTATCATAATTACAGCGTTACTTCTATCGACGATTCTGTCGATTTTGGCCAACTCAGCAAGGGCCCATTAGCACCCTAAACACAGTGAGGTCAAGTGCAAATCAAGACAAAAACTATTCTAGAAATGTAATTGTCCCTATTTTTGATAACACATTAGGTATTTCATTTGAATACGTAGATATGAAAAAAGGGACATTTGCCATAATGTGGGTAATTTTTAGTCTCACAATTTTTGAATCCTGAGGTCTCAATATGTAAATATCTCAATCACTAAAATCTCAAAGCAGATTTTTCACACGAGCACTAAACTATAATATAAATGAAAACGCCTATTAACTGCCCTGTAGTGAGATCTTGGACGAAAACAACCTGTGCGAGACGATGCAAATTGCGGTTTTTGTGTCAACATTTCAAAAAAACTGAATTCAAACCGAAGCCGCCGTTCAAAACAAATATTTTATACTCGACGATTAGCCGTGTAAACTTGGTTGCAATAAGTTCATTTTAATATTGAAGACAGAGTCGCTAAATATACCTATGTAGATACTCTAGTTGATGAAAGATACCTAAAAAGCAGAGTTTGAGTTTTTGGTCAAATACCTATTATCTATCACCTCCTGCTAGGTTTAAATATTGTGTGCCCGATTTCTCGGCGGCGGCGCACATAGGTGGATATTGAGTAATTAGGCGGCCAAAAGTCAAAATCTTAAAAATGAATGTAGGCACAAATTATTGACGTTGACGCATAGTTAACACTTCCGCGAACCACCCCCCACCCATTTTTACCACGACCGTACGCCCCCGCTTCCGTGCAGGTAGTCGGAATTTGATTGCTATCCCTAGTGCACGCATCCTGTTCTCGGCGCCCCCAAAGTGATATCATTTTCAAAGCCAATATTTTTGTTTTGAAGTATAAAACACCAGTGACAGTGCAGTGATGGATTCTGAAAATACAGGTATGTATCCTTCAGACACTATTTTTTTTTGTATTTAAACATAGTTTTCCATTTTATTTCACAAATCAAACCTTTGACGTTTTCAATACAAAATTACCACGATTCTAAGAATAAATTGGTGTTTTTATGACTCATCCCTATTCGTCCCTGTCTTGTTTCATTTTTAATTGAATATGTTATGTATTTGACATTACATATTTAAGAAAATCTGCCGCAGAATCCCGCAAGTTTACTAAAAAATAATTTTTGAAAAAATTTTAAGAAAATTACCTAAAATTTTTTTTTTCTAACTTTCTTAAAAATTTGTTTTCTTTGTTTTAGGGTCATCAAGTGCTTCTGGCGTTAAAGTAGTAACGCGAAAATATTTGTTTAACCATATGAAAACTCAAAACTTGGCTACCTTTGACGAAAAATTGGAGTGCTTGGAAAATGATTTTATCATGAGTTACGGAGACTCTGATGACAAAAAAAAGGACTTAAAACACAAATTTTCTCACTTCAAATCGCAGATGAAGCAAAGATGGTTGCGTGCGCACAAAATGGAGGAAGTATTCCTTCAAAATAATGAGTCATGGTTGGAAGGGACTTTTGAAATTCCAATCAAAACAAGTCACCAACAAGGTCGTCCGTCTAAATCATTCTCCGATTTAAGTGAGCGAAGCAAACGGAGAAAAACCGAAGAAATACGTTCCTCTGTAGAACCTGAAGTCATCGTTCATGCTGCCCAAACGATTTTACAGACAGATGGAAAAAGAAATGCGTCCAAAGTCCTGAAAGAGATTACAAATTCTCCAACACGAGCGACTAGGTATAGAAAAACCAGTGGCAAATGTGATGAAACTATTCCTCCGTTGACTCCGTTTAAAGCACTTCAGATGTTTGTTGAAGCCGATCTTTCAAAGCGACAGTATGAAATAATAAGGGCCACAAATAAGAAACACTTTCCGTGCTACGATCTTTTGTTGAAAGAAAAACAGAAATGTTTTTCATCAGAAACGGGTTTACGGGTAACGGCTACCTGCGCAGAAATGAATTTACAAACCCTTTTAGATCTGACAGCCACGCGCTTATCTAAATTCTTGGAAGAAGTGTTGGTAAGACTAAATGAAAATGAGCGGCATTTACTAAAGATTATAAGCAAATGGGGTTGTGACGGCTCTCAACAAACAAGATATAAACAGAAATTTACAGAAGATGGCGATTCGGATGCGAACATTTTCTTAAGCTCATTTGTGCCTCTACAAATCGTTTGCGGGGAAAACAATAATAAAGTTGTATGGCAAAATCCAACGCCTTCCTCGCCACGATTTTGCCGTCCTATAAGATTCCGCTTTATTAAGGAATCTACTGATGTAACCAAAGAAGAAATAAGCTATGTGGAAAATGCTACAAGGTCCTTAACCCCGACCCAAGTAAATCTGAATGACTGCGAGTACACTTTTACTCATATTATGAAAATGACTATGATTGACGGTAAAGTGTGTAATGCAGCCACAAACACTACTTCAACAAGTCGCTGCTACATATGTGGAGCCACTTCAAAGGATTTTAATAATCTGAATAAAAAAAATGAAGAAATTCCCGAAGCCCTGGAATTTGGAATCTCTGTTTTGCACGCCAGGATCCGAATTTTTGAGAGTATTCTGCACCTGGCATATAAATTGACTACGAAAAAATATAGGCAAAGGAAAACTCAAGAAGAAAAGAAAACCGAAGAAGACAGAAAAAAGGAAATACAGGAGCGATTTCGGACTGAAACTGGCTTATTAGTCGACATGCCCAAAGCCAATTTCGGCAACACAAATGATGGGAACACCAGTAGACGGTTTTTTGAAAATACTGAGCTAGCAGCCGATATCACAGGACTTAATCATGATTTAATACACAGGTTAAAAGTCATCCTGGAGACAATTTCTAGTGGGCACAACATCGACACAGATAAATATGATACCTATGCACTAGACACTGCAAAGTTGTATGTTGAGCTCTACGGATGGCACCCCATGACACCAACTATGCATAAAATTCTCATCCATGGAGCCAGCATCATAAAAACCTCTTTACTTCCAATTGGACAGTTGTCGGAAGAAGCGTCTGAGGCGCGCAATAAACATTTTAGGTCATACAGACAAAATTTTGCGAGAAAATTTTCACGAGAAACGTGTAACTTAGACATATATCATAGATTACTATTAACATCAGATCCACTGCTGAGCAGCATGAGGCCTATCAAAAAAAGCCCACGTAAGCCATTTCTATCGGAAACAATTTCATTACTATTGCCAGCTGAACCAAATGTAGAAACAGATCCTGAACACTCTGACCAAGAAGACACATCATTCAATTAAAATCTATTAATTTAGTATAGTTTGTAAATATTGTAGGCTAAGCTGTAAATACGTATATTAACATGTGTATACCTACCTAATTTGTAAGTATGGTAGGCTAAGCTGTAAATATCTATATTAAAATTTGTATACCTGTTGTAAATGGAAATAAAAAAAAATAAAAAAAAAGTTTCTTATTTTTTTATAATATATCATTAAAAAAGGAGGGTCCCATACAGTCGGGAATGATATTTTACACAATATGTGTTAGTTGGAACCCGCTAGCTGCAATGGGTGCTGAAATATTTAACTTTTTAACACTTCGTTGTATGAGCGCCACCTGCAGGAAAAAAAACGTAACAGTTTTTAGTATTTTTTGTTGTAGCACCAATAATTATACACATTCTGTGCAAATTTCAGCTTCCTAGCTATAGCGGTTTCGGAGATAGAGCCCGCTGACAGACAGAAATACAGCAAAGTCTCAGTAATAGGGTCCCGTTTGCCACCCTTTGGGTACGGCACCCTAAAAATGGCTTTATTTTGTAAGATAATCTTTTATTTTAATCAAATATACTATTCTGAAAGTGATAAAACAAAAAAATATTTTTGGCCACCTAATAACTCAATATCCACCTATGTGCGGCGTCTGACTACAAAAACATCGGCAGCATCGGCGTGTCGGCGTGTAACCGATGCGCACCGGCGTGTCGTCAATTATGGGTAGTTCTGTTTTTATTAAAAAATATCCAACAAAGTAAGTAACCGATTTTCATGGATTTTATTATCTCACTAGATTTTATATCTGTTCTGGGGTGATAATATTTATAACATAGTGACTTACCTATATTTTTTATATTTTTTTTAGTTATATAGTTGTGTTATCTCCATTATATAGTTATCTCCATTCTCTTCTGTCAATATTATCTTGAAAGGTACCATTCTTGTGAATCACAGGGAGAATTATTTCTAATTTCAAGCATGGCGACTCCACTGTAAGAAGTTTTTTTAGGTCAGTAGAAAAATGTGCAATTTAAAAAAAAAGACCATGAAAAAATACTATGAAAGCAGTTATTTTCCTCTCGTTTGAAAGACGATGGAATCGGTGATAACGAAATAAGTGTGATTTACCAAATTCTCTAGATATCGATTGTCATTTCCAAATAAAGCAACATTGAGGCATCTATGTTCACTCAGTATTGCTTTGACAATGTAAACAATAAATCCTAAGTTATTTAAACTACGAGGATTTTAGTTTCATTTTCTAGAATCCGGTGTTACACTTCGAAGAGCTCGTTTTTAATTAGTGACATCCTTGAAGTATGTAAATCAATTCGAGAAAATAAGCAACTTTTAATATTATTCTCTGAAAAACACTTTAAAAAAAACGAAAAAAGACTTTATTTAATGATTTTTTTTGAAATAGTATAAAAAGATTTGAAAGGTTTGAAAAATAGTATTAAAAGATTTAAGCGCGTTGCGCCTACTAGCATAGTAGGTAAAATATTGCAAATATTGTTTATTCGAGATATTTTACCTATTGCTAGAAGGTGCAGTGCGCTCAACGCTTTTCAAACTTTTATTTATCAGTGTTTTTTTTTTATTTTCCAAACAAAATTTTATTTTTATTTTGTTAAAGTTTGTTTGTTTGCTCGTACTGATAAGGGAATAAATATTTACACATAGTTATTTAAATAAGTAGATATAATAAAAAAAGTATTTATTTGAGCATATATTCATGTCTTATCGAGAAAGTGCCGCAAGGTGAGAATTTTATCAGGCTGGCGAAAGCAAACAAAATTAGAGAGGACAAATAACATAATTTATGGTTATTATCGCCAGCCGGTCAATTTTAAGAACTGACAAGTGCAGGATTATTATTATTATTATAACAGCGTCGACGCTATAGACTGTGACCCGCTGACATCACAATCAACAACCAATATTTTCATTTATGATATTATTATGCTGACAAAACGACTAATAATTAGCTGGTGTAATATTAAACAGTGATAGGTCGTGATTTACCTAGTCATGTTTCATGGATGCAATTTGTATATCTGAGCTCTCAATATTTTCAATATGCGTTGAGTTTGGGCTCTCAAAATTTCTAGGGGTTCCCTAACTTTATGTTATCATGGTGGGCATTTAATCAAAAGATGTACATGGCGTTTTTGTTTTGACCCAAGATGTCATTTGTTTTATTTTGGAAATGAAAAACTAATATTATGTGGAAAAAATATAAATGTCTAGTATTGTTAATGTATTTGTTTATTTCAAATATTCAGGAGTCCAATTCAGGTCCAATTCACATTGAATATTAAATCTAGAGTGAACAATTACGGACTAAATCCGTAATTACTGACTTACATATGTAAACTAATGCTAAGATTTTAAAAAAACGATTGTGTCACACCAAGACCTTCTCAGCAAGCAGATAACACCCCTTCCCCCCGGGTTTGGCGGGGGGAGGGAAGAGTGGGAGCTAGCCACTATTTTAAGATGATACGGCACATCAAACAATAGATGCGATCTCGTCGCTATATAATTTACTGGTACATACAAAATATATTATAATAATACAAATAATAATCGACACAAATGTAACAAATATTCTAAATTCTGAAATTCTTCGCTAGTTGCTTTTCACCATGTCATGTCACAACAGATGTGAAATACAGCAAAAATAATATATATATATATATATATAATAATAATTTGAAGTATAATTACAATATTTGCTTAGAAATATACAGCAAATAAATTGAATTATTGGAAAACATACGCATATTGCACGTTTCGAGAAGAATATTTCAAAAGACTTCACACGCTATTTTACAAAGTGGAATCTCCTATTACGTTACTATGATTTTGACCTTATTACTAGAGAAATATTTCTATGATATTATTTTGTTTTTCAACTTTTAATACATTTCACAGTCGCATTGTTGAAAGTTATTATCAGTTTTGGCTGTTTTTCTACCTAATATCACGTTGGCGTAGCTATACTGTAGACTGTTTCGTCCCCAAGTCTCTGCGTTCGCCCCACGGTTGAAAGAACGAGCTGTACCTTCCTGGGGTAACAAAATTGCCCGTTGTAGGTGACAGCTCCATAGTGGCACGATGCATGGGATTCATTAACAGGAGTACATGAACACCAGTTTAAGAACCCCTGGAGAATAGATCAACTAATTTGCCTAAACGGACATCTAGTGACATTTCTGTATATTTTTATTTTTAACGAGACGCCGACGTGATACCGTTTCGATAATCTTTCCAGTTTTTATGTTTTCCGAAACGTGCATTCTCGGAGTCGAAAAGAGTGTGGGTGTATGCAATCGATTGCTGCAAACCTGGTTTGCCGAAGTCGCTAATAACGCAATACAACACAAATGATAAAACGTTGGATTTTAGTCTAATGCGTTTCACGTTTCAATGCCTTCGCGTCTTTGCCATGTATATTAATTTAAGCGGAATGACGTTAATTTAAACTCGAATCCAGTTTTAAAATGTTCTTCATTTTAATGCGCGTCTGCGGCGCGGAAGATATCGTTCCAAATTGCAATATGTACACGCAAGTTAAGTAGGTATAAGTGTGTGTATTAATATATATGGTTAATTCTACGGAAACCAATTTAAAAAACGGAATATTGAGTAATTCGTAAAATTAAATCGCTCTATATGTGACACCTCGTACATGCCAAGAAGCAAACTTTTAGGAAATGGAAAAACTGAATAACCGTATTCGCGTGACATTTTTATGGTATTCGTCGGCCTACCAACCGACGAGAAAATAAGGTATTTTGAATGCACTAAAAAAACGAGATTAATGGGGATAAATTTTTATTACTTGTATTTTTATTGTTCTTTTGCATAGCCAAGGTACTAAATATGTTCTATTTCATCTCCTATTTAATCTTCAACGTCAGCAGTAGGTTTATACCCGTCAACCACCTACGCAAAATAAGTTTAGATAAGACCCCTCTCAATTTCAACGCATTAAAACATTTTGACTCACTTGGGTGAAACTTAACCGTAACTATACGGTTAAGTAACTATACGGTAAGTAACTATACCGTAACTATACGGTTAAGTTTCATATGAATACTACATATTATGAATACGATACGACCATCACCTCTATACCGCTAAAGAGGGGATTCGCGCTTGTTGATTTTATTCTGCGGTTTAGACAATTATTGTTTAAAATACTGAAAAAGGGTATAAAAACTAATAAAATAATAAAATAATAATTAAAAATAATAATAATAATAATGATTATAAATTTAAATTAAAATAATTAAAAAATAATATTTTCCGAAGTGAGCTCGCCTTAACCCAGGGGTGCCTAGCAAGGCGGACTCGGCTGCTCTTTGCTTAGCATAATAGAAAGATTATCATTTGCGTTTAATGTATGCCCTATGTAACCTGTGCTCAGACAGATGTGTATATAAATTTAAAAGCATACGACGGCATTGTCTAAATTGTCATTTCATTTTCTGTTGTGCTCATGAATTTGAATGTATATGTATATGTAAATAAATTAATGTAAAAAATGAATAAACTAACGATTTAGATCACTTATTAAATTCATGGTGTCATTTTCTACGGACACGTTGTGGAAAAACATATTCCGATTATTAACTAATTGGATTAACGGACGAACGACACGGTAAAAAGTAAAAGTAAAAGGTATTTATTTCCAATACAACCATACAATTGTGTAGGAATGACAGTAATTAATCTTAAATTAGTTACTCAATTTAGACAAGAGATGATATACAATATATAGTTTTAAACTTACCAATTTACAAAAACATAGACTATATGATAACAGTTTACAACAAAACAATTAACGGTAAATAATATGTATTAGATTAAATGGGTAGATACGATGCTATGTATTTTCAAAATATTTTAAGAAGTCGTTATGGGCATACATGTTGATTTTAAGCAGATAGACTCGGATGGATCTCTTGAAAATATCGATGTTTTTAATTTCTTTTAATCTTTCGGGCAATTTATTGAAAAGTTTGAGGCCTAAGTATCGACTAGTCGCCTGGAACTTGGCAGTACGTGCTACGAACGGTTGGAGATACAGGGTTTTATTCCTGGTGTCATGCCGATGTACTTCCTCGTGGGATATGGCCGAGCTCTTATTGCAATAGAATTCGCAAAGAGCTTCTTGAGCAAAAATTGCATATACGGTCAATATCCCTAGTTTTTGGAAGTGTTCACGACATGACTGCCGTGGACCAATACCTACTATCGCACGTATGGCTCTTTTCTGGAGAGTGAATACACTGTTGATGTGTGCTGCATTACCCCATAAAAGAATACCATAGCGCAGGTGTGACTCAACTAGCGCGTAATAGGCCGATATTACTTCAGTTCTCTCCAAACAATTTCTGATGCGTAATAGAGCATAGCAGGCTGACGAAAGTTTTGACTTAACATGCTCTATATGTAGATTCCATGACATCTTTGCATCCAGATGTAGTCCGAGGAATTTAACTGATTCCGCAAGTTCAACCGGGTAGTTAACTTTTATAGATGATGTCTTGCTATTAAAATTTAAAATAACAGTTTTAGACATATTTAGAGACATCTTGTTCGCATTAAACCAATCATCAAGTTCACCAAGAGATGTATTGAGATTGGCAGTGAGCGTATTTATGTTGTCAGCTTCAACTACAGCGCTAGTATCGTCTGCAAATTGGGTGACTTCACATTTAGATAGATTTGGACTCAGGTCATTTATGTAAATAATGAAAAGCAACGGTCCAATAATTGAGCCTTGCGGTACTCCAATATTGACAGTAAGTATTTCGGAAGTTGCTACGGACTCGATTAGATCTCTGCCAATATTGGCTATTTCCACTTTTTGCATTCTGTTTTGCAGATAAGTCTTGAATAGGTTATTTGCCGTACCTCGGATGCCATAATAGTCTAATTTTGCAAGTAGATGATCGGTTTGGACGCAATCAAAGGCTCGACTGAGGTCACAAAAAATGGCAGCCGAATACCTTTTCATATTTAGACATGTATGTATTTGATTGCAACACTTCAATATTGCCTGTTGGGTCGATTTCTTTTTCATAAAACCAAATTGTGTGTTGCTCAAAATATTATTTTTCTTCAAAAACTCACGTATCCTGACTTCTATTATTTTTTCTAGAACCTTAGAGAATACGGTCAATAAAGATATGGGTCGATAGTTTTCGATATTATGTATATCACCTTTTTTAAAGACCGGTACTATTTTTGCCATTTTATAGCATTCAGGAAAGACACCATTACTTAACGACATATTAAATAATATACTGAGGGGTTTAGATAAAATATCACTGGATTTCTTTAGTATATCAACTGGAAAATTGTCTATCCCAGTGGATTTTTTATTTTTCAATGAGTTTATAAATTTGGCTATTTCCATCTCAGATGTGGGTTTCAGGAATATCGAATTATAATTTTTTTTCATTAATTTCAACTTTTCATATGCTGTTGTAATTGGGGTCTGAATTGCAGATGCCAGACTTAAAGGTTTATTGATAAAGAAGTTATTGAATACGTTGCTCAAAACCAGAGCATTTGTTTCGAGTTTTTTATTTATTTCAATGGATAATGATGCGCTAAATCCTTTTCTCAATTTTCCGGTTTCATCGTTTATAATGGACCATGCTGTTTTTACTTTATTTCGTGAGGAAAATATTTTTTGAGAGTAGAATTTTCTTTTAGCTGCGCGAATATCATTTCTTAACCTCGAATACATTTTATTGAAGAGTTTTCGATATAAAGGGTCATATTTGAACATTTTGTTTTTCAATGTGTTTCTCTTCAACCTACAGCGATATACAAGAACTGGAGTAATCCATTGCTTGTTGGTAGGTTGAAGATAAACTTTTTTCCTTATTATTGGAAATGATTTCGAAAAGCAGTCATTTATCCGATTGTGAAACCACGTATAGGCCATATTAGTGTCATCTATTGTCTGAAGATAGTCCCAGTTTAACGATTCAACCCATTTTCTAAACACCGTGTGATTACTTTTAGCAAAGTTCCTCCTTGTTTTAAATACATAATTTTGAGTACGCTTAAAAACATCATCAATCTCAATAACATGAAATGCATGATCCGATAACCCGGGATCTATGGTCTTTAGGCGTATATTCGATTTAGGTATATTTACAATTATGTTATCAAGTAGGGATTCATTGCCAGTGACCGGATCTATTCTGGTGGGTTCGTTTTTGAATAAATGGCAGAAATTAAATTCTTTACAAATGTTGGTAAATTTATTTTTATCCTTTGATTTGGTTAGAAAATTAACGTTGTAGTCGCCACAAATACATACCTGTCTATTTTTGTAAGTTTGATTTAGAAGTGTATGGAATTTATCGATGAAATTTTCAAAGGATCCACCCGAACGATATACGCAGATAATTACAAGATTTAACGACTTTACTTTTACTGCTACTGCTTCAAAATGGATTTCGTCTACAAGAAGTGACAAATCAATCGTTTCTGTGACGTATTTGTTTTTAGCGAAAATCATTGTGCCGCCATGTTCCCGTTGTTGTCTGATTTGGCTTGCAGCGATGTAGTAGCCGGGTAACTGCGCCAATGATGCATTATGTTTGTTCAGCCAGGTCTCTGTAATACACAGGAAATCCGGTTGTTCTTGAAGTGTTGATAAGAATAATTGCAGATGGTCCAATTTGTTAATTATGCTTCGTATATTTCCGTGAGCAATTATCAGGGCGCTGTTTTTTTGTTCATTACTTAGTTTTTTAGAGCAGATACTTCGTATAATATGGAATGAGGTCCAGAGTTATTTGCGGCTTGACTAGTAGAGGGCGGGCTGAGAGTAGTGTTACTTTGGCTATTTGACTTGGCGTTTGCAGATGTTTCCGGTTCATTTGCAGTGGTGTTGTCATCAGTTTTTCCATGAAGTTTTTTTTTGCTTGCGACATTTACGCTTTTCGCAGCCCTTTTTCGTAGACTCGCACTGAGTGTGGCGGATCGAAGCAAATTTGTCCTGGTGCTAAGGGTATTTTTTCTCATGCGCAAACTACATACTTCAGATTGATGATCATCATCACTCACCTGGGCTGTTGCAGTTTTTGCTGGCTTTTTAGTTGGACGATGAGTTGCGTTGGTGACCGTCTGCTCGCTACGAGACGTGGTCAACACTCAGAAAAGATAACTACGAGACGTGGTCAGCGCATCAAATCACCGCTCACTCCCCTACCCTACTCGGCAGGCTTTGGGGAATTTCCTCATCTTGCGAAAATTGCCCAAATGGGCCCCGTGCGGAGGCACGGGTCGCACGGCCCAAGAGCCGCCCCTGTGCCTATGAGATGCCACTGCAATGAGAATGAAAAAAAAAGCAATTTGAGCCCTCGGCACATGGATAGACCGACTTGGAGCATGATTTTATACCAATAAGAGTAAAAAGCAAATTCGAATTTTTGGTGCTTAGTTCGATGATATGTCGATTATTAAGTCAAATATTGAAAATCATTTTGACTCGTACTCGAAATTCTACAACATACAAGCTGGCGTACCCCAGGGCTCCGTATTGGGTTCAACCCTCTACCTTATATACACAACAGACTTACCAATGTCAGAGAAAATTCTCTCTCACATGGCCTCACTTATGCTATCAAATGACCTCGACAATGTCTATAAGTTGATGAGAGATTGGAAAATAAAGGCTAGCGCTAACAAGTCAACGCATGTGCCATTTACACTCAGAAAAGATAACTTCCCACCTGTTAAACTCGGAAATGACAGCTAAGTATCTCGGCGTACATCTCGAAAGGAAACAAACGTAGATATACCACATAGTGAAAAAACGGGGCAAGCTTAACATCCTACTCCGGAAACTGAACTGGCTTGTAGTAAGAACATCACACGTATCAATAGAAAACAAAGTACGTATCTACAAAGCAGTATAAAAGTTTGTCTGGACATACGGAGTCGAGCTCTGGGGCTCTGCGAGAAATTTAAACTTGAAAATTCTCCAGCGATTTCAAAATGAAGCCTTCAGAATAATATCAAATGCTCCTTGGTTTATGAAGACCTCAGAAATACAAATTAGAAACTGTATAAGAGGAAATAGAACACAGGATACAGTCATGCAAATATCGAAAACGTTACCAACACCTTAGCCACAGACCTAAGTGAACCAATGACCATGAAAAGGATCAAACGCCACCCATATAAAATAGGGCCTTACTTAAATATAGGGTAAAATAATTTTGAGAGGCAGATTCTTTGCTGGATGAATGGACCTCAGCACTCAATATCCGCACAAAAAATCTGCTAAAGGTGTAAAACAAATTTACAAGATCTACAAAGAAAAAAAACATTAAAAACATATTATTCTTCTAGGTACTTGATACTAAACGATGGATTTTATTTTCTGAAAATTAGTACATTCCATTTGACTATAATAAACAATAGGCAGCGGCTCGAGTGCCGGCGGTGGCTCTAAATTGCTAATGGCTGTAGGCTGTCTCTTAAAATAATGAATAAATTACGTGTAAAATATTATAAGTGTGTAAGTAAAGAACAAGAAGTTCTTCGTTAGAAAAAAATTAAAAATCGAATATTTGTAGAGTAGGTAGAATAATTCTTGAATAATTCATGATAGTCAAGCCGAAAAATGCTAAATAAAGCATTCGAATTAGAAAGGTGGAGTAGATTTTCTTTTATACTAATTAAAAAATCGGTTTTGTCACCCCAAAACTTTCCCGGCAAGTAGCCAAGTACTTATGGAAGTATTTCGATGTCATTTCGGGATGTAGTTTGACCTGATTGAAAGGGACAGTCGGAGACGAGCGCGGATAGTGAAAATGCAATGAATTAAATACGTTAGATTTAATCGTTTACGCAAATATACTTACCTCCGAAAATTCAATATTATTTCGGCCCAATAAGGCATCTGTGTACCAAAGTCAAAAAGTCCAATATTTAGAGATTGAAATAAAACTAGTCGCCCCCTGGTGGACCGATTTCAACCATAACCTTTCCAACTCTTTTTATGACCAAATGATGCCTGCATGCCAAACTCCCGCTCAATCGGATTAAGCGTTTGGGCGGTATAGTGGAGGAATACACACAGTCACACACACACAGACTTCCATCTGGAAATGGTCTTAATCGTCTCAGGAGGGCACGAAATGGATATATCCGTCGACATCTCGGGGTTTTTTTTTGAGCGTTCAAAATATTTACCCTCCTTGTTGGTTGGTGGGCTGAGAAAGTGAAATCACACGCGACCCGCGCTCTTAAGCGAATAGTGCTAAATTATTTTTCCTAATAATTCCTTAATGACTAATGTTACGTCTAAAATATTTACGGAAAAATTTAAGACAATAAATTAAATAAATACCATGATCTCGCAAATGCCGTAACCCGGAACGGCTTCACTGTTCACCTTCACGCGGTGGAAGTTGGCGCTCGTGGCCTGCCAGCTAAATCTCTATTTCACCTCTTTAAAGATCTTGGCCTTTCCAGAAAAATAATCAACTCTTTCTTAGAAAAATTATCTAAAACTGCGATTTGCGCATCTCAAATTCTATGGCTTCGAAGGGGGAGTGAATGGGTGGCAAGGTGAACGCTCACATGTGGCAAGACAGCTGTCCTAAACCTACCACAGCCGGTTCGTAAGTCCGGAATCCACTGCTCACCCCCCAGAAGTGTAAAAAATTGTATTATGATGGGCCCGACTCCGGTCGGTGAATTCCATGGCAGCTCCGTTTGTATTTATTTATCTTCACATTTTCTAAATACAGACCTTTTTAAAAAAGATTTTTTCCACAAAACCTTATTGTTACGATTTTATAACAAACTATATAGTTTCATCGAGTAGAAGACTCAGATGTATCTCTCTTGTAAATTCTCAACAAATTGATAATAATACAACAAGTTGATAAATATAAAACCTTGGCATTGGCTTACATAAAACCAAGACAGTGAAGTGGAGATCAAAACTTGCATCGAAATTGCACGCAGCGCTTTTGGAAAAATGAAAAAGGTTCTTTGTAATCGAATCCTCAAAACCCACTTCGAATACTTCTTCTTCAGTGCTACATCTGGCCCATACTTCTATACGGATGTGAGGCTTGGGCTATTAAGGAAGATCTCAGGAAACGTAAAGAAGCATTCGAGATGTGGTCATACAAATGCATGATGTCGATGTCTTAGACTCAGTAAGGCACCAATGGGGAAGTGCTACGGTGTATCGGCCAAAAATTCAAGCTATGGCAGACCATCAAACAGCGCAAAGCTGCACACCTGGGTAACGTGATTAGTCACGACAGGTACGTACGAACTCTTGCAACTGAGGGGAAAAGTTGCAGATAAGAGGAGATCTGGCCGAAGACGGAAATCTTAGTTGCGGAACATTCGAGATTGGACCCTGGATGGTTTTGCCTGGCGAAAGACAAAAAGAAGTATACAGAGCTGACGGCCAATCTCTATTACTTGTAGAGGCATCCTAAGAAGAAGAAGTAAATTCTTCTATTTTATCTATTAACGTAAAAACTGTTAAACTCCGGTCTTCCAAGCGAAAGCCTCTACAAGTTCCGGCAGCCGTGTCGAATTCATTTCGCTTGCCAGCGCCGGCACCGGCACCGGAGGCACTGCCACACGAGTAGACACGGAACAGAGACAAAGCTTCATACAACCGCGATTTGGTAGGTACACTACTACAAGCGTGAGACGCGTGCGTGTATGCCAACCGGCCGCTTCGTACGTACGCGGAGAAACCGGTCTATATTGGCTTCGCCGGTTGACAAACCTCAGGGCCCCCAGCCGCGGCGGACGTACACATCTCACCTGTTGTTTATTTTTCTCCTTACGTTTGATTCAATAAGTGTTTAAACATAAACAAGTGTAAATATGGTTTACTGCAGCGTGTGTTTGAACGATTCTAGAATTATTAAAAACATATCATTTTTCGATTACCCCAAAGATTTCATTAGGTAAGTACAGTAAATAAATAGATTATAATTTATTATTACTTTCCTGTCGGGAAAGTATTGTGGACGCACTTCTGTGTCTGGCTGTGTGTATTATCCGACGATAGCGTCGAAACGTTTCATCCGATTGAGCTGAAATTTGGCATGCAGGTATCAGTTGGTCATCATGTTATGAGATGAAAAGATTATGGTTGAAATCCATCCACCCTGGGTTGGACCCCGATGAGGGAACTTCTCAAAAGTCATTAGCAGAGACCCAAAATTTTGTATACGCAGTAAATTATGATAGCCCCTTCCAATTTCTACCATGACATCGCTGATGTACCCTGGATTGGCTCCCGATGAGGGAACTCCTCAACGGTCAACAGCAGAGACCCAAAATTTTGTATACGCATTCAATTACGATAGACCTTCCATGTTCCACCATGACATGGCTGATGAACCCTGGGTTGACTCCCGATGAGGGAACTCCTCAACGGTCAACAGCAGAGACCCAAAATTTTGTATACGCATATAATTACGATAGCCCTTCCATGTTCCACCATGACATCGCTCATGTACCCTGGTTTGGCTCCCGATGAGGGAACTCCTCAACGGTCAACAGCAGAGACCCAAAATTTTGTATACGCATTCAATTACGATAGATCTTCCATGTTCCACCATAACAAGGCTGATGAACCCTGGGTTGACTCCCGATGAGGGAACTCCTCAACGGTCAACAGCAGAGACCCAAAATTTTGTATACGCATATAATTACGATAGCCCTTCCATGTTCCACCATGACATCGCTGATGACATCGTTGAGGAGTTCCCTCATCGGGAGTCAACCCAGGGTTCATCAGCCATGTCTTGGTGGAACATGGAAGGTCTATCGTAATTGAATGCGTATACAAAATTTAGGGTCTCTGCTGTTGACCGTTGAGGAGTTCCCTCATCGGGAGTCAGGCCAGGGTTCATCAGCCATGTCATAGTGGAACATGGAAGGTCTATCGCAATTGAATGCGTATACAAAAATTTGGGTCTCTGCTGTTGACCGTTGAGGAGTTCCCTCATCGGGAGTCAACCCAGGGTTCATCAGCCATGTCATGGTGGAACATGGAAGATCTATCGTAATTGAATGCGTATACAAAATTTTGGGTCTCTGCTGTTGACCGTTGAGGAGTTCCCTCATCGGGAGCCAACCCAGGGTACATCAGCGATGTCATGGTAGAACTTGGAAGGGGCTATCATAATTTAATGGGTATACAACATTTGGGTTAGAATAATTAAGTTCCTGGCTACTTTTCAGGAAAGTCTTGGGGTGACAACCGTTTTTTTATGTGGTGGAAAGATATACCTATTAGTAATTAGGTATTAATGCATTAAAGGAACCTATTTTACATTATTGATTTTGTAACATCACTTGTTTTTTACTTTAAACTAAATTTGGTTGTTAATTTGTTAAAACTTTTTTCTTTCACATTTAGCATTACAATGATCGAATCTAGTAGTATTTCATTATTTTTTCGATTTTTTAGAAAGATCCCTATACTGCAGTAATTCCATTAACATCGAAAAATAACTCAACCCGGCGGTGCAAAAATCGTGTTGGTATATCGTAATTAGATAGTGTAACTAAAGGAGACTTTTTAAAATTGTGTATAATAAAAAGTTGACAAATGTTTAGTTTATTTAATTTTATTCTTCTGTGCCAACCCTAACAAAGTAGGTAAAAATTTTGCACGCTCTTCAGAAGCTTTGCCTCTGTTCGTGTTTACTCCTGTGGCACTGCCTAATGAATACAATATTCTAATTTCACCACCTTTCAATATTTGTTGCAATATAATCGTTTTTTGAGCCAAAATTAGAAGCACACACACATAAGTTAAATGCATTATCTAATAGTAATACACATTATAAATGCAAATAAAGCCAGACCACAATTTAATGCTGAATCCAACATTTACGAGTATAAAACAAGTTTCGTATTAAATAATAAAATAAAAATAAATGCAATGGGAAAATAAAATAAAAAAAGTCCTTGACATTTTAATAATACTAATGTCGACACTTCAGTGTCGTAATATAATATTAGAGTCATTTTTTAGGTATTTTTTAAAACTGACCAATTAAATATGACGTACGTTATTATGCCGTAAACGAGAAACAGGTGCAGATGATATTACGTATGCGGACATGCTGAAGGCCTATTTGTGCACATGTACCTACAACAAATGTATATATAGCGTACTGTGCTATACCTGTCTGTAGTTAGAGACAACATTAATCCATTGCGAACTCCCCGTTCCCGGACTACAAGATCTTTAGCGAAAAAAATATACATCATGGCAAAACAGTAAAAAATAGTAACCGGTGAAATGATCTTATTTTTTTACGTCTAAATTCAATATTATTATGAACTGAGATTAGCCAAGACACAATAAAAAAAACCAGATTAAATGAATACTTAATAGTAAAGCAAGAACTAAATGTGAAGATGGATTAATGTTACTTAATTAGCCAAAGAGAATAGCTATATAATATTATGATAGAAGAGTTAAATTTTTCTTCACAGTCCTGGGTTATTGCATAGTTTATTGAGCTTTTTTGTTTTATTTCAGGCGCTGTGAAGGCTGCAATTACTGCAGCAATGGGAAATTTTTTTTGGAGACTTTGAGATGGCGAGTAACTTGCTGAAAATATATTTTGTTTATTTAAAAAAGTACTATTAATGCATTATTTATGTACAAATATATCATAAAAAAATTTAAACATACGATGCAATATATTTCTTTTTAAAAAATCCCATAAATCACCTTTTTTTAGGCGATCGCACTAGGTGTGCTTTTAAATATGAATAAAAACATTTCATTTGTTTTGATAAGTACTGGGCAGGGTACGCGCGCTTCACTTCGTATATCACAAGATTAGAGACGCTCAGTCTAGGGACTCAGCAATCTTTGATAGATTCAGTCGGTTCGCCGAGTAGTCACAGTCGTCAGATAAATATGCAAGAGCGGGCATGCGCGCGAAGATGTGCGAATCGATTGGTAGGATGGCAATGGCGCATGGCTGCTAGTCCGCGCCGGCCTACGAAAAAACGACAAAATTCCTAATGGCGCACGATTTGAATTTCAAATTAGGGGCATCGTCGTTACGTAACTGATTTCGTCTGGACAGGACGAACGAACGAACTCGGTGCGATACGGAGGTTTCTGCATATCGACAAACCGCACACCGACACAGTCTGGTTGTGTAATAAATATAAAAACCTATTACGCCCACACACTCGTCCAACTGAACAGCTATAGCATTTGCATAGCAAGACTGCATTACTGTTCAATATAGAATAATAATTTCCCTTTTTTTAAACGACTGGCCAACAAAATAGGAGTGTAATATGTTCAGGGTTTATCTATTTATGTTTTCCGTTTCTTTATTTCACCGTAACTTCTAAACGCTTGAAACGATTTCGATGTGTTTAGTATTGTTAGGACCGTTATGTCATCCCGAGTTCCATACGTTACCTTAACTGTCCAGATATTAAATAAACAGTTGTCTAAATGTCCGAATGTTAATACATTAATATAAATATATCATGTTTAGTGATAAATGAAAAGTCTGATTGAGTACATTCCGGAAATATAAGTAGATGTATCTAAATGGATAAATACATAAACCACAAATATTTCAGTAAAAACTCGGAAATAAAAATAATTATAAATACAATAGTTCACTTTCTGTAACACTGGGCGTTTTGCGTACCGTTCGGCGTTAGCCGGCGAATAACCGCGGGAGTCTGGAAACGTACGTTTCCTAAGCAGCGTGGTTAATTGCCGACCTGACGTCGTCTATCCTTAGAAACGATCCCTTGGCCACCCGTGAGTGCTTGACGAGTAAAGAGCGCTTCGGCATGCAATTGATTCGACTGTGAATTACCACTAACGCTAGGTAGAGGCTGCGGAAGCACTTTGAACTGTGACCAGACTGGAGGACGGAGAAATCTGACCAAACCTGGTAGTTGGCCCACTTGTTGCACTTCCCAGTGTCACAATAAGGCTTTGACTCTTATAGGCGTTCACGTAGTTTGACTGAGGACCGTGTTGCCCATTAAATCTTTACGTTCACTCCATGGGAGACAAAATGACGCGATGTCGTTATCCCTCCCTGGAGCGACGGGTTCGCCCGTTGTAACTGACACCTCTTAATGCCTCCTAGGTCGATTCCCAGTCAGCGACTTTCATTCAGACAGATCGAAGCCACAGCTCTTCATGTGGCGTTTGGTGACGATGATGACGATGTTATGGGGGGGAGGGGGGATCTCAGGGACACCCGTACATAGCACTTTTTACTGGCCGTTGTGGCTTACCCCTATCTATATAACTATTGGCATCCAGTTCATATTACAGATCCTGTAACCTGATCACCTGGAGGGATTCCAGTCGCAGAATCCACTATGAGCGGTGGCCGCACAGTTCGGCCATAGCAGAATCACGTGTGCGAATTATGTTTTGTCTTCTTACTGCTGAAACCATGTAAATATCACTTGCTCAGCCGATTAAATTTCTGCTTCGCAACTCCTGCACACCGGGGCATCGACTGTCCCCAGTAAAATATCATATCGAAAAAATGTATAAAAAAGATGAGGACTAAATATTGTATATTAATTCAATGGATTTTAGGCCTGTTTTAATTTCGGAGATAACGTGTATTTAAGGGAGTTGATTGAAAACATTGTTCAATATTATCTTATGACTTATTGGGTCCATACCTATGTAATTGCTATTTTTTCACACTGCCCATTTTGAACTTCGATAAATTGGGTTTGAGTTATAATTTAAAATTCAAATTTATTTTAATTCAAGGCCATGTTATTTTTTTTTAAAACACCTGTTTATTTGTCTTTCCGTCGTTATCGCTCAAATATTTTCGTTTGTACAACCATGGTAAAGTTGATAATTTGAATTATTTATAAATATGAGATCCTGTGTCGGTGTTTTCTATTACAAATTTTTGAAGTCTGGCTTTACAGTTACCGTGAATGTGTTTTTTGAAATCCTCAAACTATGACAGAGAAGCTCGTGATTAAATAACCGAGCCTAGTTAATCGCCACTGCTTCTGGATGACAACGTTTTCCTCCTCAGATTTCACTACAAACAGTCACAAAGTTGCAGGAGTTGCGGCTGGAGACTCTTGGTCACCCATCTTACTTGCCAGACCTTGCTCCAAGAGAGTTTCATTATTTTCCAGAATTTAGATAACGTTTTACACGGGAAAAAAATCAACTTTGAAGATTCGGTGAAAAACGCCTTCAAAGTATTCATTGGTTTCTGTCCACGAGAGTTTTATAGCAGAGGAGTTAAGCAACTCGCATTAAAACGACAAATCTGCATATATAATAGGGGTCAATATTTCTATTAATTAAATATATATTTTTCATACAAAGTTTTTTGCCCTAAAATGTAGGATTAGGCTACAGTGATTCATCTCTAACTGTATAATAATGAAAAATTAAAATAAAATAATGTTAAGGATGGATAACTTGTGTAAGAAAAAATATACATCCCAATGATCGATCTATTTGTGTATCTGTATATAGTTACATTTTGTTCAAAAGTCAAAGTTTGCATGTGACATAGTGACAGTCTAATAATAATAATAATAATCTGTCTTATTTGCACTTAATTGTTATACAAAAAGGCGAGCTTATTGCCACATGACAATGTCTTACAACTAACCTAAACACAGTGGTACATGCGCGCATTGTGAAAATAAAGATTAATACATAATATACAGACCGTATGCATAACATACAGACAACTGGAAGAATTTAAAACTAATAATGCCCTAGGAGAGGAAATTGGGAAAGGAGGAGGAGAAAAAGGGAAGAATTGCTTACTTCTTAGAAAGGTAGTAATCCTTAACCTTTGGAGTAAATGGGTATTTTCATGGATGCATCTGTCTCTTTTGCAGGATTTTCGGCGACATCGACCTTAAAGTACTATAACCCTTCCTATTTGAGTTAACCATTTTTGGTTAGACGCTTACAAATGCTAAAATTTTATCTAACCAATATTGGTTAGGGCGGTCCGCGCTGCGTAAAATGCCAACTTTTTAAATATTTATTCATTATTATCTTAATTGTTTGACGAGATAAGGTTATAATATTATAAATTTCAAATTATTTCAATGCGATCATTTTACAGTTATTCTTTTTACGATCCGTATAGTAGTTTAAAAGTTATGGTCGTTTTTCTCAAGGCCATCGACTTCACGCGCAAAACTGTCCCGGGCAGAAGTGACGACTAAATTTTTACCCCGCGATAGGAGGGGATAACTACGAAACTACTACACCAATCATAAAAAGAACAACTGCACAATGATTGCATTGAAATTTCGAATATAGAATATTGAAATATCATTTTGTAAAACAATTAGATAATTATGAATAAATATGAGAACGTCAAAGAAGTGAAAAAAACGCGGAACCAGATCTGGTCGTGTCATACTCAACGGATAATTGTTTCAGAACCAGATTTGGTCGTATCATACTCAAGGGGTTGGTGAGTCTTAAACGATGGTAAAGAAGGCGAGTCTAGACTCTAGACTCTAGGCAAAGTCGACTAAAAATACTTTCTTAACTACTTAACTTTCAATTGCGGCGTCGGTTTGGGTAACGCTGGGGCCTATATCACCAGAGTTGATTGTTAACGGGAACGATTTGCATATAGTTTATGATTTAAAATTGGAGACATTTATTTACCGTTATTCGAAATATGTAAATATTAATATATTTTCGGTGTCTCTTTTTTGTTGCCAATTATCGTCCGTTGTGTCAATCGGCCTGCTTAACATATTATATTTATAAGAGCTGTGATAAAATTAAAGCACATATTTTAATCCAACCCGTTTTCTATTACATATTTTTCAAATTGGACGTGGGCGCTCGATTCAACTGTTTATAGATATGTGCTTTCTGTGATAGTCAATCCCCATTTCTGTGATAGTCAGACCCCATTTCTGTGATAGTCAATCACTATCACAGAAATGGGGTATAATTTAGGTATTAGGTTGGATTTCAGCCATGTTTAATTATCAATGAATTTCATTTGATCTTGGGAATTCCCCACTTTTGGTCTGATTTAAAAATAAAGCTTGTGGATTTTATTTTGATCCCGAACAAAATCTGTTATGGAATGGATATGCACAGATGACTAATTTCGCTATATCATGCTACATTTAATCATCTCGGAAAATTGCCTCATCTAAGAATAACGAAAGAATTAATTAAATCAGACAAGGTGTTCGTAAGTTATCGAGGCCTCGGAGAGACAGACAGACAAACAGACGTATTTAGTTTTCGTTTTCTTGAATGAACATGTCGTAAGACGTTGTAACTCCAAAATTTCTACCAAATGATAAATTTGCATCTCAAATATTTGCTTAGTTTGTTAATTATTACTGATATTACATACATACATACTCCAAACATTCTTGCAGTTCTTAGTTTCATAAAATAGATTACATAATAAACATTCGCATAATATCTGCTATCTAAATTAAAATTATTTAATTTAGAGCTGGTAAAGCTTCGAGTATATAAATATCTTTTTAAAATTACTACTTCACAAAGCTCTTTAGAAACCTAGCAGAAATATTCATTCAGAAGAGATGCACAAATAAGGACTTCCAAACGGTACTAATCGTCTCTAGAAGAGCATCTATTTTGGCACAGACGCATGCAGAATAAATAATAATATGCAAACGAATATTTGACAGGGATGCGACTAAAAATTGAAATTTCGCTAAATAATTATGTAATGTTGAACTGGCTCTGTTTCTACAAATTGTTGAAAATACTTCAAGCGGTTTCCAAGAAATTATATAACTGGGTTAAATATGCTGATGCATGTCGCTTGTAAAATAGATCATTGATAGCAATCGAAGCCGCAGTCAATTATTGGATTATCGATTCCGACTAAAAGTTTCGACTTCTGTATTAGCCCAGTCAAGTTAGCTTTAAAAAGAATAATTTGCTTTGGTATTTTACTTTTTTAATAGATAGTATACAAATAAAACAATTGTTTCAAATGTTTTAGAGCCGTCGTTATGGTAACATAGCAGCACGAAAATAATAGTTTAATAAAACTATTTAATATTTCTGACGGAAGTCGTAATTTGCATTTGAAATATCAGCTGGATAACGATCACATTTTTATCAGAAAAATTACTTCATTTCCTATTGTGATTATGTATATGAGTTCTTCATGAAAGAAATAGGCTCTTTTATTTTATCCAGGGCGTTATGTCCGCGTCGATAAATCTGTTCGATAAATATTAATGATATTCGTTCATGACTGCCTATTATACAGTGGAGTTTTAATTAACCGGCATTTTTGAAAGGGGTGAATCAGTACGAGCAAGTAAGCAACTTTATATAAAAAAATTGTGTAATAAAAATATATTTATATTTTTATTTTAACAACTAAGCTTATGAATAGAAGTTTGTCAAGCGTTATTGCGCTTCGCTATCTAGCGGTAGGTAAAATATCGCTAATAAAAAATATTAGCGATATTAAAAAAAACAAGATGAAAACGAAATATCCATTTTGAGCCCCCCTGAGACGATTAAGACCATTTCCAGATTGAAGTGTGACTATGTGTCTATTCGATTGAGTTGAAATTTGGTATGCAGGCGTCATTTAGTCATGGCAAGACTTGAAAGATTGTGGTTGAAATCGGTCCACCAAGAAGCGCACTAGTCATTACATTACATTACATCACATTTACGTCGTGTCCAATTGGTGGCTAAAAACCGCTCTTAGACGTGTCAAAATATTTCTGTTTTAAGTAGTAAGTGTCATTACTACTTTAATCTTTACATTCGTTACATACATATATTAATTTAAAAAAATATACAGTATCTAAGAAACTTTGGAACCTACTAAAAGTTATTCGTCGTAGAATCGTATTTCTAAACAAATTAAAGAATAGTCAATGGCTACCTACTAAACACACAATAATTAAAATAGTCAGTTAAAAAGTTGAATAATCAAAGCAGAAGCCTAACAATTGAAATAGTCGTTAAATCAAATATATACGTACTAAAAACTGTACATAGTAACATCCAAAGTAGTACCTAAGTAATTTGTTAAATAATCAAACTAAAGCTAAATCTTAAATTTAAATACTAGAAGTATTTAAATTTAAGATTTAAGTCAAATATCCATCTCGAAATATTGGCCTTACAGACTTGAAATTTGGTCTTGTTGGGCCGAAATCACATTGTGCAATTTTGGTTTGAATATTTCATATACTCGTTCAAGCTACACTGGTAATATTTAAATTCCGCCATACATTTTACTTAAATATTACCGCCATCTGTTGGCACTTCACCCAAACCCACCCTCAGCCGAGAAATGAACCATGCTGCGTCGTTATAGAACCTAACCATGTGCTTCCATCGAGCGAGAGAGGGCGCACATTATTTTGTTTTCCATAATTCGTTCTGTTTTCTTATGTACCATCCGTTCATATAGGATTTACTTACGAAGACACACGAGATTACATCTTTACTTCTATATTGGATAGGGAATCTCTTCTTATTTCCGCTAATTCCGTCGAGGTTAATAGTATGAAAAATCGGTATTAAGAAAAAAAAAAACGATGGTTTGAATTTTAATGCATCTCCGTGCATATAGTCGGTACCTACGAAGATACGCGAAATGATCACTACTATTTTGAGTAGAGAATCTCATCGTATTTCCCGCCAATTCCTTTAAGTTTCATATTATGCAAAATCAGTTATTGACAAATAAAATTATTTTGTTTTCCATATTGTTCTTAATTGTTATGTATCTCCCCTGCACATGGTCTGTACCTATGAATATACACGATATGACATGCCCACTTCTATTTTAAATAGAGAATCTCAGCTTATTTCCCGGCAACTTCGTCAAGGTTAATATCATGCAAAATCAGTTATTGTCAAATAAAATTATTTTGTTTTCCATAATGTTTTTCATTCCTGTGCACTTAACCTGCACATAGTCTGTACTTACGAAGATACACGAAATGACATGTTTACTCCTATTTTGGATATAGAATCTCATCTTATTTCCCGCCAAATCCATCGTCGTTCATATTATGCAAAATCAGTTATTGACAAATAAAATTATTGGTTTTCCATAATGTTCTGAATTCTTTTGCACCTGCCATACATACAGTCTTTACTTACGAAGATACACGAAATGACTAGATCATTCCTATTTTGGATAGGGAATCTCATCTTATTTCCCGCCAATTCCGTCACGGTTAATATTATTCAAACTCAGTTATTGACATTTTTTTTTTGTTTTCCATATTGTTCTTAATTTTATGTATCTCCCCTGCTCATGGTATGTATAAAGGTTCACAATATGACATGATCACTCCTATTTTGGATAGAGAATCTTATCCTATTTCCCGCCAATTCCGTCGAGGTTCATTTATGCAAAACTTGCAACAACTGACTAGACTACGGTTCGTCGACTCGGCGTGCGCCCGCCCTGGGTCGACTTTTCGCATGGCCACGAACGATTTGTCAAAAGCGTGCGTCCATTTGAGCGGCGGACGTCTATTAGCTAGTCTCTTAGCCGGGCCACAATGCCCGCGATTTTTTCCTAATATGCGTTTGTTAATGGCGCAGTCGCGACGCAGCTAAAAAGTGTGCTTATTTTTTTGGCAGCTGGTTTTTTCAGCGTCTGGAGGCGAGGAGACGCGCGACGCACACACACACTCGTGACTATGCATTCTCGCTCCGTCCGACCGCGAAGGCGTCGATGACATTTCAGAGTTCGAACGAATCCGTCGGCGTACGTAACCGGTGTCTTTTCAAGGCCTAATAAAACATAAGGAAGAAGATAACGAAAATTGAGCAAAAACAGGAGATATGCCTGGAACTAATGCTAGCCTTCTACAAAAAAAAATTGTAGCGGAATCGTCTTAAGTCATTGTTATGAACTCATAATTATTTTTCGCAATCTTTTGTTCTGAATCAATAGAATTAGCATGATTTTAAGACCGCGTCTCAAGAACAGTAGAACTCCGAAATGAAAAATCTATATCCGTTTAGCTTTAAATTTCGTAATTTATGACTATATCACCTTTAAAATATGTTAGACTATCTTTATTACTAAAATAATTTCAGAGGCCAGCTGGCTTCTTAGTGAATGACCGCTAGTCACAGCATCTCCAATTCTTTGTTTCTTCTAGTCATTATCTTTCTTAAAACGCTTTCATGCGCATCGAGTAATTGCAACAATAATTTTAGCAAGCCGCCGACAGCACTTATAATTAAACTTCACAAATAAATAATTTTAATATTATTACACATTTTGACTGCAACGATTCAGTAGTATTTTGCAAGCGCGTTATTAGCGTTGCAGCGTTCATTTGTTTTCAGCGTGGTCATTTATTTTCATGTTCAAATGATGGAATTCAGACGTCATCTCTTACCTATATAACATTTTCTCTATGTATTCAAAACCTAACTCCAGCATTGCCATTACACTTTTTCCTATGAGCGTTATCTCACGTTCTCGTGACAAAAACGACACTTGTTTTAGCCTTTAACTTGTATTGATTATCAGGTCTAAACATGAAATAAATATAATTTTGGTCCCGTCGACAACAACGCATTCAGTTGTCAGATGGTTCTTATCATCAATTGCATCCGCCTGACATTTACGATATTACGCCCGACGATTTTCGCCCCATCCTAGTTTCGGAAACATTGATTTGTGCTTGTTGTGCTTTATCTGTGTGTATGCTCCATCATATACATATATGTGCATGAAAAGTCATGCGAATTTGCCGCCGTGTACGTATGTGCCGTTCGACGTAATGTTAGTGTCTAATCATCGAGCAGCCAAATGGCCTCTGCGTCAAGTCGTTCCTCCGCGCTTCTAATCTACTAAGAGGTTTCACATTCTTTCGTATGATTTTTAGCGCTTTCTACCACAGGCAAGTTTGGCAAGTTTTTCAGTTACTAACTTTAATTTTCTAGGATTCACAGTTGATTGCGCCGGGATCTCCACATCGACAAGTTTGTTCGTCCCTATTTTGCATGCAACCCACTCTCACTAATGATACGCTTTTAGTATTGTAATATGCATATATTAGTTCCTAACTTATTTATATATACGGAGTAGAAATTTGGGTCCAGTGCCGCTGATCACCAGCGTACTTTTTTGCTTCAAAAGCGGCAGATTCAATGTGTGACTCTTTGGCCACCTGACGCGCCTGCGAGAGGCTTATTTCGCGCATTGGCAATTCTACTACTTCCATGAATGGATATATGAGCCCCAGATGGGCCTTTCGGGCTCGAAAATGACCACTTCAAAACCACTACTGAAAGCCAGCCAGTAGTAGTTTGGTTGCAGTCGATTTCGTGAGTTTCGTGTTTCAGCTGACCGTTTCCGGTTTGAGCGTTGCCGCAATGAGTAGGGCTCATATATCGATGACTTCCATGTCCCTATGTTTCAATACAATGAAAGTGACAGGATTTGTTTATAAAAATTTACATAGTTTTAAAACTAATAACAGCATTCATTGTTACTAAACGAGATAAGCAATTCTCTTCTCTAGGTGAGTCACGAATTTACAAAATCGGAACAGCCTGTGCTACATATTTTACAACAGGCTTTTTAAGTATTAAAATAATCGTAAATTCTTCAACCTATAATATCATGAAAATATCAATAAGATAAAATCGATGTTTTCATACATTTTTATTTAATAATATATTTCATACCTTTCCGTAAATACTATTTAGATATTTATACTCAGTGCTCTATCTACAGGTGAGTTTTAATTAACCAGCATCTTTGAAGTGAGTAAATCAGTACGAGCAAAAAAAACACTTTTAATTAAAAAATGGGGGAAAACTTAAAAAAAACGTAAAACAAATATTTTTTTATTTTGTGAAATTTTTTTGACATAAAAAACTTTTTTTTGTAATGTTAGGTTAATTGAAACTCACCTTGTATAATCATCATCCCTTCCTTCATCAAGCAAGACGTAACAGGTTTATCAAATGTTGTAATTGTGTTGCTAGCCTTATGAATAATTATAAATAAATTCATAACTTTCTTTATATTATAACAAAACAAAAAACAAAAGAAAAATCACTAAATAAATTTGCATAATTTTGATCAATACACACCACTGAGATAAAACATAAATAATTACACAAGTGAAAGGAATTTTGTATATTTATAACGAAGGTTCACCTGTACGTGAAGTTTTGAATAATTTATAGGGGATGTGTCGGGCCCCTGCGATACTATCGGCGGATTAGTAATGCCTAAAAGTCCGCATCCAAACGCATAGGTAGACACACAAAAAATCTAACGATATTATCATCACCAATCCAGATGGCTTCACTCTCAAGTCATCTGAGGCCGCTCGCCGCGCGTTTCGATAATTCGTCAACGTCACAGTTACAAAGTGAGTCGGCTGGACCAAAGAATGCCAAAGGCAGCGAACAGGCTATGGAGATGTAGACGCGAATGCTAGACGCGTTATGTAATAATGCGGCCGTGACGACTAGGAAAAAAATCGTCTGGTCTCTACCAGACAGGCGACTTCAACCTGCCCGTCTTGCCTGTGCGTCGTAAAAATGCGGAAATAATCAACGCGCGAAAAAATGGCTAAATTGTGTTTTAGAGGTTATGGATAAAATTACTATATTCGGACAACGTTTTATTAGGTGTGTATTTGGGTTATATTTTTATTAACTAAACACTTAAATTTAACATTTGATCGTATCAAAAGGCAATATCCAGTGGCGTATAAATGAAGGGGGGGGGAGGGTCTCGGGAGGCACTTTCTCGGGGACGGCTTAGTGTTTTTATTAAATATTTGTTGTCAATTTAAAAAAAACATAAGTCACCGTTACAAAATGCACAAAGAAAGCTTTTCTCCCTATATCTCTATACTCTATCATATCCGCCTCACATATGGAAAATTAGCCGATATAGAAGGTTATAAATATATGATATCTATTTAAAAGCATTCCTGAGTAGCCAGTAGGTATATCTTGTCCCATTCATATTTACTTTCTTATTAATATCAAAAAGGGCAGCAGCGACGTACAGGAAGACGCTTCCAACTCTTTAACGCATGGGTTCGTTGGTCCCGAGTCACTAATTTGACATTTTGTCCGCCATTTTAAAGTGACTTGATACCTGGGAATGACCATATCTGAAAAACTAAGCATTAATTTTAAAAACTTTCTAGGCGAATCCCTCTATAATGAACAAATTCACAATTTAGACTAAAAAAAGTTGCTCCTTGCCATGGACATTAGGGCTTTAAACTGATTTTGAAAACTTTCAGGCTTGATTACTCCTACAATGTAAGCGGTGAGTGTGTTTTATTTTAATTTAATTATATTGACTGGTTAATCCTCTAGCGTCGCACTTAGCCACATTTTTTATTTTGGCTCTAAATTAATAACAAATAATTAAAAAAAATAACCGACTTATACCATCACTGCGCAAAGACAGTTACTATGTGCTAGCGCTGCGATCGAAAGTCTAGTATGCGCCCGGTCGCCGGCGCGGGCGGACGTGGAATCGTGCCTGACGCCTCGTCAACGCTGATTTTTTATTGGTCAAACCTTTCAAAATTGACCCCGCCTATTTCTTCGCGTGTCCGCCCATTTCCGATATTTTTCTGAAGTCTCATGTCTTCTGAAGTCGAACGTTTCTGAATGGATTATAACTATAGGTACGTAATATTACATTCTGCTATTATATCCTTTATCCAATGAGTTGATATTGATTTTCTGACTTTTTCGATATTACGATTAGTTTATGAGATACTTACAAAAAAGTTCTATTAATTTCCACATTGTTTGGTGTTCGAATAATAGTTGCACCCAAACAAAACGCGTATTTACGCGCGTCAGAGCGCTACAGCGTAAATCCTGACGCCGCGCTATAACGCCGAGTTGTATTGCGTTGCACACGGGCGCTGGCAGTACGCGGCGCTCTGACGTCGCGCTAGAACGCTTTGACGCCGGGTGTTGTATTTGTTTACAAATTTCATTGAAAGCGTCCGACGTACGCATGAAAATACAAGCATTATGACTGAAAAACTGACAGAATATGTTCGGAGACACCCCTGCCTATATAATACGAATGATAATTCATATAAAAATATGGCGATAAAATCAAAATTGTGGGAAGTAAGTAATTTTATCAATCTGTTTATTAATTATTAAAATAAGTTGCGAATTTTTCACGAATTTCATGAATTCTTCGAATAAATCTTGCGACATACGAAAGTATATAAAAAACGATCTTCACGTGATAAAAGCTCCCTACACAAACGGTGATATATATTCTCCTAATTCCTTTCTCCTTTTATTAATATCGTGTACCCATTCTATATTTATCTGCGATCGTGATAAAGCGAACAAATGTAATAATTCTTCCACATCTGAATCACTTGAATCACTTGACATCTCAAAAACAAAGAAACTTTCCAAAGACTGTTATCGCTCTACGGTATACGCTCTATGCGCGTCAATATCTAGTCGATTTCAGTGTGACATCCTCAAACTGCGCGACGAACGCGAAGCTAGTTATGCTTAACGCGGCGCTAGGTACGCGTTCTGTTTGGCGAGGCCTTTAATGTTAGGTAAAACAAAATTCAACTATCACAAACCATCTTTTCTTATTTCGACGTTTTATTCTTAGGGAATCGTATAAATCGATTTTTAGGTCCAAATGTATCGAACTGACGACATCGATGTTAATACGTCATCTTGGGTAATTTAAACATGTATTTTTTTTAACTTTAAATAGAAATAATAATATTTTGTGGAAACAATACTGGACTTTTTCATTTTCCTGCCCCGCTTACCTACTTACGTGTATTTTTGTTACGCAAAAAAATGAAATAAAAATAGATAATATAGCAATCGTATTCAGTATATATTATACTAGCTGCGCCCAGTGGTTTCACACGCGTGGTGATGGAAAATTGTGATAATGATGATAGAAAACCATATATCTTTATAAATTATAGCCTATGTGTTATTCTGATGTGTAAACTATATTATTTTAAAGTTTCATCAACATCAATTCAGTAGTTTTTGCGTGAAAGAGTAACAAACATCCATACATACATACAAACTTTCGCGTTTATTATATTAGTAGGATTATCATGATAAAACTATTTTAGACCCCTAAATTGGGTAATTAGCCGTATGTGTGGCGCATCTGTAAAAAACAAAATCTGTTGGATTCGCAGATAATCGTTGCATATAGGAAACGTCATGAGACGTTTAGGTTATAGCAACAGCAGATAAATTCAGTGAATACACTAAAGAAACCTCTATCCTAGATAGAATGAGAGACTTGTTAATTAAAATTGAAACGGTGAAGAAAGTTGAGAATGAGGAGTAAATAGATTTCTCAATATCAAACGCTATCACCGTATGCTATATTTGCTAATGGTCCATGCAAACCAAAGCGGCCATAGACAAATCGAATATGCAAAAAATTTAAGGACCACCCTTCAAATCAAATATCGGAAAAAGCATCTTTACCATTATTTTTTTAGGCACAGATAAAAGTATTTCCGAAAAAACATTTTAAAGTTGCATTTCAATAAGGTTGCATTTCAAGTTGCATTCAAGTTTCACATCAAGTTGCATTTCAATAAGCCCTCGAAAATTGGTACAAATATATAACACATACGGTAAAAAAAACAGTTATATCTGCAGTTTGAAAACTTTTTTTCCGAGCATATCCACGCGCAACTGTATCAAAACAAAAAAAATCAATAGGTTGGAGTAAATACATATGTTGCGACTGCATCAGGAAAAGTTATATTTGTTTATTTTTACATAATCTCTTACGCGCTCCGTTACCCTATACATTTTTTTTACCCACAAGGCATATGCTTTTTCGTGGAACCCGCCTAGTTGCCTATTGGCACCATCTTCTAGGTGGGCATTTGTAGCATCACACAGTCATTTGTAGCAACACTCAGGCGGTGACTTATCCCAGTATTGACCGCGCCCAACGCTGCTTAACTTCGGTAACAACGAGGAGAACCGGTGTCAATGTGGCTATGGACGCTACTAATTAGATGAGGCTAGTCACCAGGCTCGTCGCGTCTCATCTCGAAAATTCGGGACGACTCGACACGACTCGACTCTCGTCTCGATACTCACTAGATAGCTTATATGGCCTCTTACACAGTATACCAACCAGTAGCTTTATTCTTGAGCTACAGGGCATTGCGGGAAGAGGGTACGTGGAATTTGGGCAGAGGGGTACGTTCCAACGAACGCCAACAGTTGACATTACGCGCAAGTAAAGGCTGGTGACAGTTTCGAGCGTTTGGCTATTTATCTGATCCGAGTAGCGGGACGTCTGGCTTCTATATCCGAGCCCTTACGACTCGTGACGTATTCGCTTTGATTTCAATTTTGTTTTCAACTGCTCTACTGTCTGGTATACTGAGCCTCATATGTCCAAAATACATCTGATTTACACCTTGTGTAGTAAACAAAATTAAACAAGAAATAGAAAATGTTTGACAATACCTGCGATGCCGTATTTTACCCAACATTTTCTTTTATTAACTTTTGTCGCAATAAAAAATATTCTATAATTATGGTAAAGTATTGTGAACCAGAAAATTATTGTGTAAACAGACCCGGCGAAGTGAGCGATGATACCGAAACGGATATAAATAAAACCAAGAAAATGTCCCCCCTAACCTAGGAAATCGAAGACATCGCGAAGTTAAGCCAA
Organism: Micropterix aruncella; assembly: GCA_944548615.1. NCBI lineage: Eukaryota > Metazoa > Arthropoda > Insecta > Lepidoptera > Micropterigidae > Micropterix > Micropterix aruncella. The sequence goes on along the minus strand of OX155955.1, from coordinate 16,490,657 downwards.
TGCCACACGCTGCAATTAGATCGAAAGAAACTTTTGTCATGCCAGAATGGAAAGAGTGGAACCAAGTTTTACGCTCTAAATGGCGTTTTTGGTGTTGTTTCAGGCTAACATTTTTCAAACGTGTAAAATATATGTGTCCTTCGAAAAACCCGAAATTGTTTCAGCTCTTTCCATAGCCGGTAATTTCTGCATTTTCTTACTATTTTAAAGGAGGAAAAAAAGTTTTAAAAATAAAAAAAATGGTGTAATATTTGGTGGGACTTGGAGTACTATATGTGGTTACAATAGATATGTGGAAAACTAGAAAAGCTATTTTTTTCAATAAGAATCCTCTAATGGGGCCGCTGCCCCCTCCCCCCCCCCCTAGTATAATTTTCCGACAATTTGACCTAATACAATCAGGTGCGAGCCCAAAGAAAATAATTTTACATTTAAAATTACCTAATAATATTACGATAGTTTAGATATATTAAAGTTTACCTTTCCATATACATAAATATAATAATAAACCTAAAGGACAATGTGCATTATTCTATGAAAGGTATAAACAGAGTATAGAAACTAGGGACTTATAGCAATTAATAGCGGTTGTATAAAGAAGTAATAATATGAAAGTTCAACTCATTAATCCATGTCGTATTAGAATTATACGCATCGGAAATTGTGTATATATGAATCGGAGTTTGTGAAATAAACTATTTTAATCTAGTTAAATAGGGTTTATCATGTAAATAAGGTTTATTACAAATCGTTATATGAATCAACAGTTGAACTAAAATCCAGTTAAAGTAAAAACCAATCAAGTCCATTATTACAGCCAGAAAGTAAAACCGGCATCACATGAAAACAGAAAACATGCAGAACACCCCAACGTAAAACGAAAGAATGAAAACGGCCCAGGCGCAAAATATAACCTGCCACCCAAACACTGAGTATCTATCTGTCTTGCTTTTTACTGTGTCTCTTTAATCCATAAATTTGTTCGCGACAGCACAAGCGCAAAATCTTACCTGACACCCGCACACTGATCATCTATTTCTATCCTACTTAATAACTGTTTCTGTTTCATCCATAAAATTATTTACCGCTTTAATTTCGGAATATGATAAAAGTACTCACTTGGTATGTACTATTTTTTACTTTAAATAGTTGATATTGATAATTATATAAACAACTATATTATTTCAATAAAACGAAGCAAATAAGGTATTTTTACTAAAAAGTGTTATTATTACATAAAATATTTTGCAAATTCGCATTTTAGCTTAGCTGCTATAGAATGAAATGTTACAATTGTAATAAGCTTTCTTTCGGAATATGTGGCAGTGTTACAACCAACTTCTCGAGAAGATACGAAATTACTTATTGAGACTCGCCTACTAGATTACAGATTGGATAGCGAATGCCGATGAAGCACGAATTTTTCTCTCGGCCCGCTCCTCGATGTGCCGCCACTTCTTGGAACTGCTACGCTTCGTTGCTATTAACCAAAGTGTTATTTAATAATAATAGAAGCGGCGGCACAAATGATTTCGTATACGCGGGGGCATTGTGCGTCACGGCTTTACGTGGAATCATAATGTGTAGGCTATAATTTAGCTATCTAAGAACTAGCGATAAGAATTTTATTAGAAGGAATTTTCTAATAGGCTTTGAATGAAGAAACACTGATAAAAGTTTTTATGAAATTCGTAATAATATTAGTGATTGCAGCTTGGGCATTTGCTTGCTTGATTGTTTGTTTTATAACAATAAGGCTTTGTCCGGTAGGAAGAATACGAGAAGAATAAAAACGCCAGTGACGTAAGTTTGTATAAATTAAATCAAAATAATTTAAGAAAGTAAGAGACTCATAATTAATAAGAAAATACGAAGTCTATCGCGGTTGTTTGACATTTTTAATACGATAAAACGAATTTACCGGGTGAAGTTTGTGTCACCCGACGTTTCGGCGACGTTGCAGCCGCCGTTGTCCTGGGTAGACTAAAGTACTGTCAATCCGATGTTCTGCATGTAGGTGGCAAACTACTGCTGTTACTTCGTAGGGCGGCGGGGTCGGCGCGAGTGAATTTTGATTAAACGCTGTGCACACTACACTCACTGTATCCTGTGTCACATAGAAGAGAGAACCTATGTAATCGTCGTATCTATTGAAGTTATGTGTTCTTGTTATTTCAATGGCTTACCGGATCTTGCGGGGGAAGTAAAACTGTTCTTTGGATAGCACAATTGGATTTTAAAAGTGCATCTACTTCCGCTATCCAATAAGTGTTCGCATATCGCCGATTTTTTTCGCCGAACTTTTTAACAGCTTTGATGTGTTCCATCAGTTGAGTGGCTATGGGCCGTTTTGTTTGTCCAACATAAGCTAAACCACAGCCGCATTTGATTTTATACACACCAGGGGTTTACAGTGGTATTACATACATCCTTTACAGCCTCAGATATCGGGATATATTTTGGGCCGGTTTGAAGATCGTTTTTATATCGAATTTGTTTAGCATCTTACGTATGGTAAAAATGCTCGGGATCTGTTGGGTTTCTGAGTTTCGTCTGTATTGGATCGTGTGCGTGTCTCATAATATTTTCCGTATCCATCATTGACATATTCCTAAGGATTCCTAAGGACATATTTCATCTCCTGCATGGAAGATGCTCAGCGCGCATAAATCGCGTGCTCGATTCACGAGCGAAGTTTGCACTTAACGTAGATGGTAGGGATGATGGGGTGAGGTGGCATTTAAATATCTATTCGTATGTGTGGCTTTCCGAAATGCTATATGTCCGAGAGTATTGTCAGTTGTCCTCATAACTTTGATATCCAAAAATGGCAAAGAGTCGTCCCTTTCTATATCATAGGTGAAACTTAATTTTGGGTGTATGGAGTTTAGATGACCTAGGAATTTTGCAACGATGGTGAATTACCCTTTAGAATGCAAAAGGTATCGTCCAAATAGCGAAGCCAGAGGATGAGTTTAATTTTGGACGTTTTGATGGCTATTTCCTCCAAATATTTCATATTTAAGTCGCTAACTATCGGCGATACGGGGCATCCCATCGCTACTCCGTCGATTTGTTTATAATAATCGCCGCTCCATAGAAACTGTCAGGCAATGTTGAAACATGCTACATTATTGTGGTTTAGCAATCAATTAGTCGTTTAAAAAAAAACATTCATTTTCATTATTTATCTAGATAGCCAAATAAATTACTATTAATTTATCTGCGCCACTTGCACGTCGCCGACGCAGAAGGCTTGCCAAAACGTACTATGACATTGATCAATCTAATACCATATATAACCAATAGCTATAGGTACTAATTGTTTCGAAAAAAATGATCGTTAAATAGTTTTAGGCGAACTGAAAATACATGAACACTACGATCATACAAATTTGATTACGTTTCTGAGTATAGAAACATATTTCGTTGGCTTTAAATACCTATAGTAAACGGGGAAACCTGCATATGCACATTCTTTCATTTCTTTATAACATCCTCCATAGTACCACCGCTCCCTCCTACCTAAAGGAAAAATTCACTTACTTACAAAGTTATGGTCTTTCACTCCATTCCAGTTAGTATAGTAAAATTGCGATTCCTTCTCATAGTGCTCTTTTCCTTAACCGTCCTTGCAGCTAGATTATGAAACTCGCTCCTGTTCAATATCAGAAACACACCAACGGTTTCTACTTATCAAGTAGCTCTGTAAAAGCATTCCATGTCCCTACATTCTTGCTGACGACATAAAAAAAATATAGTACCTTTTTATTCAATAAAAAAATTGGCTTCTTGTTGATATAGGTCGTTCAAGGACAGAGATTTTCTGCAAATCATCTTTTAAAAATTATATACCTGCATAAATGCGATATAAGATAATAAACATGTGTGTATATGTGTATATATTTATATGTCTATGTGTATGTGTATCTATGAATATATTTATATATGTCTATATTTAAGTACATATATTTATATATGTGTATATGTGTACATATATATCTTTAAATATATTTATACATGTGTGTATTTAAGTATATGTATCTATAAATGTGTATATGTATGTGTATGAGTACCTAGGTCAGTTATGCTTCTCCACCCAAGTCTGAAAATCGTATGCCCAGATACAGGCTATATTCGGCCTAGTTGGGCATGCGCTGAGCATGGTCATGTGAATGTGGGTCGTCGTTTACTTCGCACTATTACTTCATATGACCATTTTATGAATTCTGCATGTTATGCTTAAAATAAATATATAAATAAACATTCCTAGTTATCCTTCGTCTCATCCCATCCCCTGTTATCCCCCGCTCCTTGCGAATATTCTCTAAATACTAATTATTAAAGAAAACTTTCATTTCATTATTTTTTCTTTACTGGCACATTAATTTTTCCAGTACCACGACGGTTGGCTGTAATAGATTGTGATTAAGGCAATAAGTCCGCCTGTTGTTTATTTTTTTTTTAATGTTCAAAAAAAACCTTCTGTCTATCTATATAACACTCTCAGAAACCGGTTGCCCCGAAGTAGCGGGTACGGGCTCGGTGTGTGCGCTGGCAGTCGAATTTTCCCTCCAATACGTTGATAATCGTCTTCAGCGCTTCCGTAGCTAAAGATCGCTCGCTGCTGGGCATTTGGGTCTTTTTGGGTTCCCCTCAAATCAGCCTTTCTTCTATTTTCATTCGATTCTAATCGTATTTTAGATACATATTATGCCGACATTTGTATAAAATTTAGATTTTTCAAATGACAGAAAATGTATAAAATGTCGTTAAACCTTCAGGTTCAAGTAGATCCCAACAATCGCTTTCCAAAAATATATATATCGATATCCTCGCTTCACGCGTTCGCGAGATATACTCAATGCCTAGAAGGTATGCGTACCCCTATATTTCCGGCTCTCTATTTTTCGCCCGCCACACCCAGAGATTGTAAATATTGCTGCGACAATAACGTTATATGGGTAAGGTATCTGCAGTGCATTTTTCACCGAGTTATCGCGTCATGAAATTCAGGAGATGTTAGTTTCATGGAAGATGATAACCTGACTATCCAACCGCTTTTGTAACAAGTAAATATATTAAAAAGAATAGAAAACACGACTGCGTTACAGAATGTGAACTATTGTATTTACAATTATTTTTATTACGGTTTTTTAGTAATATATTTGTGGTTTTTGTATTTATCCATATAGACACATGTATATTTCTGGAATGTGCTCAGTCAAACCTTTCATTTGACACTAAACACGATATTTTTATGTTAATTTATTGACATTTGGACATTTAGACAAGTATTTTTGACACTTGGAAAGTTTAGATACCCTGTGACACTCGGGATGACATAACGATTCTAACAATATCACACAATTTTTAATCAGTTTAAGCGTTTAAAAGTTATGGCGGAATAAAAAATCAGGGTTTCATCAATAATACATACCGGATTACAATTGCGTTGTTTTATAATTTTCCAAAATGTTTGATTGGAATAAATTCGTAAGAATCAAAAACGGTTATTTAAAAATTGGTAATATGTTATGGAGTGTAATAATTAAAAACTTAAGTATAATTTAATTTAACAAGTATAATTTAAAAAATGATGCACTCTAAAAGTATAATTTATTTTGCTAAATTAATATTACAAATATTTCTTTTTGTTACGAGGCCTACCGGATCTATTCCTGACGGCCGCTAAGAGAAGAAATGAAAAAAAACTAAACTATCAAATGATAAATGTGAACGCGCTCGGCGTAACACGGTGATTTATCCCGTTGAGTTATGATACGACCAAATCTGGTTCTGAAACAATTATCCGTTGAGTATGATACGACCAGATCTGGTTCCGCGTTTTTTCCACTTCTTTGACGTTCTCATATTTATTCATAATTATCTAATTGTTTTACAAAATGTTATTTCAATATTCTATATTCGAAATTTCAATGCAATCATTGTGCAGTTGTTCTTTTTATGATTGGTGTAGTAGTTTCGTAGTTATAGTACTTTAAGGTCGATGTCGCCGAAAATCCTGCAAAAGAGACAGATGCATCCATGAAAATACATATTTACTCCAAGGGCTAAAGACACTGCTTTCTCCTTTGACCAAGCGGTCGCGGCACTTACTCTATGCCACTCGGAAGGACACAACGATTCTAACAATAGGACACACTTCTAAAGCGGTTTAAGCGTTTAGAAGTTATGGTGTAATAAAAAACGAAAAACATCCGTGGATGAATCCTGAACATATACCTATGTAACCCTCGTGTACCTTTTGGGCAGTCGTGTAAAAACAGGAAAGTGCCAAATAAGTATCATATTATTATCATAAAGGTTGTAAATATTTAAAAATATATATATATTTTATTAATATAAAAAAAATTAAGTTTGCGATGCGCTGGCTGGCGGCGACTGCGCGCTCGAGTGACTGCAAATTTCGGCTAGACAAGCTCACGCACACCGGCGCGCCGCACGCCCACTGCACCGCGGGCGGCGTGCGTGTGGCTCGTTGCGCCGCGTGCGTACACGCACCTACACAGGCGCGCGCAGCCCAAATAGGCGGAGGTTTTGTGTTTTTGATGTGACCTCGGCTATGAATAGCTACAGCGCCAGACACGCCGGCTGAGCTTTTCAAACTGCCGCGGCGTCTGGGTGACGCGCCGCGGCGTCGATGCAGTCGATCAGCTTTGGCCACCGAAACGAGTTATTTATGTAGTAAAAAAAAATCGGCGTCTTTTTATAAAATTGAAATGCTGTCTAAACATGTTTACAAACTAAAATCTACGATTAACAAACGAAAAGAAATTAAAACATAGGCATTTTTAAAATATTTGCAAATATAAAACCATCTGCGTATTAATTAGAAAATTCAAACGATAGCCGCTTATGAGTACACATATGTCTATGCCTATGCATTTTTAAAACGTAGATATTAAAAAATTAAAAGCAATTGTAATACCTAGCACGTTTTAAATAATTGCAAATATAAAACCATTTATATATCAATTAGGTAATTCAAATAATAGCCACGTATGAGTCCATTTCTGTATATGTATATGCATATTTAAAATGTAGATATTAAAAAATGAAAAACAATTGTAATAGGCAAGTTTTAAATAGTTGCAAATATAAAACCATCTTCATATGCTTTCATTTTTATCTCTGTCTATACATGTTTAAAATGTAGATATTAAGAGATGAAAAAACAATAGTAATAAATATATTTTAAATATTTACAAGTATTAAACCATCTACATATTAATTAGGTAATTCAAATGATATGCCCCGATCCATACGTCCATTTCATATTTTAAATGATATGCTATGATGATATTTCATACTTCGTATTTCAAATGATATGCCCCGTATGTCTAGAAAATGTCTCCTCCACGAAATTTCTCGGATTAGAAATTGATCAAAAATTACAATGGTCTGATCACTTAAATGATCTCAGTAAAAAATTGTGCAGTGCCATATTCGCCATTAGAAAGATAAGAGGTTTATGCGGTTTTGAAGCAGCTAAATCCGTTTATTTTGCATATTTCCACTCCCTAATAACGTATGGCCTACTGTTTTGGGGGAATGGCACCAAACTCAACAAGAATTTTTCTCCTCCAGAAAAGAGCGGCACGCAGTTTATATAGAGAGAGTCTCACCAAGAAGTTCTTGTAAGCCGCTATTTGTAAAATCAGGAATAATGACTCTATTTTTTCTTACATCTACCAAAATATTATGTACGTTCGTAGACACCTAACAGAAGCTCCGGTGAATAGTGATTTTCATCATCACAATACGAGGAATAAATCCAATCTTCACATAGACCGGCAGCGACTTAGCAAAGTGCGATACAGTTTTATTCACCAAAATTTGTCTTTCTATAATAAGATTCCAGACCAAATTAAAAGCCTTGGAGAGGACCAATTTTAAAAGATAATTTTACATAATTTGGTAAGAAACCCAATTTGTGGTATAAGGGTGTTTGAAAATTCTGAGTTTATTTTCCATGTTGATGATTAATGAAATGCGTAAAGTTTTAAACATAATGGTATTATGATAGCTGACATTCTAACTTTCATATAATTTATTATACATCTATTCATTTTTTTTAAAATACGAAGGCATATTGCTGGATTGAAAATAAAAAATATATTTTTTTATTATTCTACATAGAATTTGTATTTCTATTTTAATATATTATTCTCCCTGACTCTTAACCCTTGGAGTAAATGGGTATTTTCATGGATGCATCTGTCTCTTTTGCAGGATTTTCGGCGACATCGACCTTAAAGTACTATAACTACGAAACTACTACACCAATCATAAAAAGAACAACTGCACAATGATTGCATTGAAATTTCGAATATAGAATATTGAAATATCATTTTGTAAAACAATTAGATAATTATGAATAAATATGAGAACGTCAAAGAAGTGAAAAAAACGCGGAACCAGATCTGGTCGTATCATACTCAACGGATAATTGTTTCAGAACCAGATTTGGTCGTATCATACTCAAGGGGTTAAATCACATTAGTATATTTTGATTATTTGTATATTGTATATAATATACAAATATAGTATATTAAATATAATATTACAGCCATGACAACTATCACGATATATATGTTTTTAATAAATTAATTTTTAGCATTTAATTTTGTGATGCATCCAAGTGTAGGAATGCCTATCTACTGGAATAGTTGATTGTATTGCATTGTATTGTATTGTATTGTATGCGTCCATTTCATATTTCATTGAAATCTCAAATAAAAAATATCATGGTTAGGTTAGGTTATGTCAAATATTTCATAGTAACATTTAGCAATGAATACCTGTTTCTTTGTAAAATTTAAAACTTTGTTTGTTTTAACGTTTTTGAAGGTTTGTTTCTTCGATATACAACAAAAAGGTGATATTTGATAAAATAATAGAAGGTGTACTGGTATTTTAGGTAATACCTATATAATAATGTGGAAATACCGTTTAGACATGTCGACGCGAAAGTACCAGAACTGAATACCATTTTCAAAGTTCTTTCAACATGTAGATTTGTGAGTGTTGTCTATTTTTACAAGATTTTATTTATGTAGCTTGTAATAATTGTTAGTATGTTATATATGTTAGTTTGTTTAGGTCAAATTTTGCAAACTGAATTAGAACCACTTCCTCTTATGTTGAAATTTGAAGTTGGAATTTATATTAAAGTTGAAATTTTATATTCTGGTTCAGTTCCGATGATATTGCATTTTGATGGTGAGCATGACCTGATTCTACACCCAAGAACGGCTTTTGAAGAGGCTACTCTTCCACGGTCAACAGCACAGAAACACAATTTTGTATACGCATTCAATTATGATAGCCCGCTTCAAATTTTACCATGACATGGCTGCTGCACCCAGGATTGGCTCCCGACGAGGAGAAGCCTCAACGGTCAACAGCGCAGAAAAGAATTTTTGTATACGCATTCAATTATGATAGCCTCTTCTAAGTGTCACCGTGATAGGGCTGCTGCACCCAGGGCTGGCTTCCAACGAGGGGACTCCTCAACGGTCAACAGCACAAACACTACATTCTTTATAGCATTCAGTTATATTAGCCTGTTTTAAGTTCCACTACAATATGGCTGCTGCACCCAGGGCCAGCTGGGGACAGAGCATTTTAATAAAACAATGTGTTTTTACTATTGACTTATTAAACAAGTTTATTTCTTTAACCATAATATCAATATATCTTATAATTCTTTATAGAATACGGCGACTTTAAACGCATTTTCAGATGAAAAATACATCTACTTTTCAGCCTATTATATTACTATACAAGAAAAAGCCCGTCCATAACGTCCTGATTGCTGTATATTGGCCGATACAAAACAGGCCATGATCTGCTCAGATTCTAAGTTTCGTCTGTATTCTAAGTTTCGTCTGTATACGGATCGTGTGGGTGTGTTGTCATATTTTTCTTTTCCATTTTTTCTAAGGATATCTTTGTCATAATCCATCTCCTGCGTAAAATGCTCAGCGTCGCATACGCCTCACGCCCGATCCTTTGGATTCATAGCCTTCGATTTCATATTACGCTTCTTCGAGCAAACTTTGAGTTACGCTTGACAAAAACAATATATTTAGCTGGTTCCACCATTTACTTTATTCAGCAGGTTTGTTCCGAATTTAGCACTGTTAATAGTTAACATTACATTACATTCCAGTATATTTTCATCGATGCCTACACAACGTACTGACGAAATGAAAAAAAAATTGATATCCAGACTACCGCAATCAACGGATTATTCAGGGTTCTCACTAGCTAGGTGTTAGTATTTACTTGCGTCTTGCTCCATGCCTTGTATGGTATATAAATGGATAATAATAAGTTAAATTTACGAGTCGTTAAGGTTGCAAGAAAGGCTATAAGTATTCAGTTTTTGTAATAAACTATCGTAATTGTCTGCCTAGTATGCCCAATTATTGCTAATATTAGTGTAAGACGAAACGATATGCTCGTCCTTGGCTGTCACTTATTTGATATCACCTATTTTGTCGGTAGCGTCTGTATTTGCGTATATGCCTTCCACATTCCTCGAATGGACAACGTCCGAATTCGAATCTAGCCGAAGCTTAGCGTTCGTGACCCCGTGATACTTGGATACCGTCAAGGCCACGGCGCTATATTATGGCGAATCGATTGTCTTCTTCAATATAGATTTGACCGTAGAAAAAACTTATTCCGAGAGCTGGCACGTTCTGCGGGCGCCTTGGCACACAGGGCCAAATCTAGGTACGAAAAATAGGAAAACAGTACATATACATTTTGTATTGAATTGGGAATGGAATAGTTGATTTTAAATAAGCTGGAGTGTCTGCAAAACATCGGCCTGATATATGTCTTTAACTTGCGAAAGTTCAATTTCACTTAGTTTCACCAGCCAGTTTCACTGGCTTTGTTACTCTACAACATTCGCAATAGCCCCACTTCGCCCTACTATCTTAAGGAGAAATTCTCTCCTTTTGGTGGCCACGGTCTTCCATTTCGGTCAAGCCAGGATAACACACTCTCCATTCCGTTACATCACTCTTGTGACGTCTCTTCTAGGATACTCTTTTACGTCCCATTCTGGTCGTTTATATAATCAGCTTCCACAAGACAGCCATGCATATTTGTTGCTCATTTTAAAAAGTTGTTGGAAAAACCTTTGCTTTTACATTGCCATTAACCAAATGGGTCGTAACCAAATACGATCCGCCCCCTCAGAAATATCCTCTCTTCTATCCATCCCTGGGCAAAAATAGTAACAATTACATCTATTAAAAACAATAAAATACACGACTGCCGTCACAGAAAGTGAACTATTGTATTTATAATTATTTCATTACGTTTTTTTTAAATACTTGTGGTTTATGTGTCTATATATATAGATACATGCATATTTCCGGAATGTATTCAATCGGACCTTTCATTTGTCACTTTACACGATATATTTATGTTAATTTATTGACATTTGGACAAATATACTACTGCTTTCTTGATATGTTGACAGTTAACGTACCCTGTGATACTCATGATGACATAAAGATTCTAACAATACCGCGCACTTCTAAATCTGTTCAAGAGTTTAAAAGTTATGGTGAAATAAAGAAACGGAAAACATACATATATTAACCCTAAACACATCCATTTTTTGTTGGGCAGTGGTGTAAAAAATACATAAATTGTTACATGCAAATATTTAGTTAGTTTATTTTAAATGTTACTTTATTATTTTTGTGTTTTACTTTATTTTATATCGTAGTTTTTAATCCTTATTTTAATAGATAATTTTACTTTATTTAAGTAGCGAGCGATCGATTTTGGCACAGTTTACTTTAAAAGACTTTTATCCTGTTTCGATCGATAAATTCTCATCAGAATCCAGCTTTATTCACAGCAATCATCTCATTAAAAATGATATTGTTTTCTACTTTTAGAAAAAACTAAAATATCGCCTAAAGCCAACGACGACCAGGCTTGATTTCTAATTCGATAGAAAAAATGTCATACTTCTGTGAGGGACCACCCCTCACACAAGACTCCGGGCTGTTCGGTGTGAGGTGGTGGTATCAACTTACGAGTTATCTCCGTATTGAAAGGCGGTTTTGATGTGAAGTAGAAGGAATTTATTGATTGAAGGTTTGAATATTGCCAGTTATAACGCTTTATTTTATTTATTTATTTATTTAAGAATTAATTACTATAAAACATTGATTAGCTTACAAAAATAACAGGAACCGAATGGCAAAACCTTAACCTTTTGCTTATTTGTTTCTGTCACCCAACTGGGATTAGCCCGTTCTAGGGTGGACAGGACTCCAATATTACAATCAAGTTTGCTTGATTGCTTGGTTGCCTACAAATGTACAAGTTTTAGTAAAAAGCTAATGGCACTAAATTGCCCTAAAATGTGGTCTTCAGAATAAAATAAAAAATAATAATAATAAAAAATATTAAAAATATATAATAAATAAAATGCAATTCCATTATTAAATCGGCAATAAATATAATATAAAATTCGATTAAATAATATAAATAAAGTTATATGTGAGAAAAGAAAGAAACAGTCATTAATATTTAATATTATGTTAAGTAATATAAGATTTAATATAAAAATACCTAGTCTAAAAGTATAATTCATTGTCAAAGTCAAATATTTTTTGGTAGTAAGTTCAATGTTAAAAAATACTTAACATATAAGTTTAAAAATATGTTAATAATTTGTGCACCTAAGTTTTATTATACTATTATTTCTAACATTTGATGTATGGTTAGTCTGTCATGATTCGATAACCATTTCTTTAATTTATTTTTGAATTCCCTAAATGTCAAATTCATTTTTATTTCCATATTGATCAGATTGTAAAATCTCGGCGCAATGAAAGAGTAATGTCTTTGACCAAATGATGTTTTCCTACTGGGTATTATTAAGCTATTTTCTACAACTTGTCTCGTTGGTCGCCGGTTCTGAATTAATCCTAGATTTGAGTTATTGTCCAAAAATAGCCTTAAGAGGGAAGTTTTTAGAAAAAGTTGCCTACAATCAAGAACTTTAGATTCCTTATACAGTTCATTAGTGGGATGGCGATATGGTCTACGTAGAATAATTTTTAATATAGATTTCTGCGCAACTTGCAATGGCTCTAGCAGGGTTTTACCACATCCACCCCATCCAATTATGCCGTAAGTAATAAGCGATTCACATAAAGCATAATAAACAGTTTTTAGTGTTTTGGAATCCAGAATATTCCTCAGTTCTTTGAAAACATATCCAAGGATTCGCACCTTCGTAGCCACGTTATGTATATGAGAATCCCAACGGAGAAAGCAATCTAGAGTGATGCCTAGATATTTCCAAGATATTTCTCTTTGTAGAGGCTGACAGTTACAAGACTCTATACTATCGCATTCGTGTATTACAATAGTTTTATTAGTAGTGGGTTGACCTCTGGTTGTTATACTAAATGGCATGTATTTGGTTTTGCCAACATTAAGCGTCAACATAAAGTTTCCTAGCCAATTTTTAACAATTTCCATGCCCTCGTTCGCCTTCTCAAATGTGTAATCCCAGTTTGAACCCTTGAATAGTATAACAGTGTCATCGGCATACGTGATGATTTTACCTACTGGTAACTGACATAGGTCATTTATGTAGACGAGGAATAAAATGGGTCCCAAAACGCTACCCTGTGGCACACCATACGTGAGATGCTGGCTTTTACTCTGGAGGCCCTGGATGGTGACACTTTGTACCCTATTGGATAGGTAACTATCAAACCATTTAAGACTTGTATAGTTAATTCCTACACTGCTCAGTTTGCATAATAATATATTATGAGGAACGGAGTCAAAAGCCTTTGCAAGGTCAAGGAAAACTCCTAGGCACTTGTCTCCTTTATCCACCGTTTCGACTATAAATTCTGTTAAGGCAGCTATAGCGTCTGTTGTCCCTAAACCTTCCCTAAAACCGAACTGATTGTCTGAGAGTATTTTATTTTCAATTAAAAATTTATAGAGTCTCGCCTTTGCAACTTTCTCGAAGATTTTGGAGATCGTGTTTAGAATGGATATAGGTCGATAGTTATTGAGGTCCTGCTTATCTCCCCCGAATGCCGAATAGTTTACGTTGACGCGAGTGTATAGATGCGAGACTGCGGTTACGAGGATATACGGATGAGGATTGTATGTGTGCTCCTAGTATCTTGTACTGGGCACGGCTCGAGTCTGTGGGATTACAGACTGATGCTTCGAGACTCAGGGAGAATGAGGAAAGGAAACCAAGGAGCCGGATTCGTTGACCTAACTCGTGAGAGAGAGTGCCGAATGCCGTCGCAACCTCGAGGGAAGGTGATCACTCGGGAATGATAATTTGGTTGCTTTTGCGCCAGTTTATATAGGCCGATCAAAATAATAGCTGAATTGTGTCTGTGGCTTTCACTGGAAATCGATGCATTTGTTGATCGCATGTAATGGACTTAAGGTCCGTGTCCTCCAGGTGGAATATCCTAAATTACAAAAAGATAAAACAGTATTGCAAAGAAGCCAAATTCGTTGAGTTGTAGCAAATGCACATTCTAATAGAATGAAATGATTTCTGCCGATTTTAATTGTAAATTATACCTTTTAGCCTATGATATTTGCTCTACTTGACACTCGATAATAAATTCATTTACATAATTATATCTAAAATAGATTACTGTTATTATACTAATTAATTAGATTTATAACTATATATGTATGTGCATAATAAGGACCCTTTTTAAACATACTTCATTATTATAATTGGTCTATGTATTTGTTTATTTATTCATAGATGTATTGATTTTTTTTTTTATATTTGATATGAGTTACTTATTTATAATTTTGATTTTTAATTTTTAAGAATGAATGATTGATCGGAATGAATGAATGAAAAAAATGTGTTTTTAATACTATCACCCCTGTACAACATCAATAAAATCTAGTGGGGTATAAAAGCCAAACAACTATCAATCTTACCTGCTTTGCAAAAAATGTTTTTGTAATTTTTCTTATTATTTATGTTGCTTTTGGCAAACCTATTTTTCATATTTGATAATTTTATTAAAAAAAACATAATTTAGGAAGTTTGGAGGGAAATTGAAAATTTTGTTAAATTATTTAAGTTGTTTTAATTGGAATGGAACGAAATATGAAAATATTTCATTTAGTAATAATCAAATAAACCTAAATAAAAAACTGCTTTTTTGATCAAGAATTACGCTTGTTCTAATCAAAGTAATTCCCGTTGGCTTATCCTATTCTTATCAAGTTTTAGAGCCTTACACGAACAACCATTTTCATCGCAAGTGTATAAAATTTGCATGCGGTCCATCGTGATCGTATGACTCACGTATGTTCCAATCCTGCCCTGCTATTTTCGAACAATCGCAGCAGCAGCTGAGAAGCCGTCGTCGTCGCGTCTCTAATAAACGGTAATAACGGTACCGCCGCGAACTGTAGATAATTTGCCCTGCATTTTTACGATACAAAAATCAACGAGTTTTTACGGTCGAACGTCTTGACCTACTTGCCGACATTGTTGCATCTAACGACGTTATTTGTTTTAATCGAATTTTATAGACTCGAGCGCCCAGCACCACGAAAGTGATGTGATGAGTTATTTTATTAAAATGTCGCAATATTGGGTACATGTACAAAATAACCGTCTTTATTCTACGCTCTATCTTCCGGATTTCGATTCGCTAATAATTCGAGAATGGCTGGACAGATTGCAATCACATCGATCTCAAACATATTAGCCAGGAGATAGGAGAAAAATGCGACGATACGAAATCGCCAAATTTGTATTATTTAGGCACTTGAAATAATGTAAAACAATGCAAACGGCAATTTCTAATAGTTTTTGATGTTCTAAACAATATTGAGGATCGTCAACGTACCGCTCACATACAAATACGCTTACACAACATCGTGTGTATGTGGCTGTGTATGCGTCACTGTGTGTGGCTGTGTCTGTACCCAGTGTAGCGCAGAAACTACAAGACCAGTTAGAACCAAATTATGTACTTACAAAAATAGGTCATTCTAATGACGAGATTTCAAAAGCTGTTGGGGACAACATTTTAAAAGCTGTTTCTACCATTTAGTTTAAAAAATGGAGGCTTCAAAAATGGAGATTCAAAATGGAGGCTTTCAAGATGGAACTAATATCAAAAATAGTATCAAAATTTTAAAAAATCATAAATTTGTTAATACTGGTCCAAGAAAAATATATAAACATTGCTTAGAATTCTGAGATGGTCTACACGTAGAACAGCGATACATTGTATGTCACTTCACCAAAACGAAATTTGGAAAGTATATGATACCATGAATCAAGAAGATCTTTTATATATCTTTTCTGTACGTTTTTATTAATTTGATATATGTAGCCGTGTTCAAAACTATCCAACCTTATTTTTATCTCATAAACAAATGAAGCACCGACAGCGTGCTCGATATGCATGTAAATATGTGCCTAGAGACATGCGCATGTGTGATTTTTCGCGCCTGCTGAAAGCGTCAGTTGCTGGCAACAGGCCGAAGAATGAAACGTACTGACCGTCGGATTATCAGTGATGGGAGGAATTAATAGAAAATATCTACCATGGAAACGGCATAACATACTATAGTGTATTTAAAAAGCATCACTACGACAGTATTCTGACTTCTGGTGTTTATTTATTTATTTATTTCAGTAACACATCTTGTAAACAATTAATGTCATATTTGTAAGTAAGATGTTAGCAAGAAATTGATGCGACATTATTTTTAATGTTTGACACAGTCGCCTAACTAGGCCTAGGCCTGTTCTAAGGCAGACTTTTAATGACTAGATATTAAGTGTGCACTGTCAACTTAAACTATAGTTAGTACTTATTTTTAAATCGACAAATATGAAACTACAAATATTTACGCACATACAAATATAGATACTCATATACATCTATAGATAAAATATATATCCATATATGCACACATAGGTACACATAAATATATATATATATATATATATATATATATATATATATATATATATATATATATATATATATATATATATATATATATATATATATATATATATATATATATATATATATATATATATATATATATATATATATATATATATATATATATATATATATATATATATATATATATATATATATATATATATATATATATATATATATATATATATATATATATATATATATATATATATACTAAAATAATAATAAAACCAAAATAAATAAAAAGAAAAACTAAAATAATATACATATATAAATCAATTACATATTGATATAATTAACGACATAACTTTTACAAAAATCAAGCAATTAGTAACACTAGAGTGGGAGTAAGCGATTAGTGGCTCGACAACAAAACGAGAGTACAATGAGTGAAATGTACGAAAATCTTATCATATTAATCGTATCACAAAACCTCAATATTATAAAGTTTACAATGCTTATAATAATATTTAAATAACCTATGTTATCATTCAATATTTTGATTTAAATTTCAAGTATACTGAATCAAAAATAGAACTAAAATAATATGCTTTTTATTCTCAGGCGTCAATACACAACTAGGTCCAAGAACATCTGTTTTGGAAATAAATATTTTAAAAACTTTGATTAAACATGGTATTCCAAACTTTCTTGCTGCGTCGTTGACTCCCATTCCGACAGCACAAGCCTTGACAGAGTTCATTAGATCTACCTCAGTGCATTTATAAAAAGGGTTTAAAAACGAATTTACCGCTTGAATTGTGTAGCACTCTGTAGAGTATAGGGTAGAATGTAGGGTGTAGGGTCCGGTAAATTCATTTTTAAAACGATTATTGATGTGATAGTCGTACACAAAGCACGAAACACCCTAACAGAGACAAGATATGTCTAGTGGGTCAAACGAAATTAACATAATCACAAAATATTAACAAAAAAAACCGACTCTAAAAAGTTGTATAAGTGCAGCATCCTTGTCATTGTGAATCTTATCATAATTGAATATATACGGGCTATCATAATTGAATAAGTATACAAAATTTCGTGTCTGTGCTGTTGACCGTGGAGGAGTTCCCTCGTTGGAAGCCAACCCTGGGTGCTGCAGTCCTGTCTTGGTAAAAATTAGAACGAACTGTTGTTATTAAATGCATAAACAAAATTTCGTGTCCGTTGTAGAGTCCCCTCATCTGGAGCCAACCCTGTGTGCAACAGCCTTGTCATGGTAAAACTTAGAATGCATTGTCACTGGAACTGACCTTGTAGTTAGTCTAGATAAATTCATTAAATAAAATTACTTTTATTTAAATATACCGAATCGCACATGGTGGCATTTCAAAGACTTAAGCTTTTAAAACGATCCAGTGTATCTATTTTGCATTAGCTAATCGTGACCAAAATAGACCATTTATTCCAAAGCTACTTGATTAAATTTCGTGCAATGATTCGCTTTTTTGCACTTTGTATCCCTTCTCAGAAGTGTTTCTTTTTGCGTCTAAGAACGTGTTTTTGTCACAGGCGAGTAGCAGCCTATTAACCGTCGGAGGAAAAAGCGGCACTTCAGTTTGAGAATGAATATAATACTAGCTAGATGAACTGGACGTTAGAAACTTATCGAGCGTCGGCGTCGTAGATATACAATCTAAAGCGCCGGCAATCTGGTTTTTGGTATGATTGGCGCACCCATCCTCTATCGTTTTTATCGTATAATAATGTACACTTGTCCGACTCCGTGAGACTCCGTTTTCCGTCCACTATCTATCTGTCTAGCGATCTGTCTCTATATTAACGTAGATTATCATTGAAAGTTTGGAAATTATCGATAATAAATTTGGCACAGGCAAACTTGCTTTCCTGCATCTGGTAGAGAGCACCTAACGGCTCCGTGCAATTTCGGCCTGATGACCGTCTGTTATCTTAAGTCGGCACAACTCACGGCTCAGCGTACATCCGGTAGCCTCCTCAAAGAGGGACTAACCTGGAATAACTCTGTGATCCCTACATGCGGCTGTAAGCCCAGTCGTGGATAGGTGGGATGAGATGTTCGAATCTGGGGGTACACCTCGGGCGATATGCGAATCGTGCCGCGCCAGCCACTCGTTGGCGTAATCCGGCGGGTCTGGAAAGGTACGTTTCCTAATTCAGTATTCAGTATTAAATTTATTCATTCAGAATTACAATAAAAGCATGAATTATGAATTAAAGCTAATTATCGCATATTAGAATTCGTCAGTTGCTACTATTAAAGCATAAATATTAATTCGACAATAGCGTTGACTAAAGTCCGCTTTACACGGCAGACAAATAATTTTTTTTTAAAAATAGAGCTGAATCCATGTACATGAGTATACATATAAAATAGATAATTATTATGAGAACATTAATAGTCACCTTAGGAATGAGCGAAGATATTTGTTAATCTGATGTCAGCCACCTTTGATACGATCCGTTGGCCAACTTGTGAAATTCCGGTAAAAGAGAGCCGCGCTCCGCGATAAATTCGAACTGAATTACCGCAAACATGAGGTAGGACAGCGCAAGCGACCTCAAATCTGTACGCAGATTAGAGGAGGGAGAAATCCGTCCGAATCTGATAGTGAGGGCGTGAGGTCTGCTCGATGGGTTCAGTTTCCAGTGCTTCGCAATAAGGCATTGGACTGTCACGGGCCGGTCGGTGGAGCTAGACAGTGAACTGTCTTTATCCGCTTAAGACTTTATGCAATAAAATATTTTTATTGTATAACTATGAAATACCCTAATTAAATTTATTTTTAACTCTCCTGTCCCACCAACAAACGAGAAGGGAAAGTATCGTAAACGCGCATTTTTTTGTTTTCGAAATGAAGCGGAAATATCCATTTTGAGCCTCTCTGAGAAGATTAGGAAGATTTTTAGGTTGAAGCCTGAATGTGTGTCTGACTGCCTGCGTGTCTGTGTCTGTGTGTGTGTTTTCCTTCACGATAACGCTCAAAGGCTTAATCTGATTAAGCTGAAAAGTTTGTGGTTGAAATCGGTCCGCAAGTAGGCGCGCTAGTCATACTTCAATCTCGACATATTGGACTTAGAGTCTTGGCTACACGCCTTGTTGGACCGAAATCACGTTGTGAAATTTTGATTGGAATATCTCATATAAAAGCGGCACAAATAATATTTTTAATCCACCATACATTAATGCCTTTAAAGCGGCGACGCTTGCGATGCGTGGCTCGATGGATATTTGAATTCGAAGGCTCACGGTGACTCGCGATTGCAATTTGATTTTTAAATTGAATGAGATGACGCGCCTTCGAAATTCAAATTTCCATTGCTTTGCATATTAACAATAATTTTCTCCACTGCTCGTCGACGTTAACCCTCCCCGTTTGAACTAACCATCGTTGGTTAGACAATTACACGTCCAATATTGGTTAGGGCGCTCCGCGCTGCGTAAAATGCGATTTATTACTCGAATTGCGATCCTATCCGCGTATAAAGTATGCGATAACGAATACGTCGAACGGGCGAACTCTAATCGACGACTGTTGGCCAATAAATTACTGACAATAATCAGTTTTGGCTAGTCTCCCGCCGCGACTCTCCGAGCCGCCGTGCGGCCGGAGAGTCGCGGCGGGAGACTCAGACACAAAATCACAGACCCTTGTGCAACGCCCGAGTGGTCTGTGATTTTGTGATTTTCGTGTTATTTTTGTGCTATTTCCTGCAAAACCGTAAGTAATTTGCATTCTACGAAGATTTCCGAAAGAGAATTTCTAATTTGGGACAGCTCATCTGCTTTTTTCACAAATTATCGTGTAAAATAGTTCGACATACGAACGCGTTGCAAAAAATGTTCGTTTGTTTTTCGCGAATTTTGACGAAAAATCACGAATTATGACGTAATATTCATTTAATTCGCTTATGAAACAGCTATTATTTCATTTACATAGTATATAATCACAAAATTGGCTATATTTTGCTCAGTTCAATTTGATTTCTAATTTGACATCGGACTTTTTTTTATCCCCCGCTCTCCGTTACCACATTTTGATTGGGTTTTTTATTGTTTTTCTATGAAATGTGACTCTCTGGAGTATAATATTTAGTTACTAGACATATAATAAGCATATAATAAGACATATTATTTGAAAATCCTTAACCATTTTTGTATTATCAAAGTTTCCGTCAAAGTTACCAAGTTTACAATGCTAACTCAAAAAAGTTTAGATTTTTCTGTAATATCAGACAAAGCTGAAAGTTTTGGTGTGTTTTCTAAGAAGAATGATATAGTGGAAAAGTTATTTTGAAAGAATTTCATATAAAAAACAACTTTTAAGTAATCAAAAAAATAAATTTTTTTTTTTTTTTTTACGAGAATACATCGATTTTTTCTTGGCTGAGTAACTAAATATTTTTGTATGCAAATAAGTAAAACAAAATATAAGTTTTGGTAAAGTATTTAATAAAGAACATAACTGTATTTACAATTTTTGCATATTTTACGTATTTTGTGATAAAAACATCGAAATGAATTGAATAGGCGACTTTTTTTCAGTTCGCCAACTTTTTAATATTTATTCATTATTATCTTAATTGTTTTACGAGATAATGTTATAATGTTTTATATTTCTAATTTCAATGCGATCATTTTACAGTTATTCTTTTTATGATCCGTATAGTGGTTTAAAAGTTATGGTCGTTTTTTTCAAGACCATCGACTTATCGCGCAAAACTGTCCGGTCAGAAGTGACAGCTAAATTTCACCCCGCAATAGGAGGGGTTAATTATGAAAATCCCCATCTACACCAAATCACTAAACATGCAACACAAACGAGGAGCACCACTACTCATAAGCACATGCGTCCCAAAACAATGACAACGTTTGCGCAAAGACACTTTTCATACATAGCGCCCAAGATTTTTGATGAATTACAATTTAATTTGAAGACGACCACTAATGGAATAAAAACAAACAAACAAATTTCTCCGCTACTGTTGGAATTTGGAAGACATGAGATTGAAGTGCTCATCTCCGTCATTCTCCATTAAACACCTAATATTTAACCCGACTACTAAATCTTATCTTTTTATCTGTTGCTACTAGGATTATTATTATCTTTTTATTTTGTATTATTTATTGACTAGCTACTTGACTATTTTAACTACTACTTCTTATTACTGGCTTTTTATTTTATTTTTTATTTTGTAAGTTATTAACCCTATGTTATTTTTCTCTATTTACTGATAATCATTGCAATTATAATTTTATTGTATTTTATTATTATTATTATTTTAATAATATTTTAACTGGACATATTTTGATTTCATTATTACTTTTTTATTTTTCAACATGATTATGAATAGGTATTAGATATAAAATCGAAGACTATCGCGGTTGTTTGACATTATAAATAGGATAGAAAACGAATTTACCGCGTGAAATTTGTAGGACCCGACGTTTCGGTGACGTTGCAGCCGCCGTTGTCTAGGGTAGACTGAAGAGCTGTCAGTCCGTTGTTTTGCGGGTAGGCCGCAAACCGCTGCCGCTGCCGGATTTTGAAACTGCATAAGTAAGATGCTAAACAGATTCGATATAAAAACGATCTTCAAACCGACCCAAAATATAGCTCGATTTTTGAGGCCTGTAAAGGATGTAATACCACTGCAAACCTCGGGTGTGTATAAAGTCGAATGCAGCTGCGGTCTAGCCTACGTTGGACAAACGAAACGGCCCATAGCCACGCGACTGACAGAACACATCAAAGCTGTTAAAAACGTTCAGCGAGAAAAATCGGCGATCTGCGAACATATATTGGATAGCGGAAGTAACCACTGGATGCAGTTTCAAAATCCCATTGTTCTATCCAAGGAACAATTCTACTTTCCTCGCATGATCCGGGAAGCCATTGAAATAAGAAGAACTCCGAACTTCAATAGAGATGACGGCTACAAACTCTCTTCTACGTGGAACCCTCTTCTTAAAATGTTCCCGCCGCCGAACGCCGAACGCAAAGACGTAAAACAGGATACAGTGAGTGTTGTTTGCAAGACGGATTTTAAAAATTCCCGCGCTCCGAGCCCGGCCCCCCACCACCGGTATAACCTACGCAGTGGCGGCAGCGGTTTGCGGCCTACCCGCAAAACAACGGACTGACAGCTCTTCAGTCTACCCTAGACAACGGCGGCTGCAACGTCACCGAAACGTCGGGTCCTACAAATTTCACGCGGTAAATTCGTTTTCTATCCTATTTATAGGTATTAGATATCATTAAATGATATCTAAATATAAAAGATATCTCTTGAAATTTATACTATGTATTATTAGAGTTATTAGATTTACTTTATTTCATTTTTTTTTACTTTTTCTTTTTCTCAGTAATAGTACTTTAATAAGTGTGCGCACTATATAAAACGTACAAGTGACTTAGTCGAGTCTACCTTGATACGGGCTTCGGCCTAGTTAGGCAAACTTTGTGAATAATGTTTTTGAAAAATTACTTACGAAAATAAATTTATTGTTATTCTTATTCTTATTCTTAAATAAAAATTGAGATGAAATAAGTCACTGGCTAGTTGCTGGGAAAGTCTTGTGGTGACTTTCCCAGCAACTGCTGCTTTCCGATTTTTTTCTCAGTGTAAACACAGTGTAGTTGAGAAGATGGAAAATGAGAGTGTTAATTTGTAGACTAATTGTGTGAACAGTTTCATAGTAAGAACTACTTTCGAAAGGTCGGAACCCTTGCGCTTGATCAGTTTCATTTAATATGTAAATTATAGCGCTTAGTCCTAAAATTGATCTGTGGTACACGTGAGATTTATCTATAAACCCAGAAATTTATGTTTGTAACTCGGAACCTTGTGTCTATATTATTTGTACTGGTGGAAGACCATCTCGGGTTATCGTCCTGTGTCGTAAGCGATTACGTTACAAATTCGGAAATTATCAATGAAAAAGCCACGCAACAAGATACAATTTTAACCCGTCAAATGTGAGGCGTCCCATTAGGGATATAAACTTTAATACGTTGAAATGTGAGGCGTCCCAATAGGGTCATCATGATGCCACAGTCGCCGTTTGGTAAAAAATCCATTAAAAAATAGAACGCGCTTCTATATTTTATCGTTTGATGCCAGAAAATAGCCAATGATTCGTTACCATTACTGTATACGATAGTATCATGCGATAAAATCTGTACGATACATGGCAACTCTGCCAACTCGTGGAAAATTCCGCTTCACCAGTGCGACATTTCGTTCGACTGAGCGCCGCGCGACTCGTTACCGAAATTACAATTGTAAGTGTTTTTAGTTGGATTTTACCCGTAAAAGTGAGTTATATGCATTCTAAAATTGTCTAGGAATGATAATTACCGACTGGAGAAGGCCATTTCCTTTTTTTTCACGTAGTTTTTAGTAAATTTGTGAAATGTCGTAACACGTCAATGGCGGTCGAGATCAACATTTTTTTCGAAACGAACGAAATCTCGGGAGTGTAGTGTTTATTTCGGTTTATTTCGCTTATAAAATCGTTATTATTCAATGTAGGAGGTATATACTCAAGGAATTAGATGTATTTTGATATTTACACGTCGTTTACAAACTGACCACGTTTTCAGAGTTCATAGTTTGGCGGCAAAAGCCGAAATTTCTCAATGTGTATAGAGAAGGCTTGCATTTCTATCGATACAAAACAACAACAAAAATACGGAAAAAAAAATTTATTTTCGATATTTTTATTTTTGAGAAATTTGGTTATTTGAATATCGGATTTTATAGAGAAACTAAAATGCAGCTTAAAATAACATACAACTTTTTTTCAATTTGGGCTTATTTACTGAGAAAATCTAGACTGTGTCTCACCATGCGGTGTAAGATCGTTATACCAGCCTGGGGTGACGGGTTCGCCCGTTGTAGTCGACAACCCAAGTTGTTAGTCAGAGTGCACAGTCGATTGGCTTATGCCGCACGGTGCGCAGACCGTCCAGAAACGCCAGAAGTTTGATTCCTAGGGGAAACTGCCCATAAGGTGGGGGAATTCAAGCTGATTAGGGAAGATTTGATAATCCTAGCATAGGAAACTAACCATAGGGCCAGAGTCCTACCCAGGCTCGCACTTCATACGTGGAGGCCGTCGCATAGGTGTTGACCCGTGAGTGTGACCAACCCTGAACAGAATGGGTCTTCGTGGCTACCTCAGCGAGGGCCCATTAACTTTCTCAACGGTCAACAGCACAGACACGATTGGGTTACTAACTATTTTGTTTTTTTTTTGAAAAATGTATTTTTGTTTTTTAGATGTCTTTTAATCGAGATCCGGATCGGACGCCGCCCCAGGCGTTCCTAGATCTCCTGGAGGAGTCGGGGTCCAATTCGGATGAAATAGATGAGGGTGCAGCGCCGGCGTTCTGGGATGATGACGTTGGATATGACGATGACGACGCAGATATCGTGAAAATGTCGATCGATTTTCAAAGCCCCGGCGGAACTCTGGGTAATTAGTAAGTATATAAAGAATTCCATGTTATTTTCAGAATTTATCGTCAATTTATTGTATTTTTGTCTTTCAATAGTGAGTGGCCGCTGTCATCATCCCGGTTGTCGGCTGCGCCGCTGCCTCCACCACGCGGGCCGGTTGCAGCCCTCGCTGGCACAGCGCGGGGACTGCCCGTTCCGGCCCAGCATCCGCCACCCGCCACCGCCTAGAACCCAGCGCTCGCCCGCCGGGCCGCCCACCCGACGCCTATTTTTCGCCCAACTACAGAGAGGTATAAAATACAAATATTTATTTATTTTCCAAAACTTTTCGGTACGAGTACTTTACCTTCCTAATAACTCACATGAATACTCAATATCATTAAAACCATAGATTTAAGTAGCAAAATTGCGTTTAAAAGTATCCGAAGACGACTCTATTCGACCATTCGGCTACCCGATACCAGGAGATAGCCGGACAAAGGATGCCATGGTCCGCGATAGATTCGGTACACACCGATCACCGCAAGACAAGGGAGAGGATCACTCGAGCGACTTCGAACCTGTAACCAGTTTCGAATCGCTAATCGCTAGTTTAGGTAGGTTTAGGACAGCTGCCTTGCCGCATGTGAACGTTTACCGTACCGCCCATTCGCTCCCCCTTCGAAGCCGAAGAATGTGAGATGCGGAAATTGCGGTTTTAGATAATTTTTCCAGGAAGGAGTTTGAAATTTTCCCGGAGAGACCGAGATATTTATAGAGTCACCCGTTCTCTCAATCTCGGTCTTCGGCGGGTACAAATACACCAATTCTTCTAAGGACGGTCAGATTATCGACGATCCTACTAAGCAGTATTTTGTTACTTTTCAGACATCGCCGCTGCGTACGCGCTCTGCTTCCCCTGTCTGCCTTTCGCCGCCTAGCACTCTAAGGTCTGTATTTATTCATTTTTCTGGAAGTCTCTAACTATAGAACACCTTTGATAATCCACTATATATAGATAATCCACTATATACATTGATCTGGAAGTCTCTAACTATAGAACACCTTTGATAATCCACTATATAGGAATTGTGTCATAGTACATCAAAAATCAATAATATTCACCGAGACGAGATTTTAAAAGTGTATGTTACCAGCCGATTCTAACTTATAAACCTCAAATTGATTCAAACTAGCTAAAACCAAGTGCATAAGGACCTAACAAATGGGTCTAGACACATAGAATACTCATTATTATTCTTCTTCTTCTTTTGGAGAATACATTTTAGTCAGGATAGGAGAATTTCATATATGAAGGAGCTCTCGTACAAGTGAAAACAGGTCAATCATCATCCGATATTGGAAAAGTGACTTAAAACTATTAGCATACATTGATCTGGAAGTCTCTAACTATAGAACACCTTTGATAATCCACTATATAGGAATTGTGTCATAGTACATCAAAAATCAATATTATTCACCGAGACGAGATTTTAAAAGTGTATGTTACCAGCCGATTCTAACTTATAAACCTTAAATTGATTCAAACTAGCTAAAACCAAGTGCATAAGGACCTAACAAATGGGTCTAGATACATAGAATACTCATTATTATTCTTCTTTTTCTTTTGGAGAATACATTTTAGTCAGGATAGGAGAATTTCGTATATGAAGGAGCTCATACAAGAGAAAACAGGGCTATTTCACTTGAAATCTCAATTATCTGCATACTTTGAATATCTTTATACATATATTAGTACATATATATATTATTACATATATATTAGTACATATAGTATACATAGGAAATAATACACGAGATTTGGTTTAGGTAGTAATATATAATTTAATAAAACAACTTAAATTATTAGCGAGAGCAATTGAGACTCCGCATACATTGGACCCCTTTCAAGCAGGTACTTCTTTATAAGTATTTTGAATGAATTTAAGTTGTTTGCATTCTTATAACTCTCATTTAAATTATTATAAAATCTCGGCGCAAGGAAGTAAAAATGCCTTTGGGCAAATGAGGACTTTACAATCGGAATATTATAATTCGACCCAGTAGCTTGCCTTGTGTTTTTAGTTTGTTGGCTTCTTGTCTGCTGATCCTTGATTCTGTGAAACTCAATTCAGTAGCCTCCTCGTGTAAAAGGCTACCCCAGGTAAGGCTCTTGCGTCTCAGGCCTCACGGCTAGTGGATCGGTTTCTCCTGGTGGATTTCCCCGGGCGCTACTGGACGGTTTGCGTACCGTTCGACAATTTGAATATTACGATGAATAATTTTACTACATATCTTTTCTACTACTTATGAATAATTTTACTACGTATCAATTGATTTTATATTCCCTAAGGGGATTCATTTTTCACTGGACTGTTACGGGATGACATAACGATTCTAGTAATACCGCAGACTTCTAAATCGGTCTGAGCGTTTAGAAGTTATGATGGAATAAAGAAACAGAAATTTGCGGTCAGGGGAAATTTTCGATCACTACAACAGAATTAGGTTTTTGAAATTGAATTGAAATTTAGACAGGACGTGAGAACTAATAATATTGTTTTAATTTTCAGACGACCTCTAGCGGCGGCGGGGCGAGTAGCCGGCGCGCGGCGCGCGGCGGAGAGCGACGGGCGGCGTTTTGTTATTACTGTTTCATATAGAATAACGACGTTTCACTCGAAATTTTGTTGAATTACAAGGAATTTTGATGAAACTCCATTACTCGATTATATGTATCATTATATTTCAACGATGTAACGTGATGTGTGTTATGCACTTTTTTTTGTGATACATTATAAATTTTTATCAAATGTGGCAATTTTTAAACGTGCATGTACTATTTTGTACTGGATATTTAGTACCAATAAAAAAAAATTAAAGCATAAGTCGCATAAAAAATAAATGATAAAATCCAATCTCATATTTTTCTATGTTTCTTTTGTATATAAAGAAACGAATAATTGTATACCTAATATACCAACTGATGAAAGTTTTTATTTTAGTCGGTACAATTGTTTTGTTTATTTTTATGACATGTTTGTTTTATTTTTATCAAATGACTGTTACTGTAAAATTTTGTACTGGAAATTTATTCTATTTTTGATATTTCTAAATGATATTTTTAATATTTAGACAATGTAATGGTTGATTTTGTATAGTTTATTGACTTTCAGATTTCTAACTTGATTTAATTTTATTTTTGCCAGATATATGATATGTTTAAAATATGAATATTATAAAAAATGTATTTATTAATTGTAAGTTCTATACCCTTACCGGGTTTTTTGGAATAAATAAACTTTGAACTTTGAACTTTGAAATAAAAAAAAAATGGTTTCTTGAGTTTTCTTCTAGAAAATAATAATTATTATACAAAAGTTGTTAAAAAACGAATATACCGCGTGAAGTTTGTAGCACCCGACGTTTCGGCGATGTTGCAGCGGCCGCTGTCCAGTCTACTCGGGACAACGGCTGCTGCAACGTCGCCGAAACGTGGGGTGCTACAAACTTCACGCGGTAAATTCGTTTTTTAACCACTTTGTATAATGCCTTTGCCATTATTATGAAATCAAAAACTTAACGCGTTTGTTTGACATTATAAATAGCTTTATAAACGAATTTACCGCGTGAACTTTGTGGCACCCGACGTTTCGGCGATGTTGCAGCGGCCGCTGTCCAGTCTACCCTGGACAACGGCGGCTGCAACGTCGCCGAAACGTCGGGTGCCACAAAGTTCACGCGGTAAATTCGTTTATAAAGCTATTTATAATGTCAAACAACCGCGATAATCTTTTTCATAATAATTGCAAAGGCATGATACAAATGTGGTTAAAAAACGAATTTACCACGTAAAGTTTGGACACCAACGTTTCGGCGACGTTGCAGCCGCCGCTGTCCAGTCTACCCTGGGCAACGTCGCCGAAACGTCGGGTGCTACACACTTCACGCGGTAAATTCGTTTATAAAGCTATAATGTGAAGCAACCGCGATAGTCTGATTTCATAATAATTGCAAAGGCATACAAAAGTGGTTAGAAGTTTTTCGAATGTATTGAAAACTTGACGCGTATTAGATGTCCAATAACTAATTATTATACTCCAGTCACATTTCATAGAAGAAACTAGAAAATCACACTCCGAATTTGCCTAAACAAATGAGATCGCACCGCGGCGTATTGCATAGACAGGCGCGCTGCCTAATTTTATCGATATTCGCGAAATCGCGGGGTGCGCATACCTATTTGTTTACGTAATTAGTATAGAAGAATTACCATATTTTGAGTGTGATTTCCTATAGTTTTTCTATGAAATGTGACTCGTTAGAGTATAATAATTAGTTATTAGACATATAATAAGCACATAATAACACAATATATTTGAAAAACTTTATCCACTTTTGTATTATGACCTGTCAAAGTTAATGCCAAATTTTCGTCACCGACTCGCAAAAGTTTGGATTTTTCTGTAATATTAGACAAAGCTGAAAGAACTGGTATGATTTTATAAGAAGTGTAGTGTAGTGGAAAAGTTATTATGAAAGAATTTCATATAAATAAAGTCCCTAAGTAGTCAGAAATACAAAATTAAAAAAAAAAATTTTTACGAGGAGACATCAAATTTTTCTTGGTTATTATGACTGAAAAACTAAATATTTTTGTATGCAAAGAAGTAAAACAAAATAATGGTTTTGGTAAAGCATTTAATAAAGAACATAACTGTAAATACAATTTCCGCATAGACTTTCGTATTTTGTGATAAAAACATCGAAATGATAAATAGGCGAGTTTTTTCACTTCGCCAAATTTGTAATTTGTCGCCATTATTATCTTAATTGATTTACGAGATAAGGTTATAATGTTTTATATGTCAAATTTCAATGCGATCATTTTACAGTTCTTCTTTTTATGATCCGTATAGTGGTTTACAAGTTATGGTCGTTTTTATCAAGGTCGTCGATTTTGCGCGCAAAAAGGTCGCGCGCGAATGGGACGGCTGAATTTTATTCCGCGAGGAGAGGGGTTAACGCGCTATCTAAATATTTAAAAATAAAAATAATAACAATCTAAAAATAAACTTTTGTAATTTAATATAAAAATTAAACTTGTGGTGTACCATAGGCATAGCGGATATTTATTTTCTATAACATTTTTAAAGAATATTTTCGATTTGCACGAAAGAGAAAAGAACGCTGATTTTTTTAATAACCGAAAAGGACAACTAGAGCTGTCAACTACAACGGGCGAACCCGTCACCTCGGGAAGTTTTAACTATATTGATCGTGTTGTCTCTCGTGAGGTGAGCGCAGAAGACTTGGGACGAAAAACAATCCACAGTCTAGCTACGCCACCTGCCCGTCAGAGGACAACGCATTACGGCAAGGCACCGGGAAAGTAACCATCGGGCAGCCTCGCCCCCTGCCTACCAGTTTGGAAGGATATCTCCGTCTGGAATTAACCTTCAGGATACCTCCTACCGCCTGACTGGTTACAGGATCGAGGTCGCTTGCGCGGTCCTCTTCCTTATGAAGAGGTGATTCGGTGTCAACCGAATCTATCGCGGACTACGGCGTCCTTTGCCTGAATTATTCACCAGGGATCGGGTGGCCGAATGGTCGTTTAAAGAGCAGTTGCCATAAGGTTAACAACCACCCACGCTCTACAGGAAACATTACTGCTCCCAGACTCCCCTGGCTGTTACTCGAAGTGCACAATCGATTGGCTGACGCTGCACTGTGCTCAAAAACCGTCCAGGAGCGCCCGCAGTTTGACTCCTAGGGGAGACTGGCCCGCAGGCCAGCGTCCTACCCTGGCTCTCCCTTCTGCGTGAAGGCCGCCGGATGGGTGTTGACCCGTGAGTATGACCGACCCTGAACGAATGGGTCTTCGTGGCCAACTCCAACAGAGCCCATTAGTTTTCAACCAAAAAGTACAGTAATAAATGGTAAATTATGTTTAAATATATCGGACGCATTTTTTCGCCTTAGAATACTAATTTTATTTTATTTTATTTTTATAGCAAACTTACAGATAGTAAATATATGATACTAGTATCTTAAAAACATATTTAAAGGAAATAAATTTACTATCCTATGCTATACTATCATTTACTATACTATGTAATGCTTGCATTACACATTAACATAGAAATAACATGAACACGTTGATAGTAGAAAAAAATATAATAAAGCTAATAATAATATAAGGGTAAGAAAAGAAACTTAGAAGTATGAGTAATTGGATAGTAATAATTATTATATATATATATATATATATATATATATATATATATATATATATATATATATATATATATATATATATATATATATATATATATATATATATATATATATATATATATATATATATATATATATATATATATATATATATATAATATGATATAATACAATAGTATGTTATAATATAATAATCATATAATACAGTACATTAGGATGGCAGTTAGTGAAATCTTAAAAAGTAGGAGATAGGCTAGGTTTGATCGAATCTTTTATTATATTTATGGAATCATTAAATACATCTAATCCTTTACACGATTTATCAAAAACGCGACAGATTCTGGCAATAGGTCTATTCGATCCGATGTTGTTATTGCAACGTTGTTATTGCGATGTTGTTGTTTTTATTGCATGTCTGAAAGTAAGCACATCATAGCTGTGAAACATAGAAACGTAGCTGTGTAACTTAGAGACGATCTCGTCCATAAACAAATATACAAAGAAACAAGTGATTTTTAAAAGAGATGTTTATTTAACAAGATTTCAATCCTGCTTGTGTTTCTCCCTGAGTAGAATAAAAAAAATTATATATTTGAATTCTCTTCAGGTTATTTTCATCCATGATCTACATATTTGCTATGATCTACATATTTACAAACTACATACGCGCATATATTTTCAGTGTTTTATCGGCTAGCTTTCTAGTAATACCAATAAATATTTATAATATAGATATAATAAATGTTAGATAAGTTTTTCCCTTTATTTTCCTAAAAACAATCACATATATTTTTGGACATTAATAAATGAAAAGTGTATACACTATTATAATAGAATGGTTGAAGAAATTTAAATTTACAAGAAAAACTTTTTAAGGCTTTATTTAAAGACACACTGTGTTAAAAAGCATATTTTAAAATAGACTATCACTTAACTATCGTGCCTCTTCAATACTAAAAGTACTGACTATATTTCTTGACATTCACAATTACAATTTAATATGAATTGTATATTTCTTTTACTCTTCCTAAAACATTCAAATCGATTATTGTGAAGTAACCCTTTTTATCTTCCTTTTCTATGTACATAAATGAAAACAAGATTTTGAAAATATTTTGTATATTTTTTTTTAATTAAACAAGTGCATGTATATTGTGGGTATGGCATTATTATTATTATTATTATATTTATCCATATTGAAAAATTAGGAGCTTTTCTTAATTTATTTTAATCAATTATGTTTAATTGTTTACCTACTTGTTTTATTCCTTTCCCTATTATATGTGTTTCATACTTTCAATTGCCAGTCATGGGTATTGACATTACAAGAAGACGAATTACTTACATATGTGAAAAATATATGTAAAATAATTGAAATTTTACTTAAACCAAAATCGGCTTTTTCACATGAAGTTTGAAGGACCCGAAATTTTGACAATGTACAAACCGTCGCTGTCCAGGGCAGACTTAAGCAACGAGAAAGAAAAATTCGATTTGGTTTTATTTATAATATCTAACACCCGTTATAATAATAGTCATCGATTGCATATAATTGGAATTGTTTAAAATTCTATGAATTACATATCGCTTCTTGACGATAACATTATCCGAAAGTAGCCACCTGACTGACAAGTATAAAAACCCTACCATTATGTGTTATTTGCTCATATAATGGCAAGTTGCCCTAATTTGAAGTTGCCACAATACGCGGGTAAGCAACAACAGGCACAAATTCCTTTGGGATAATCAGCGAGTCTACAGGGAAACTTTATGAATAGCAAAATGCGGGTGGCTCAGTTAAAAACTTTCATTTTCCATATGCTTCCCCAGCAACCCACATACCCGTTTGAGGGAGAGCCAGCGGAGAGCTTCGGCGAAGAGGTGTTGGCTCTGCCATGTCCTGCTAGAACCTGGACTGACAACAAGCTAAATTCCATGTACATTATTTACTTATCGTCACCATCAAATGTCGTATTTATTAAGAAGTGGGGAGATATCAACTTTTTTCCTATTGAATAATTTAAAAGGTCTAATTCTGGTAGCCGAAGACGACACGTTATTAAAGCTGACGTCTATACTATAGTAATTTAGGATTAGTTTCTGTAATTTCTGATATTTGACAGTCCGAACTACAGTATACCACCCAGTAGCTTTACTCTCGAGCTACAAAGCAATGAGGGAAGAGGGTGCGAGGAATGTGGGCAGAGGGGTTCGTCACGACGAACGCGAACGGTACGCTTTACAGGCAGGTATAGGCTGCCGACATTTTCAAGCGTTAGTAGGTATATCTGTGTAGGCTGAGTAGCGAAACATCTGGTGACCATCCGAGCCCTTATGACCCGTAACGTATTCGCTTTGAATTCAATTTTGTTCTAAGAGAAGCTACTGTCTGGTATACCTACTGTGGTCCGAACAGTCGTAGATGTGAGTTATAATTAAGTTCATAAATCTACTAAAATAAATAAAATCCTTTTATAGGCTCATTACATTTATTTCTTCAAATTTAAAAGTATTAAAAGAATAATAAATGATATTGTTTATTGGAATCTTACCGCTCGTCAGATATTATATCTTGTCTGTGTCGGGGTGGTATTTAATTTATTACTAAGTTAAATTTCAATTTGTACAGAAGATAATTAATAGTAAATATTCTTTAAAACGGAAAAGTTAAATAGGAAAAGAAATATTCTACTATAGGCTTTGTAATATTTAAGTTTTGTATACGATTTTCGTAAACTTCTCTCATTTTACAATTGTCGTTTTATTATGAAGTCATAGTGTTATTTGCCATACATTATGTTCATCCCTTAAATCGGGCAAAGGTTATGTCCATGTCATATGAGTCAGAAGTCTGTAATAGTATACATTTTTGGTGCTAAAAATATTTAATGACGCAATCTTTGTTTCGCAATCAAAGTTTAGCTGTAGCCTCTTCGAATACTTTTCCCAGGAAATGTCTTCGATTAAATTGTCCTGTATCTGCAAAAGACGCAATATTTTCCGGTAGGTCATATCTACATTACTCTTCAATATATATGAGAAACAGTATCGGATCCAATTTACCACCCTGGAGCACTTTTTAGTAATTGACTAGGTAATCACTTCAATGTCGTCATTTTACGCACTCTTTACGCCCAGAGATGTAATTTAATGTATTTTTGTAATATACCTTGTAAACCAGTCGAATTCTATATTGCTAATTCTAAGTTGTTTTAGTTTGACGAGCAGTATATCGTGTGTTACATTGTCAAAGGTTTTGGCATAAAAACGCCTTTATAATTATTTTTTCCATCTAATCTACTTAAAATATAAAAATAAAATATGTTATAAATATTAGGACAGCATTTTGGGTTCGTCGTCTTAGCCTACATCCACATTGTCCGTCAGCTGATTGCTTAGTTATACTTTAAGTAGTTTGTCAGTCGATGTTTATGATGACGTTTTAGTGTGGTCGGGTTTTTCTGTATTTTTTCTCGATTTGAAGAGGTAGCGAGTATTTATTTTAAATGAAACATGTTATAAAATTACTTGCATAAAAGTATCGTCCCACAGTTCGGAAGCATACATCATTATGCTTATATTTAATCACAATAGGTTTATTGTTTAATCAATCATCTGCGTCTATAATTGATCTGCGGAATCTCAAAACGAAGGGGCTCTGGATATATCACTCAAACCCATCTTGGACTTGTTGCAAAGACGGACATGGGATCACATGATCTGCACACCGGTCTCATCCTTGGCGAAAATGATAGGGAACATATCGATTTCATCATTTATATGCTCACTATTCGTTCTTACTGCTATGTTTAGTATATTATATCATTGGGTATGAACTATGTTATTTCCCAGGCGAATAAAATACCCTTTTTTTATTTATTTATTTACCAAAAAAAAAAAAAATACAGAATGATTTTGTTTCACTAAGCAGTGTCTGTTCCAAGGAAAACGCCAATTTTATATGATATTATTTTAATTTACTTTTTATAGGAGATGTTAAAAGAAATTGTTATAGTCTATAAAAGATAATAATCAATAAAAAATCAGAATAATTATTAAATAAAAAAATAAATAGTAGAAAATAATTATAAAATAAATTTAAGTACAAAAAATTATGTTACAAAAATAAAAAGCTGAAATCACTCTTGTTTACATACTTATGGGCAATTTATATTGTTAGAGATGTGAGGGTGTGTAAATTGTGTGTGCGCGTGTGCGTGTAAATGTTTTGCTATTTTTGAAACGTCATGAGGATACTTTCAGTTTCCGGTCTTCCTTTAATACTTAACCACTGAATGAGACGTTTTTAAAGAACTACCTTTGTAAATAAAGAAATATTTGAGTGGTTTCCTAAAATATTCATTAACCTCGGAGCAAGGTGTTGTCCAACTGGTGTTGTCCAACTGGCAACCATTGGTGTTGTCCAAATGATTTAAATCTCCTGGGTCCATTATGGTAATTGCGCTGATCTTCTGTTTTTAGCGGGGAACAATGTCTCCGCTTGCGCGCGATTGAAATTTAAAGCAGTTTTTAAGCAGTACAATTGCCTATTATCAAGTATTTCGCTTCGAAAAACAACTCATTAGAAAAATACATTTTTGTTTTTTTTTAGTAATGCGAATTATAGTTTTTTTGTATTATACTAAGTCTTATAGCATGCTCTCCTCCCCAGAATAGCGTATGCCATTATAGATTGGCATATAGCGTCTGTCTGTCTGTCTGTCTATCTATATGTGTGTTAATAACTAACTCGAGAGCTAATAGACCGATTTCTCTCGGGTTTCGACGAGACCAAAATCGTTTGAATAGTTTTCAAGATATAAAAAATAACAAGAAAATAGGAGAAAAAGTGCTTTTTTTCTCAATTTAATTTATTGAGACCCCAAAGTACCCCATACTTTTTAATTTCTATTTAGAAATCAATAATGGGGAACCAATTGTTAACTATTCATATACATTATTTTATTTTTTATAGAAATAAGGGTAGAAAAAATAAAACTAAAGCTGTAATAATAAAGTTTTTGGTAAGTTAGCAAGTCCCTAACATATGGAACCCTCAGCACGCGAGTCCGTTTGTTATAGGAAAACAAGTTGCCGGGGCTTGAGCGTCATCGCGGCACCCACATGCCGGCAGAGAGGAGAGTTCTCCCGTTTCAACTTATGTAAACCGATTTCAGCTTTCACTGAAAGTTGTAGACCAAGTGGAAATATGAATGGGAAAGATTCCCGCCACCGCCGTCTAGCCACTTTGCCTGCATAACACAACAGGGCATTAGCACTGTAAAACGAATTAGCTTATATCGTTTCATATCCCTTTGCGAACTTGCCGAGCAAATTAAAATAAACGTCATTTTTTTGTGTTGTCATTTCATTGATGTTGCCGATGATAGAAAAATGTGATTTTTTATCACGTTGTTAAAAACAATCTGTAAAATTGCAGCTCCGCGAGCACCAAAGTCTTTGTAATTATGTATGTAATACATTCCACTCCACTTCGGTGCAACCTGAACTTAAACGATATGGCAGAATTGTTATACTGAGTGTTCCAAAAAGTAATTCGAAGGAAAGTCAAGATGAAGCAGGGAAGTAGAGCACCTCGAAGCCTCAAAGCTCTATGTGTCTGTGTTTGTGCGCATTCCTCCACAATAGCACCCAAACGCTTCATCCGATTGAGCTGAAATTTGACATGCTGGCGTCATTTGATGATAACAAGAATTAATAAGATTGTGATTAAAATGGATCCACCAGGGGGCGCGCTAGCCATACTTTAATCTCAAAATATTGGACTTAGGAACTTGAAATTCAGTACACAGATGCGTCTTAAGACCGAAAGCTCATTATGAAATTATAGTTGGAATATCTATAACCTATAAATCTTATAATACGACATTTTTATAATACGACATAATACGACATCAAGTCAAAAATACCTACTAATAATATGATATATATAAATAAATATAAATATAATATTACTGTTGTATTACTATTATATTATCTACCTACATTAAATAATTTTTAAGACACGGCTGCTATTAGACAAACTTTACTAGACTACTGCCACGACACAGGCCTAAGCCTAGTGAGGCAGGATAATCCACATGGGCCTGTAACTTTTTTTTAATAATGATTATATTAGCATTAATATTGATTTTTATTAATGATTAGTTAAGCACTTAACTTATTTCTACTCCACTACTAGTTTTAATCATTAGTTGGTAATTAATTAATTATATGTAACGGATAAATAAATAAAAATATAATATTTTAAACAAGCGTAACAAACATAATCACTTGACACCATCATTATAGGAGGGGGGGGGGAGGGGGGGGGAATGAGGGAGGTTAACGGCGGACGGGCGAGTGGGCTTTGCTGTGGGGGGGGGGGGGGGGGGAGATTTACCGCAAGGGGGGGTCGTGTCGAATTCGAAGAAAAAAGAACGTATCTAGGAATTACATACGTAAAATGACAGCGATGAAAAAATGCTTTATATATTTCTGTATACAAGTAGGTACTCCGATTTAGTGATTTATTAGAAAGTTAAAAATGTTACAATACAAAAAATATTATGAACTGTACAGTTGTTTGATATAATTATAATGATTGAAAATATTCTTACTTCTACCATTGCCCCATTGAAGACTGCAATTGAAGACTGCAAATATATCTACCTATTGAATCTGAATCTACCGACTGACTACCGAACCGACTGAATCTACCATTGAAGACTGCAAATATAATTATATAATTAACTAACGAAAAGTTGTGGATTGTATTATTAATTCAAGGTGAGATAATTTTCTTATAAATATGATTGCTAAAATGTATTTATTATGTAGGTACATATAATAATAATGCAATTTAATAAAGAGTAATAATAACCACAGTAAGAAAATGATTATTTTTTAAAATCTATTGAATAGTGTAGTCATATCAGTATCTACTCAAATGCACAGTGGACCTAATAATATGATAAGGTACCTACTGTAGTTAGTACAAGCATAATAAAATTATTTCTTTATCTATAAATTATGCAAGTGTGCATGTATATTGAATCGGTAATTTTGACATGGTAATCGGAGGTAAAAATACAATTTTACAGAAGACCAAAGCCGTTTCTAAACTTTGTGTTTATTTTAATGTTGTTTTTTGTATTTCCATACTTGGTAATTTATAATTCATTGTATAATTTATTAGATGATACCATTAAAAAACGCCCTTTTCCAAAATGACCCAGCCTTCTCCAGGCTGCTAAACTTGTGAAATTAGTATTTTCCTATTTTGAGAAGCCGAAATTTAGCCTTAAAAGGGAAAAACTCGACACTACTGCATAATATGTTGCTTGCCAGTAGTCGAAAAATATTGCCACAGAATAAACATCCGGTATAATTGTCAGCTAATTTGGCGTTTCCATAATGACCAGCAAATCGACCCCCTTATATAAATAAGAAAAATAAAATACACACGGAGCTGCAACGAAAGATAATGACCAGAGTCGGGGCCATCATAATAATATTATTACGCTTCTGGGTGGTGAGCGGTGGATTCTGGACTAACGGCATGTGAGCGTGCATCTTACTACCTATTCACTCCCCTTTGGAAGCCATAGAATTAGAGACACGGATATCGCGGCTTTGGGTATTTTTTCTAGGAAGGAGTTGATTATTTCCCTGGAGAAACCAAGACCTTTAAAGAGGTGAAACAGAGATTTTGCTGGCAGACACCAAGCGCCAACTTCCACCGCGTGAAGGTGAACAGTGAAGTCGTTCCGTGTGACGGCATTTGCGAGATCGTAGTATTTATTAAATTTGTAGTTATGGTCTTTTGGGATATTTGATTCCCACGGAAGCGTTGATTCTACAATAAGGGCTAACTTCCGAAATAGAGAGTAAAGAGTTATATCTTGACTGACGGCTGTGCATCCGAGACTATTAGGGAATTCATACTGCTTAGAGACCGAATGGACACCCAGAATCCAATCTAAAGCTTTCTTGTAGTGAAGGTTTTGTAGTGAAATGTTTTTTGACTTTAGAGCCATCCCGCACAAACTGTATTGGGGTTTGACGAGTACTGTCAAAACCCTTTTTTGGCATGAGCCACTTAGAGGCTAATTACCTCGCGAATAACAGCAAGGACTTTGTCGTAGCGGTATGTGTACCGCCTTTGATCTAAGGCCTCCTTATACCCAGGTAGAATATGTCTTGCCGTACAAGGGGTTTTGTAATAAAAGGGACATGAACTATCCTCAGAATAACTACAATAAGCGAGGTTACTGTGGCTGTAAGTGTATGCTGATTATTGCTGAAAGGCATTTCAATTAAATATTAGCATTTCTAGCATCCAGTCGTAGAGCATTACCTTCCAGTGCATTAGAGGAGGAGTTCAAAATGTCCTTTTGTTTTGAATCCAAAAGTTTTTGCCTTTACAGCCTTTGCCCGCACAAACTACATTGGATGTTTGGAGGGTACCTACTGCCAAACTCTTGTTGGCACGAACCACTGAGAGGCTAATTACCTCGCGAATAACAGAAAGAACTTGGTAAATAAGATAAAAGACGAATTTACCGCGTGAATTTTGGAGCACCCTACGTTTCGGCAGCGTTGCAGCCGCCGTTGTCTAGAGTAGACTGTCTACCCTCAGTCTACCCTAGCCCGTTGAGTATGAGTCAAGCAAATCTGGTTGCGAAACAATTATCCGTTGAGTACGAGTCGACCAAATCTGGTCGCGCGTTTTTTTCACTTCTTTGACTTTCACTTCTTTTGTAAAACAATTAGATAATATTTATTCATAATTATCTAATTGTTTTACAAAATGATATTTAAATATTCTATATTCGAAATTTCAATGCAATCATTGTTCAGTTGTTCTTTTTATGATTGGTGTAGCAGTTTCGTAGTTATAGTACTTTAAGTCGATGTCGCCGAAAATCCTGCAAAAGAGACAGATGCATCCATGAACATACCCATTTACTCCAAGGGCTAGACAAAAGCGGCTGTAACATCACCGTAACATCAGGTGCGTCACGTCTTTTATATTATTTATAATGTCGAGCAAGGACTTTGTCGTGGCGGTATACCGTCATCTTACCGTCCGGTGTATAGTTCTTGATACTACCAATACTAACCTCAATTATCGGTAAAATGAATCGATTTCTGTCCCGAAAGTCATTTCTGAAAGAAATACTTGAATGCCTTTTCGAAATGACCCATTCAATTAGAGAGTTTCTGAAGCTGTGTCTGCGTTACGTCGTCGCGTCGAGTGGGCCAAGCCAACGTTCGGTCGAAGCACAAAGGCCTAGTCTAGTGACTCCCTCGGCAGCGCGGAAATCGTGGGGTGCGAGGCTCCACCCACTTTTCTGGCCCGCAATGGTACGCCATTGGCCCGTCGACCCCTTCAGCCGCTGAAGGAAGGGAAAGGGGGCGGCTTGCTTCGGCCGCAGGGTTGCCGGAGGCCGAGGGACAGGGGGGCGACGACTGCGGGACACACGAATTTTATCCGATTTCGTGATCGATTTTGCCTTACTAATTACGAATCCTCACGAAGAATAGTCGGCCATTTTTAATTCGGGCTTACACTCCCTCTGCCTATCAAGCTACGTTCGGCTAGAAGGTATACCTCTATAACTAAATCTCGACTATGAATGACTCTAAAATTAAACTACAGATGATTATAAAAAGTATAGATAAGTAACTATTTTATACGAAAACATTGTTATTATTGTTGTCTATGGATAGAATTAAAAAGAAATAATATGTATATTATAATAACCTAATATTTGATAGAGATTCACTGGATCATCATTAAATGAATACAACGTAATAAATTTATTTTATAAATATTCGATCTGAAAAACTGTACCTAGAGTTTAATTTGTCCCCGTCCCTGTAAAAAAATATTTTTGTGACTTATGTATATTATTTTAACAATCAACGAATTTTTCATTAGTTTCATTTTTTAAAGTGCTTGAAAAGGCAGGTAATCGTAATCAAAGTTAGAAACTGAACTTCTGCAGTGAATATATTTGTTTGGTAAAACTTAATTTTCAATTGTTTTATCTACATTTTATTTGCAATTATTTTGCTATCGTATTATCTCCTTAAATATATGTAATCCCGATTGCGTCTTTTTAAAATACATGATTTTTCTCCGATTTTCTGGTACATGTATACAGATCTAGTTATTAAATTTATTATTAAAATAAAATAAAATAAAATAAAAACGGAGCTGCCATGGAATTCATCGACCGTAGTCGGGCCCATAATAATACTATTTTTTACACTTCTGGGGGGTGA
This sequence comes from Micropterix aruncella, assembly GCA_944548615.1. Lineage (NCBI taxonomy): Eukaryota > Metazoa > Arthropoda > Insecta > Lepidoptera > Micropterigidae > Micropterix > Micropterix aruncella. The sequence continues at coordinate 16,448,643 of OX155955.1, read as the reverse complement.
GCAGTGGATTCTGGACTAAAGGCCGGCTGTGGTAGGTTTAGGACAGCTGTCTCGCCACATGTGAGCGTTCACCTTACCACACATTCACACCCCCTTCGAAGCCATAGAATTTGAGGTGCGCAAATCGTGGTTTTAGATATTTTTTCTAGGAAAGTGTAGATTATTTTTCTGGAAAGACCATATTAGATGTTGTTCATATTGATATTGACATTGTTCAGATATTGATCATATATAGATATTGAATGACCGTAAAATATTGCCCGTCGCAATAAGTCCGTCTTTGTATGATTGCAATAAAGAGTTATTGAATTGAATCGAAATGAGATGACGACGAAATCGTATGACGATACATAGGTATGTAATGCTCAAAATTAATAAGATATATTTTTTAAATTAAGGTCAGGACATATGTATATATGTATGACAGTTATTTTCGATGACTGTACGCATGTTCTTTGGCATTATTCCCAGTTCCCATCATATATGTATTCATTTAATGCTTTTTTTTAACCAATTCCTAATATTTAATTGACCATTTACCTTACTGTTTTTATTTGCGATTAAGATTATTAAAAAACTACCTATTTATGTACTATTTTTATTTATAAGGATTTTGTTTAATTATTTTATCTTTTCAATTGTACTTTGATTCATATTTAATAATTTTTTTTTGCTTTTATTATATTATATGGATTATATAGATATTTGTACAAATTTAAATGTCGGCATTAGAACATTACACCCTAGTTAGTTGACAATAAAATAGGATCACTGGCAGGCCCGAACTGGCTCCTTTGGGGACCCTTGGCTAGAGGTTGAAGAGGGGGCAATTTATGAAGAGGGGGGTCCGGGTGTCCTTCCATGGGAAGTTTTTGAAAATTAGATGCCTGAAAGACAAATTTTCAGCTAGTTCGGCTCTTGAAAAGTATTTGAGTATTGGCATAATGTTTATGAAAAATTAAGCTTTTCTTTTGTAGATTACTTACACTTACTATACATTTTTATATATTTTTTTAAATTGTATTTAAACTAGGATCACACTAGATAAAATAGTAATCAATTTTAAGTGGTTTATTGTTTGTGGCCATCGATATTATCGATGGTTGTGGCGTGAATATTTTGTATGAATATGAGGGTGAGAGCTGACCTGGCCAGTCCGGGCCTGATCACTGGCAACAGTTTTGGGCATATCATGTTATCAGTTTTTTCCTACTAAATTTTTGTCTCACCATTTAACTGTATATTATTATGAATTAAAAATTAAATTAAATTAAATTAATCTTAAACCTTAAAACATTGATCAAATGCTAAATTCTGTAGCCCTAGAGTGTAAAGCAACCAGAAATTGGCTACAAATTACCTTCATTAGCTCTATGGTTATTTAAGTACATATAGGTATATTAGGTTATTCGTGACAGTAAGTCTAAGTACATATATATTAGGTTATTCGTGACGAAAATTCTATGTTTCGGACAGACGAATTTTAACCCCTTTTCTCTTCACTGCAGTATCGTGACCCGCTGTTGTAAGCCCGTAATATATGTAGGTAGTCTATAAATACTTGAGCTGTTGTGCCCTTCATTCCTCCCTTCTTATATAAGTCCGCGCCGCTCCACTGAAGCTGTATACCTACCGTGTTAAAGTAAGTATATCATGTATAGTTACCCCTCCTAGATACTGCAGAAGGGGTTTGATAGGGTTGGTCTTTATCTATGAATAGCGTTAGGGTCGGGTATTGGATATTTATAATTGTAATTTATATTGGTAGCGTCACTGTTCTCTCATAGAGACCGTTAGGTGTCCCTTAGCGTCATGACATAATGTCCTGTCATATTAACGTCAGGTCACGTCAAGACGTAATCTTTACTTGTTGGCTTCAGGAGGTAACACAGCCGATATAATAAAATGAAAAATTTCATAGAACATCAATTAAAAAAACAATGAAATAATTAAAATATTACTAATTTATGAATTAATAATGCCTCAATAATATTTTATAATTCACGACATTAATCTCAAAGTGATAGGTTTATAAAAAAAAGAGTTTCTAATAGTTGCATGTATTTGAGAGTTAAAGATCAGCGAAAATAAATTTCTAGAAAACTATGAAAAAACCTTTCTTTAGCAGGTGCAAAACTCGTTTGCATTGATTTTGCCGGGAAAATGAAAAAAAATCTGTAGCCTCCAAATACCTCCGGTTTGTGTCTTTCCGTGGTTCCACCAATGGACCTATATATTTTTAACCCACTTCGGGAAATGAGGCAGCAGCATTTGAGGCGTGAAATTCGAACTTAATTAACGCTAGCATCAGGTAGAGACGGCGCAAGCGGCTTCGAATGTGACCAGACTGAAGGACTCAAAAATCCATCCAAATCTGGTAGTGAGGGCGAGATGTCGGCCCTCTGAGCTCACTTCGGGCTTGTCAGTGAAGTTAGACAGTAGACTGTCTTGGTCAGCTAAGCCTTTACGTTCTCTCCGTGGTAGAACGACCTGATCTCGTTAAAACCCTGGGGTGACACACCCAGATGCCCTTTTTTGTGGTAGAAGAATTTGGATACAAATCATTCTTCAGAACATAAGGTTAGATGTTTTCACGGAATGGTTCACGGGCTGGCTTTATTTATAACTCCGATTAATTGATATCGCCAAAGTTTTTATTTTAATTAATTAATTGCTGTATATATATATAGGTCTTCCAGATGCACTTTCAATATGGGTCATTTTCGCCATCTCCAAAATTCCGTCTTTGAGCAATAAACTTTTAAAAACACAGAAATTGTGAAACGAAATAACGATGTCAGTGATTTGTGGCGTATGTGAGGTCAAGTATAAGTTCTTAAACGGTAAGCTATCGTAAAAAATACAATGACGAGAAAGAGTGGACACAAATTGGCAATGAAATTCAATTGGTGCTTCGTAAAACCTATATTTACGGTCAAATGGTCGCGTGACGAATGACTGCGGAAGAAAATTATTTATTTGCGCACCTATTTGCTAGCAAGAAATACTGACAAATGGGTAGGTTAATATAGCTGAAAAAAGCGTGAGTCAAAGTGATACTTTATGTTCTGATGACGAATGCTTTAAAGGAATTGTTTATTGTTGTTTTATTCATTATTTAAGAATTAATTACTATGCAATATTGTATATTTTGTATATTATAATATAGTTACGTATATTATAATTAATTGCTATTATTCATATTTTTTTACAGCATCTACATCATGTGCACCTAGATACAGGCCTGAGAAGTCTCGTTAGATGTGCATAGCGAAATTTGTTAAGTAAGCTGTCTCAATCTATAGCTGTTCTTTACAATGTATACATTCTTTAACAGTGTAACAACGTAACTATGTAACTCTTCGGTAATAATGTAAGATATGGGATTTTATTGTGGGCAAATGCCACAGATATTAAAGAGGTATTTATTTTACAGAAACGAGCCGTGAGGGCAATACGCGGATTAAATATGACAGAATCTTGCAAACCACTATTTCGCGAACTTAATATCCTTACCGTTTGTGCTATCATTTTACCGCGAGTTGTCATTTTGCATATGTCATTTTACTGCAAGTTGCTTACTTCCTCTTCTGTAAAACTCTCGTGGACAGGAACCAATGCTTCTAAGGCGTTTTTCACCTACTCTTCAAAGTACATCTTTTTCTATTGTAAAAAGTTATCTAAATTGTGGAAAAAAAATCTTTTCAAGCAACGTCTGGCAAGTACGGTGGGTGACCAAGAGTCTCCAGCCGCAATTACTGCAACTTTGCGACTGTTTGCAGTCAAATCTGTGGTTTTACGTTGTCATGCATAAGCAGTGGCGATGAGCGATTGACCAGGCTCGGTTATTTAATCGCGAGCTTCTCCATCATTGTTTGCATTGCTTAACAATACACATTTACGGTAACTGTGAAGCTATACTGCAAGAAGCTGTAATTGAAAACACCGGCACAGGGTCTCATGTTTGAAAATAATTCAAATTTTCTACTTTACCATGGTTGCACAAACTAAAGTATATGAGGAAACATACAGATACAAACGTCGGAAAGACAGATAAATGCAGCTGATTCTCAAAAAAAATAACATGGCCTTGAATAAAAATTTATTTGAATTTGAAATTCCAACTCAAACCCAAGTTATCGAAGTTCATATTGGGAGTTTCATAGTGTTAAAAAACAGGAATTACAAAGGTTAGGACCCAATATAACACGCTAGGTTATTGTATGAGCTGTATGTTTTCCGAAATAATTAAATAAATAAATATATCTCATGAAATAAGTTATACGTACCGACCGATTAGGAGAACCATAAAAGTACTGTATGTAAACGTAATAAATACCGCCGTGCTTCGCCTACAGCTATCCCTATATACATACATACATAGCTACCAGTACATATATCTACATGAAGAGAGTACAAATTGCCGGTCGCGATTCGTAGGAAAAGCTCAAAAATCGTGCGCACGTTTCGCTGGCTGGTCATAAACGCAGAGCGCAGTTGTCGTAAATCAGAATCTGCGCGGCTGAGGAGCGATTTGCGCACCGGGAATCCAGTAAAATGCAAATCGGTGGTTGCCTCACCGGATTACTGGTAAACGGATTCCAAAATACCTCTTGCTGCATGTCGACTATTTCTTTAAACTGCTGCCGACTGCTGATTTAAAACGAAAATCTTTTATATTGGTCCCGATTGCGTTTCTTTGTGATCTAAAATTTAAAATTAGTTCATGCGAACGAGACAGAGCGGAATATGAAATAAATGATGGTCGGTTTTTCCGCAACAAAACTACCTGTCGAAATTATCGCCATCCGAATAAGTTTGAACACATTTCGTGCGGTCTTATATTCAGCCGCTTTTTTTTCGGTGGGTAGTTTTAATGCAGACAACCACTCATTTGACATTCCGCTCTTACGTATTGCCCTGTCTCGTTCACACGTACTAATTTCCGATTTTAGTTCATGAAGAAACGCAGTCGAACCCATTACTTACTTAAATACAATGTACAGATTTTTACCTAGCCTCCTGAGTTCCAGGCATCCTATTTTGTATTTTTTCTTTAAACTTCCAGTACAATCATTAATAATAACTTAGTAAGAAAAAAGATATTTAAAAAAAAAAGCATTGGGAAATCCGGTTTTAATATTTCGATGTTGCCATTTTAAACACAGACCTCAGAATTATGTTTTCGTACGTTTTATGTATAGTACATATGTACCCAGGAGGTTGGAAGGGGTAAGTGAAAAAATATTTTTATATTAAAAAAAAGATTTCTTTTTAATAAACGAAGGTGTTAATCGCCTTCAACAGTATGATATCCTCCAAAGATCTTTTCTGTATTGCGAGTTCCATTCTTAACTGCGAGTTCCATTCTAACACTTGGTCTCCTTGTATATCGTCATCAAACTTTCTTGGTCTGTTTCTACAGGCGACTTGAGACTTGAGAAAAATATTTGAAATTGGAGGACACGTGAAGTAATAGGTGGGGTCAATTTCGTAGGGTTTGACCAATAGAAATCCAGCGTTGGCGAAGCGTTAGGCACAGATCCCGCTTCCGGTCACGCCGGCTACCAGGCGCATACTAAACTTTCGATCGCAGCGCTAGCACAGAATAACTATATTTGCACAGCGGTGTTATAAGGGTGTTAATGGTAAAACATATTTAGCGTAACTCTTAGAGTGCTATTACGTTTTAATTAATGGCCATTCATTTAGGGCCTATATTAAAAATGTGTTTAAGCGCAACGCTAGACAATTAACCAGTCAATATAATAAAATTAAAATAAAACACACCCACCGCTTACATTGTAGGAGTAATCGCGCCTGAAAGCTTTCGAAATCAGTTGTCCATGGAAATGAGTAACTTTTTTGATTCCAGATTGTTATTTGCCTCCTTATCGAGGGATTCGCTTAATTTTTTTTCTTATATTAATGCTAATATTTTTTTCAAAAATCATATAACTAAAGTTCTTTAGATATGGTCGTTCCCAAGTATCATGTCACCTTAAACAAGAAGACCAAGAAAGCTTGATTCGAAATCGAACCCGACCCCGGGGTTGTTTAATAAGATTAAATAGGCTTAAAAACAATCTTACCGCGTAAAATTTGTAGCCCCCGACGCTTAATTTAACGCGGTAAATTTGTTGTTAAGCCTATTTATAAAGTTTTATTTTCATGTAAATAGACATCCTAATCTTTGAATAATTTGGCCTCTATGTATTTATTTTATTAATAAACTAAAAAAAGCAAATCAACGCTTGATATATTTGTATCTCATCAAATTCTTAATTGAACTGATAAATATGATCTTATTATATACATCTATTTTATGTCGAAAAGTAAAATCAAATAAGGAATAGCCGGCTGGGATGATCCTATCCTTACCTGTTTGGACACGCTGATCAAGGCTCAGAAGCTCCTAGCTAGATAATCTTCTGATAAGTTGTTTATGGAACTCGGAGTCCTAGACATCGGACAAACTTACGCGATGTCCGTAAGTTTAGTTTTCTTCAGAAATTGGCATCTCAACAAGGAATACCACAAACATAATTCCATAATACCCCACAGAAAAAAGTCTTTTGCCCAAAGACACCGATTACCTGGCCCGCAAAACTTTATATCAACAAGGCAACGTAAAGACAAAAAGGAGGTTTTTGTTGTTCACAAAAAATCATATCTCAAATTGGCTAATCGACCAGGAAAGAAAGCAGACGGAGTTGCTAGTTAAATTTATTATTACTTAAAAACAAAACCTCACAGCGAATATTATGCCAAATGCTCAAATGATGCCTGCATGCCAAATTTAGATCAATCGGATGAAGCGTTTGGGAGCTATCGTGGAGCAATACACACACACACACACACACAGAGAGAGAGATAGACAGACCTGCAGACAGAATTCAGTCCGGAAATAGTCTTAACCGACACAGGGGGAAGAGGGGGGGGGGGGGGGATCGAAACGTATATATCCGTCTTAATCTCGAAAAAAAAGTTACGCGTTCACAATAACCTCCTCGTCGTTTGGTAGGCCGGTAAGCTAAAATGACATCCTAATAGGACTTACATATTAGAGAAAATACTCCTTTTAGTACATTTGACGCAACAGCTGATCTTATTGATATATGTGTGTATTTATATAGAGCTTTTTTATAACATATTTTTTTATGTCCCTTTCCGCATCAAAGGATCTGAGCAACTGAACATCCGGGACAGGCCTGCTCCATGGCTGAACTCAGACAATTCTTTACTTGATCATCATCCGAAATTAGAACGGCAGTAATGCAGCGGCGTAACAGAACATAAATGGCGATTAAGATTTCTTTGGCCGTTTTTTTCGTGCGGCTGCGCGTTGGCTAAACCAGTTCTGGCGGTGGACGTCTGCGTCTGTGATTTTTTTCGCGTCTATCTCTAACTAGATGCCTCTTTTTGCAAGCGACCGCGTCGCGGTTTTTTCGCGCTATATTTCGAAGTTCGCGCATCTGACGAAATATCGATAGTCGATGAGTTAACAGATAATTAATGTTTGCTGTTAGTTTGGGAGCCCATTGTAGTTTAACCTGAGTAATTAAGAACACATCGACATATTATGGATCGCACCATGTTAAACCGAAAAACATCACTTCGTAGGATTCACTTATATACTTTAAATAATACGGATAGGTAGAAAGATGTCTAAAGTACATTGTTTTTAAAGTGTCAATTAATTAAACTTTTAAATGCTGTTAGAATTATGGTAAACAATTATGGTAAGCAATCGGTAAATCAATGAAAGCGATCAAAAAATCTCAGGGGTTTTTGAAGCTTACTGCATAATCGTTTTCTCATAAACCCTGTAAAAACACTGTCATAAAATCTGCTTACATACTCACCCCGCACGTACGACCGTTTAAGAATCTAAAGGCATCGTTAGAGTTTAATCGAGGAGCAGAGTTGACAGATAGAGTTGAACGATTTCGTCGGAGTGCTTTTAAATGAGTGTAAACTTAAGGTACCAACATAATTAGCCTAGCAAATTTTTTTGAAAAACGAACTTTTAGAGGCAAATCATATAACTTTTGGCCAACAGGTATTTTCTCCCTATTTCAACCATGCTGATTCCGAAAATGCCATTTGCCCAAACGAAATCCTGATCGGAAGTAAAATATCCAAGACGGCGGTCAAGGTTAACTCAACGTTGTTATAAAGTCACTTTTTGAAATTCTCATGTTTAAAAACATATATCGAGACACGTCACGATCGTTTTTACGACAAAATAGAGCAATATGTTACTGGCGCCAACTTGGCCGCCATCTTAAAATACTGAACCAATATTTTTTTACAGTATATTTTTTAATTTCCCCTGCTCAAAAACATACATCTAGCATATTTTGGACGTGTTCCTATGTGAAAAGGGGGCTTTACAGCGCCGATTTCCGGTTTAGGTGCCATATTTGCGACCATATTGGATATTCCGGTCGGTATTACGTTTGGGCAACCGGCATTTTCAGACTCAGAATTGTCGAAATAGGGAAAAAAGATGTGTTGCCCAAAAGGTATATGATTTGCTTCTAAATGTTAAAAGAAGAGCTTTTTTCGATATTTTGACTAGACTAAATGTGTGAGCGTCTGACTGAATAATGCAGTTTGTGTGTGAGTTATGAATGTGAGTGTACGGTTCTGAATGTTTAGAACTTTTTATATGGAATGTAATCTTAAGTAAAATATCGGCAGAGCTTGATACAACATCTTTTGCTCAGTTAGATTGGTATGCGATGAGCCAATAGCTTTACGTTTAATTTGTTACTTCTTTAAATTGTTCATAATAAATAAAATAAAATATCGGTAACTTCAAACATTTTTCACAAAAAGTGCCTTTTGCCTTTCTCCCATATATCGCAATATATTATATTTTCAGTATTTAAATAAATATTGATCGACCTATTTTTGAGGAAAAATTTGTTACTCATCTAAACTAATGATAAATGCTTTAGCACTAGTATTGTAATTTAAAATTGTGAACATAAATGACTGAACGATGATTTACTGAGCTTTAGGTTGAATTAGAACTTTTAGCGACAACGGTTTGCAAAGTTGCTTTGGTATTTGAGAGTAGAATAATATTTACACCGCTTTAAAGTGCTTAATGCAATATTATTAAATATCTAAGTAAAGAACTTGACTGAATGCGAGGAATCCTATTGTATTAGAGTAAGTACACATGGGTGAGTGAGTGTTTGGGCGCAAAGCATACCTACATGAAACCAAAACTCGCATACTATATATTTAGAAAATGCAAATTCTAACTGTGTAAATTATTAATGGTAGCTAACTTACTATTTGGTCGCTAATGATCCTCGTGCTGTTGGGTCACTAAGATGTACCTCGTCCTTTAGGGTCGGCTCAACTCATGGTTCAGCTCCTTTCCAGTAGCCTCCACGAAGAGAGTCTACCCTGGTAGGGACTCTGTTTCCCCTGTCTCTCATTGCATGCATGGTGGTTCAGTTTACCCTGGGGAATGACCTTCGGACGTTACTGGGCATGTTTAAGTAGCACTCTTTTCTCATTTCTTTCCTATTTTCATATTGTAATGTCAGTGTCTAGTGTCAGTTTGTTATTTCATAGTAAATGTAATTATCTTGGTATTCCTTGGACTTTGTTGATTATGAAATATCGTGTTTTAAAGTAGGTTTTAGTTAGACCACGATCGTAGTTTAAGATTATTTTGGAAGTGGAATTTATTTTATTGTTTAGGTATGCCTGAATTTTCAGGCATTGGGTTTTGGTGAAATTTGAATTTCGCCAAAATCCAATGTCAAATGCGCTAAAAAATAGGCTAGTATTTCTCCGTTTGTTACAAAATTTTTATATGGCCGAAATATCCTTCTATGGTAATAAAATACACCGGACGCCAGGTGGCTCATATCCATATTGGGAAGCGTACTGGCTTCTTAATACCGGCTGGAAGTGGGACGCTGATTAAAAAGCTGGATCCTCGGTTCAAGGCTGGACATGAAACGGTGCGGTGGGATCCAAGGTTGCGTCGTTTTAACAGCGTCTTGAAAGTAATAAAAAAACACCATATATTTCCTAATCACACCGTGTCTACAACTCGAGCATCTCAGGTACCGTCTTCTAAGCTAGTGAGAATCGTAGGTTACGTTCGCCTGCATTCTATATGGGATACAGCACCCAAAGAAGGAGTGCTTCACCTCAATATTGATATCATTCGCTCTCTTAATGACGCAGAGTAAACTGCAACTGGCTTCCGGACTATCTATTATTGGCAGATAGAGAAAGAGTAGAGATTAAGCAATCAAATAATAAGAACAAAAAATGTCCGACACCTAGGTAATCCAACTTTTCGGTAGCAGCTAAAATGTATAACATTTTCTGCAGAGGATTATTGTAACTATTAGATAATATTATAATTTCGCTTCCCACCACAGTTTATAACGATCTAGGTACACCTAGGAAAAACATCGACATGGGCTTCTTAAATAACGACCTGCCTGACTAAAATAACGGCCAAATAATAACACTGTTCCTACCAGATGAAGCACCATGCCCGATAATCTATTTTTCATAATGGTGTATGATCATTTCTGTCGTTGCCGACTTTACAAGGTTGGAAGTATTATTACACCCTGCATCTTTTCACAAAACGGACTGCCTTGACGTAGAATTATTTTAAGGTCGCTACAGTGAGATGCGTCCCATTAATAGTTTGATTGCCAAGATTCCTTTGTTACCGCAATGATGTACCTATCACATTTAAAAACGTGAGAAAAAATTCGGTATTGCTAGGCAACCAGCACGCTGTGATTTATGCAAGTATGTAGTATTAGTACTTTAAAACCGTGCCGCCATGCAAAGAGTAAAATGATCCCGCCATTACACATGAAATATTTACAACAACGATACTAAAACGACCATTTTGCTCGCTTTTGATCTGCCAACATTACGCTTTATATGGACAGCCCCCCCCCCCCCCATCAATTAAAGCGCGACCAAACTACACACATAACCAGAATTTTTAAACTTTTACGTTATATAAGTACAATTGTAGTGCGTGAACCTGACAGTTGCATTTCAATGTATCGGAAATACGCATAATACACCTTTTTTTCTAGACCACTGGCTAACTCATATAATTTACCTTGCCGTCACACCATTAATAATGGCATTTCGACATGAGTACGTTTTGAGATCTAATACAATGGTGCTATCGCCATATCATTGCATAGAATTGTATTACGTCTAATCGAACATTTGAATACACTTGTCTTTCCGACTAAATCGAGGCGTAGCATACAGATTTAAGTATGAAATATATTGAGTCTGGCATTTTCCGTTTAACCATTTGCAATTGCTTTAAGTTTTTCTCTCAGCGTAGCTTAGCAGTTAAGAATTTTAATAGATGTCCATAGTTCGAATTCTTCGGATAATTCTCTTCGCCATATCCAGGGTGAGATTTTAATTATTGAAATCCTTGTAGTGGGTGAACCAGTGCGACATACTAAGCAACTTTTGATAATTGTTAAGCTATTGCATAGCTTTTATCGCGGGCCTAGAGGCCAGCGCGGCGACCGAATGAAGAAATTTCTTAACAAAAATTAATGATTTTAAACTGTTAATTACGTCTAAACTAGTACTGCTTACGATTCGAAAAAAATATATGTTAAACAAGAACATTTTCCTAATATTCTTAGCTTTGAATATTTTACATTTTGTTTATATCACATAGTGTAATTAATTTGTGAAATTAGGTCTAACCGAACACAAAAACGACTACTACGCAAATACTATCTGGCGTATTATTATGAAACCTGCACCATTTTAAAGATAATTTAATTATCTATCTTTTTATCTACGATTTTTTTCGAATAATCCGTTTTTTTTGCTTTATCGAATAAAAAAATAGTGCGCGGCGCTCTATCGGAAGACGTTTAAATTATTCCGAATCATTTGCTTCCGCAGGCGCAAATGATACGGAATAATTTCAACGTTTTCCGATAGAGCGCAGTTATCTGATATCAGAAAAAATAAAAATACGTGTGGCACTCGGGGACTGCCGCGGTAAAGCTATTGCATAGCATTTTTAACAACTTATGCAATTAAAATTATTTATTTATTTTATTTTTTCTGATATCAGATAACTGCGCTCTATCGGAAAACGTTGAAATTGTTCCGAATCATTTGCGGCTGCGGAAGCAAATGATTCGGAATAATTTAAACGACTTCCGATAGAGCGCCGCGCACGTATTTTTTATTCGATAAAGCAAAAAGACCACATTATTAAAAAAAATCGTAGATAAAAAGATAGATAATTAAATTATCTTTAAAATGGAGCAGGTTTCATAATAATACGACAGATAGTATTTGCGTAGTAGTCGTTTTTGTGTTCGGTTAGACCTAATTTCACAAATTATTTACACTATGTAATATAGACAAAATCTAAAATATTCAAAGCTAATAATATCAGAAAAATGTTCTTGTTTAACATATATTTTTTTCGAATCGTAAGCAAAACTCGTTTAGACGTAATTATTAGTTTAAAATCATTAATTTTCGTTAAGAAATTTCTTCATTCGGTCGCCGCGCTGGCAGGCCCGCGATAAAAGCTATGCAATAGCTTAAAAATAAAATAAATAAATAAATATAATTGCATAAGTTGTTTAAAATGCTATGCAATAGCTTTACCGCGGCAGTCCCCGAGTGCCACACGTATTTTTATTTTTTTTTATAAAAAAGAAGTTTTTTAAGCTATTGCATAGCTTTTATCGCGGGCAGCGCGGCGACCGAATGAAGAAATTTCTTAACGAAAATTAATGATTTTAAACTGATAATTACGTCTAAACGAGTACTGCTTACGATTTGAAAAAAATATATCTTAAACAAGAACTTTTTCCTAATATTCTTAGCTTTCAATATTTTAGATTTTGTTTATATTACATAGTGTAATTAATTTGTGAAATTAGGTCTAACTGAACACAAAAACGACTACTACGCAAATACTATCTGGGGTATTTTTATGAAACCTGCACTATTTTAAAGATAATTTAATTATCTATCTTTTTATCTACGATTTTTTCGATTAATCCGGTTTTTTTGCTTTATCGAATAAAAAATTCGTGCGCGGCGCTCTATCGGAAGACGTTTAAATTATTCCGAATCATTTGTTATCGCAGCCGCAAATGATTCCGAATAAGTTCAACGTTTTCCGATAGAGCGCAGTTATCTGATATCAGAAAAAATAAAATAAATAAATAATTATAATTGCATAAGTTGTTAAAAATATAATTGCTATGCAATAGCTTTACCGCGGCAGTCCCCGAGTGCCACACGTATTATTTATTTTTTTAATGATGTAGTTTGGAGTATGCATAAACCATTGTTTACTTGCTACGCTTGCCTTAGTACAGGCATAGGCCTGGTTAGGCGTCGTTGATCTGAAAAAAGACTAGGTAGGCTACGGTACTCTCTATTTGCTACTATTTACAACCGAGCCTCTAGTGATAATATTATAATGTACTGTAAATAAAAATATGCGCCTTTCATTAAATAAATAAATGCCAGTTAAAGGTATGTCTTCAAAATATAACTGTAATTTTAATCAGTAATTGCATCTATATTTTCATCTAACCAGGACTTCTTGGTGGTTGGGAAGGTATAATTAAATTTATCATTACTATTGCAGTTTTTATTGAAGGAGCAACACATCCCCCTGATTAGATTATTGTACGAGATATTATTAGAACATACGCCGTTGGCAAATATATTACTGTTCCTCGAGAGAACGGAGGGACGCATATGCGGGTGAAATTCCTTTAAATTCTATTATTTCTGCCGCTTTGTACTTTGTACAGAGGATTGTCAAATTTTAGGACAGATCTAACTACTGAGTTGTAGTAGTTGTAACATAGATTTTGGGTTACGAAACGGCTGCATGGTAAAGTGAGCGGCGAAATTCAAATAAACTAAATAAAAATCTAAAAAAAAAAAAAAAAATTCAAATTTCAATAACATGTATTGCGGGCACGAGCAAAACCTTTAAATTTAAAATATAGGCTCTTGAGGGGTCAAATAAATGGTGGAATTCACAAAAAGTAAAAAAAAACAAAAATCGTAATAAAAACGAAAATTGTAAAATGTTTAAAAATGTGGCCCGCTGGCACAGGATAAACTTTGAAATTCGATACATTAACTTCTGTGAGATAAAGCAAGTAGTGTATTTCATTAAAATAAAAAATACGTGTGGCACTCGGGGATTGCCGCGGTAAAGCTATTGCATAGCATTTTTAACAACTTATGCAATTATAATTATTTATTTATTTTATTTATTTTATTTTTTCTGATATAAGATAACTGAGCTCTATCGGAAAACGTTGAAATTATTTCGAATCATTTGCGGCTGCGGTAGCGGTAATTTAAACGTCGTCCGATAGAGCGCCGCGCACGAATTTATGATTCGATAAAGCAAAAAAACCGGATTATTCGAAAAAAATCGTAGATAAAAAGATAGATAATTAAATTATCTTTAAAATGGTGCAGGTTTCATAATAATACGCCAGATAGTATTTGCGTAGTAGTCGTTTTTGTGTTCGGTTAGACCTAATTTCACAAATTAACTACACTATGTAATATAAACAAAATCTAAAATATTCAAAGCTAAGAATATTAGGAAAATGTTCTTGTTTAACATATATTTTTTTCGAATCATAAGCAGTATTCGTTTAGACGTAATTATCAGTTTAAAATCATTCATTTTCGTTAAGAAATTTCTTCATTCGGTCGCCGCGCTGGCCTAGGCCCGCGATAAAAGCTATGCAATAGCTTAAAAAAAAAAACCAAAAATGTTCCAAAATGTTTGAATTTCAAAAAAAACTAATGTTTTTAATTATTTTCACTGCGGGACAGGCTGAACCTTCAAGTTTAAAACGATTCCAGAGGGGTCAGGTCAGTGGTCTCATAAAAAGTTCAAAAAGTTTAAAATATGTTCAACATTTTTCGAAATTGTTTAAAAAATTTAAAGTTTTTAATGCGCCTTGCTTGACAGGCTAAGCCTTGCAAATATAAACTTAGACTTCTTAAAGGTAAGGTAAGCGTTGTGATGTATTCATAAAAAGTACTTGTTTGTCAAAAGATTTTCAGTTCGGAAAAAGTACAAACGACAAACGAATACCAAAACAAATTTTATTGATATGTGCCCTATGGGCATTGGCTAAACCTTGCATTCTAGATAGACACCCGAAAGGGTTATGAAAGCAGTGTGATTCATAAAAATGTTTTTTTTTTTAATATTTTCAGTACAAACGACAAACGAATACAATAAATATTATATTGATTTGCGCTATGAGGGCACGGCCAAATCTAGTCAATATAATAGTTTTGGGATTCTATATCTCTATGTTTACCGACCTCCAGGTAAAACCACCTAACCGATTGACTTGAAATTTGAAACTTAAGCTCCGGAAAGGTCATATAAGCTTCGGAAAGGTCATATAAGGTCATGTAATTTGCAATATTTTTGTAAATTGTTTAAATTAAAATTAAAATGAAATAGAAAACGTCTGGTCGATGTATAAATATTGTTGTTCTACATGGAGCGAATCTCTCTGATTGTTGTCTGTCTAGTGTTAGCTAATGTCTCATCTAAATCGGCGAATCTGCCGACCAGACGCATTAGCGTACGCATCTCGTGAGTGGTATTTTTTTCTAAGCAGCTTCTAAATAATGAGTCTGGAGTGGAATACTACGACACATACCTACCTTTTCTATTACTGAATTAGGTTTTTCTTCTTCTTAGGGTGCCTCTCCAACTAGCGAATGTTGGTAGTAAGCTCTGCATACTTCTTTTTGTCCTTCGCTAGGCAAAACCATTCGGCGACACTCATAATTCCAGCCCATTCTCGAATGTTCAGCAACCAATATTTCCGTCTACAGCCAGGTTCTTCCCTGCAACTTTTCCCATCATAATGAGTTACAGGAATTCGTACCTGTCGTGCCTAAGCACGTGGCCCAGGTATGCAGCTTGGCGCTGTTTGGTGGTCTGCCAAAGCTGGCGTTTTTGGCCGTCACGCCGTAGAACTTCCTCATTGGTGACTTTCTGAGACCAAGATATTGACACCATGCGTCTGTATGCCCAGATCTCGAATGCTTCTATGCGTTTTAAGATATCTTCTTTAATAATCCAGGCCTCATCCGTATGGGCCAGATGTAGCACTGGAGAAGACGTATTCGAAGTGGGATTTTCAGGCTTCGATTGTTAAGGACCCTTTTTATTTTCCAAAAGGCGCATTGGATAATGTTATTGAAGCATTATTATAATATTTTGGACCTATTCCTATCTATTGAGATTTTATTATTTGATTCCGTTTCAACATGGTGGTCGTTTTAATGGTTCTAATAAACGCGAGGTCTACTTTTCACAGAACTACTAGTAACATTGTCGAAATAACAACAAATGATTACTAGGCAAAACATTACTAGTACTAACAAAAAAAATATAATAAAAATAGTTTCAACCGCCTCCCGAAAGCGCTCAAATTCGGGTTTGTTTCGGGTTGAAGTCAGGTTGAGATTATAATTGGTGGCATCCTTTAAGTGGGTGAATCAGTGCGAGCAAATAAAGAAAATTTGGTGTATATTTTTTTTAAACAAAAAAAGATATAATGTAGAAGCTAAAGCGAATTTACGGTTACTCTGGAGAGCAATTTACGACCTACAATGAGTAAAGCTTGGGATTTCGTATGGTTGATCAGCTCACACCATTCACGAATGGCTTGAAGATCGGAGTACATGCTATCGATCGAGGAGTTGGTGTTTTCAGGAGAGAAATGTTTATATATTTAAATCATCCCTCAGATGATTATGTCAACGAACTTGGTTAGAGATGGGATGAAATTATTTACAGGATAACAGGAGACTTGAAGATTTCTCCTTATTTAACGGTTTATATCATAATTCAAAATCGTCGGACGCAAAAACTCAGGAGTTGTGCAAAACCACTTTTGCGCGCGACCTCACAGTGACTCGATATAAAGTTAGGGCACTTATTTGAATAAATATTTCAGTGGTTTTCACAATAACAATAGTGTTTATTTCAGTCAAGCAATAAATCATTGTTTATTGTCTTAAAAATTCTTACAGTTTTGCAGACATTATTTTACAGAATAAATTACGTTATGCTTGTTATTTTAATTAATTATAATGATGAATCATGCAAGTCGACAAATACATCCATTCGAATACTGTAGATAATAATAATAATAAAGTCGAATCTTGTCCAGATATTAAAATTACTTATATTTTTGGAATACAATAAAACAAGAGAAAAACAAATATTAGCTTTAGTCATAAATAACTTCCGTTTTTTTAATAGACATTTATTTTGCCTCCATTCAATAACAACATTATAATAATTTATTATGTATTCACCATTATTATGTATGATTTTCTCCGATCTTCCTGGCAGCTTCTAAATTCCTTTCTTGTAAAATTTGGTTGGTTTTGGACTGAAAGAAATTTTCGACAGCCTGACGGACTTGCTCTTCCGAATTGATGATTTTTCCATTCGAAATGTTTTGTAAGCAAAAAAGAATGTGGTAGTCTGTTAGGGCAAGGTACGGAGAGTAAGACGGGTGTGGTAAAACAGACCATCCAAACTCAATATCTTTTTCTTGATTTATCCTTTCTGTATGTGGTCGCACATTGTCATATAAAAGAATGATGTTTTTGCGATTGACGAGCGCAGGACGTTTTTCATGGAGTTTTCCTTGCACACTTTGCAGCTGCTGAACGTATGCATCTGCAGTAATCGTTAAATTTGACTACAACAACTCGTGATGAATTATACCTATACAATCCCACCATACACACAATAAAATGTTTTTCCATAGCTGTTTGCTTCCGGATCTGGTAGGGGTGTTTGATCCTTATCAAGCCACTGTCTTCTGATGACGATGTTGTCATAAGTAACCCATCTTTCATCACGTATTGTAATCCTGTCTAAAAAGGCTCGATTTTGTCACGTGAGAGCAGACTTGTGGCAATTGACATGCGATCTTCTTTATTCCGTTCATTGAGATTGTGAGGTACCCATATTGAGGTAACCTAACTTGCTGATTTTCCCTAATTTCTCCAGGTGGCGGCAAACAGTTGATTGTGATGTATTCAGCCTTTCTGCTATATCTCTTGTTGATTCACGTGGATTTTGCTTCAATTCTGCCTTTAAAAGTCGTCGTCAAAGTCGGAAGAACGTCCCGCCCTCGGTTCGTCTTTTAAGGTGGTATCTCCAGAACGAAATTTGACAAACCAATTTCTAACAGCCCGATCGGTTACTAGTCCTTCACCGTATACACTGCATAATTTTTCAGTTGTCGCCGTAGAACTATTGCCTTGTTTAAATTCCCAAAGCATCACTTGACGAATATGCACTTTTTGACTCTCCAGTTTAGGGGTTAGCAACAATAATTTAATGTAACGTGCACAACACAAAACAATTGTCAGGAGACTAACTGAACCCTCATCTATTTAGTGAAAGCAACAACTCGTTTGTCCCGGTGACTCATAGTGGGTAAATAAAGACAATATATTCTACCTACTTGTGCTGGAAGTTATTTATGACTCAACCTAATACAATAAAGAATACTTAAAACCTAAATAATCAATTACTCGTGCTTAATATCAAATTAATTTGTGACTATTGAGAACTCCTGTGGATTGTCATTAAAAAACCATATTACTAATAAAAAGAAGTATAATATCATCAATGGCGTAGCCACGTGGGGGGGGGGGGAGAAGGTCCTGGAGTCCAGAGAATTTTTTTATTTTTTTTTAAATGTAAGCTATATAATTATTAAATATGTACCTACTATATTTTCTTAAATTGACTATTTATCGAAATGATTTACAAACCAAGTTTCCCTCTTTTACAATTGATTGGAACATTTTAAAATTAGGTCGGTATACTACCACTACGAGCACGAGACAGTACCGCCGGTCTGTAAACAGACGCCGCGCTCTAGATGTATCTACTACTACATTCCTTCTATAGAAAAGAAAAGATTTGTCGTGGGATTATTTGTTATCGAGTTTGTGTTCAAAATCAGCCACCCACTAGCTAGGTATCTTCAAAAGCCAGTTTTTGAGTTATCTTAAGTTGTTAAGCATACAAATGACATTGTTTCCCTTCTTAAACAAATGCGCGATTCGGAAGAAAAAGAAGATGAACCTGGAATTTACATTTTTGAACAATTTTCTAGTATGCAAGAGGTTTTCAAGTCAAACGCTGAAGTCATTCGTCAAACAGCTAATCAAAACAAAAAAAAGATAATGCACCCAGCAACACCCCTGAAGAATATTATCGACGATCGATATTTCTACCCTGCATAGACACTTTGATTCAAGGACTTAATGAAAGATTTAATAAAAATAGAAATATATTGGAAGCCTTTGATATTTTACTGCCCAAAAATATTAATCCCACTAAGGTCAAGAAGTTAAAATTCCTGAAAATGTTCTATGAAGATAAAGTATTCAGAATTTAATAAGTTTTTCCAAAATTCAAACTAAGCTAAGCGAATAGCAAAATTATAAATATTCTACATATATTTGTAATGAAAGTCATCATGATATAAAGTGTTAATAATACAAGTGGCATAATTACTGATTTTATAACTGACAATAATTTTATACAGATTTTATACAGATTTATCATAATTATACACAGATTTTATTTAAAAACAATATTAGTACTTATAGTGGTTATTAAATACATAATATGAAATTTTGTTGAGTATATGAGTAACGAGGTTTGAAAAATTCAAATTCTTGAAGGCGGTTTAAGAGGTTTTACTCGTGCAAGGATATCATACTAGGTGATAGATACGAGATACATCATACAAGATACATCATACTACGTGACTTTTCCAATGCGAAACTGTCCAAAATTTGAAGTAGAATTTAGGTTGAATGCAGTCTTAAAATGCACCATTTTCACTGTAAATTTGCAAAATTTTCCGGGGAAATCCCCCGTACCCCCTCACTCTTGGGGGGTATGAAATACCCCCCAACTCCCTTCCCTGAACTGAAATCCTGGGTACGCCACTGGTTATCATCAACATATTACGAGGATTATCGTATATGAATTCATTACGATGATCATAAAAAAAGTCGGTAAATGTAGTGTTCAAAATAGCAAAAAAAAATTGTTAGCTTTGTTAAAAATAAAACAAAATGTGTTTTGTAATTACATTACAAATAAAAAGAGTTAATCTATTATTATTATGTACTCAGCAGTAGAAATGGTCAATACATTTTATAAGAGTATTGTCAAATAGAAAATCGATTAGGTAACTACATCAGATAGAGAAATAGTCAAGGAACAGGCATTGAAATTATACCACACAGTGCTTAGAGATCGTTAACATTGCACCATTTTCAGCATATACTAAAACTGAGGCATTTTTCCTTACATATTTTTTTGGTATTAAGGGACAGTTTGCTGCACCTTATTTTATTTTCGTATACCATTTTGTACGTAGGTATTTCCCCTACATCTTGCTGATTTTACGAGCACGATGTTGACTGGTGTTATAAATATGATTGCATTAATTGATTTAAGACCTGTTAAGCCGCGAATGCATACAATGGCACGTCTGTTTTTTTGCAAATAGGTAACTGCCGTTGTAGGTATACACACAGGCCTGCCGCCTGCGCGTGTGTGCGTGTTTGTTCACTATATTTATGTGGCCTTATATCAGTTGTCTTTAGCTGGATACCACGCCCACCCATCGCACGCCTTTTAATCAATAAACTTTCCCGAAAAAAAAAATACTTATATTTATATTTTAGAATGCACTATATGATGCCTTCAGTCAGATATGATTTTTAAAATATGTTCTATATATATTTTTTGTCATTATTATACTTAACGATATATTATTATTCTATGTAATCTAAATAATCTAAATAGTGTATACCTACCTAATCTAAGGTAATAATTTGAATAATGGATATTAACATTATAACACTGATTAGAAATACACTTTAATTTTTATACTTATCTCATTTAGGCTGTCGATTAATAATTGTAGATCTCGGTCGGTCGACAGCAGTGAATTTAGTGCCACAGTGCACGTGCGACTAAGGTTACTTCTAGTATATAGCTCACACCCTTTCCAGGCAGCGAGCTACATTGATTTTCATGGGATTTAAATCGGTAT
The DNA here is from genome assembly GCA_944548615.1 of Micropterix aruncella. Classification (NCBI taxonomy): domain Eukaryota; kingdom Metazoa; phylum Arthropoda; class Insecta; order Lepidoptera; family Micropterigidae; genus Micropterix; species Micropterix aruncella. Next base: position 16,427,443 of record OX155955.1, on the reverse strand, counting down.
ATCATTGATTGTTAACGTTATAGTGCAATTAAGATGTTAACTACCATTTTATACTGATAGAGGGCGCATTGAAGACTGTTCCACTGTATGGCCCATTTTCCAAACAAAAAGCCTTAAAAGTAGAAAAAATATTCCCGTAAGTTAAAATATCTACCTATCTAATATTATAAATAGGATAAAATGAATTTATTGCTTGAAGTTTGTAGCGCCAGACGTTTCGGCGATGTTGCAACCGCCGTTTATAAGGGTAGGATAACGGCGGTTGGCGGCCGCCGACAAAGACCATAAGCTTGGGAAACATAGAAAAAAAGTTACCCGTCAAAGTTATAGATGTCATTACTATAAAAACACTAGTTTTTATTTCACTTCGATATGATGCGTATTTACAAAGTTATAAGACTTATAAATTTGCTTAAAAACTACACCTTCGCTCGCGTCATCCTACATATCATATCATCACCATATACCATCATAATATCATGATCATAACTATAACAAAAACAGTAGGGAGCAAAATGCAATTTTGCTTCCGCCACTCGGGGTAAAAAACACTTCTATTCGAATAAGAGGAGTGAAAATATATTTTTATGTTTATTTTTTTTATGGTTCAATATTTCACATCAATATCATAATAATTTCATTTACAGAGCTGCTTGAGTTTTCTAATGGAGTCAATGCTATAGGATATGTTCAAGTAAATCAGGAAGCGTACCATGTGACGCTAGTATATGATGAAAAGGAATCCACCAAAATATTCAGTGTCACGATTGCGCCGCGAGTGCAAACATGCTATACCGTTTTGGTCATGAGTGCATCGTAGAAGTAAAGACCTGAGCGTCTAGATCAGTAAAGTCCTACTGGTCTAATGCTAAAGTATCACACTTGGGCTCAGTTGAAAAGTTTATAAAGATAAAAGAAATAGGAGAAACATCAACAGCTGCAAATCATGCCAATACAGATGGCAGTTTCATGAAGCTGTAATGGAAGAATACAGAAATAGAAAAATAGAAACACAGTTAAGTAAATATTACAATGACCCTCCCATTCTCGCTGAACTTTCGATCCACTTATTGTATCTTAGCTTTAAAACTAGAACAAATCATTAAGATGACAAGCTTTTCTTGAAATACCTACTGTTCAGAAAATATGGATAGTAGTGCTTGTAACGTTATCTCCAAACAAACAATAGAACAAGCCGATAGTCCTTTATGGCTAAAAAGAACGTTACAGTCGAATCACCGCCTCGGAGGCCTACAAAGTGGCTCAATGTAAAACTTTAAGTGGAACGCTGGTTGAATCTATACTTGGAGCAAACAGTATCAAAGACACTCCAGTCATGAGAAGGGGAAGGGTTTTGGAATCACATGTTTTTTTTTATTTGGTGTACTGATCGATGTATTTGTACACCGAGGAACAATACAGTATTTATAATGCGTACTACGTGATGACACTTTGATAATATTTCCAAACGAAATGATTTTACGCGCGCGATGCGTCCTTCGCCAGCGAGGCGGGCAAAAGAATGGTGTGAGATGACGTCACGCCGCCGCGCGCAAACGATGACGACGCCGCGCGCAAACGACATTCAAGGAAAAAATAGCGCGGGGTAATTTTTACGAATATTTAAAAAATGATTTTGAAGTTATTTGAAGTGCTAGAGAAAAAATAAACTTACCATATTGTAAGTTACACAAGTACTTGATTATTGAAACAAAAAATAAAAAAACCGTTCCCAAGCTCATTGCAACGTCGCCGATATTCGGGTAGGTAGGTACTACACAAACTATACGCATTAAATTCATTTTATCTTATTAATAATGTCAAAAACCGAGATAGTCTTCGATTTCATATGTACCTAATATTAGTTTTACTAAAAAAATATTTCAATGAATTCGTGATTTTTCGGTTTTTCACAGTGTTATGGCGGGAAGATATACCAGACATGTAACACTTTTCCCGTCTGTCATTAAACCACCATATTTTCTTTCTTGACCACAAACTTCATTCAATTGGTTTATGACTACACGACCAAACATTTCATAGGGTAATTCTTTATAAAAAGATAAACAAGAAAATTGTTTTTTGCTTTTGTAATACCTTTTTGGTGGAAGTAAGGAGATTTTTTGTTTACAGAAAATTATTCTATATATAAAAGAGAGTTGAAAGTTATTAACAACTTTTTTCGATTTAGGCCTTTGTTACCGAGAAAATGCATATCATATCCCAACGTTGAACGCTTTTCCTTGGTAACCATGGCTTAAACAACAAGTTACAGATAATTTTAAAATATTCTTTGAATTAATTAAATATACAAAACATTCAACTAATATCCAAGTTAAAATAATCTCTAGGAACCCTTTAATTTAGAAGTTCTCATCGCCTACATCCATTATATGTTGCCATCATACATCGCCATCATATGTACATTATATGTTGTGAATTTGGTAATTCTGTTTTGAATTATTTTTTTCTTTTTTTATATGTATTTACACAATATAATGATCGTTTATTTCAGTTTCCTAACATTTGATTTTTAATATAAGTATATTTCTGTTTAATTTCCTTACAGAGTTACCCCTTGAGAAGTTTGTCGTGCAGACACCGGCACTCGTCATACACTCAGTCGGACGGTGCGTCGTTCGCTTCACACCTTTCAAGAGCGGTCGCCGTTTCATCCCCATTCAAACTAGCAACAGCTTACATTTATTTCGGAAAAAAACGATGCCGTCTCAGGGTGAAAACTTTGATATGTACTATGATCCGAATACACTACTTTGTAAATTGTTTTCCATGTTTACTAGGCAACTATCAGTCTTTATACCAATGACCAATTTTATAAATAGGATAGAAACGAAATACCGCGTGAAATTTGGAAATTTCACTTGGTAAATTCGTTTCTATCCTATTTATAATGTCAAACAACCGCGATAGTCTTCGATTTTAAATGACCAATTTCTGTAGTAATTCTCTTATGGCATAATTCAGGGAGATATCGACCAGATCAAGGCATGTACTAAAGAATCCTCTCACTGGATATAAACTAGATCAGTGGTTACCAATAAGTTTTTCCTGTTTACCACTTTAGGAAAACCTCAAACTCGCGTACCTCATCTTGAAGGAATGATAAATAAAAATGAAATCAGTATTTTTAAAACATTTATTACCATGAAAACTACGGTTCTAATGACGCACATAAGGCCGAATAACTAAATTACGACGACAAAAGTCAGAATAATATTTTTTTCAAACTAACCACAAAGATATTTTAAACGTTCTGTACAACAGAGTAAAACAATATTTATTTAATGCAATGCTAATAGCCTGAGCGTGAGCGTAAAGTCAATAATCTTTTACATGGCCCTGCGCGGCCCTTATCGTTTAAATGCGCCTGAATTGTTGAAGGAGTTACCGCGTTCGTACTACATTTAAATTTTAAAGTTTTTAATATGGATATTAAAGTGTCAGGTGTGTAGTTTAATCTGCAGTTATTGATAATATAATAGTTGCTCGTAGTATAGTTATAATGTACCTTTTACGAAACACTATTTTGGTTTTTTTAAAAAACATTAAGTTTTACTTTATTGGACAAGTTTAGTGTCAGGGAATTTTCAAAACATTTTACAAAACAAATAAAACGTGTAGTCAAAAGGTTTCATTTGAAGCTTTTAACGAAGTATACTAGCATTTTCATAGCAAGCACCTGAAATGGCTCGATTAGGACCTGAATATCCCGGAGATAGAATCACCACAGTTTCCATGATCAGCACAAAAGCGTTTGTAGCAAAAGATGCGAGGCAGGTCAAGCAGATTGTTCGAAGAGCGTTTTCAATGCAGTAAGCAAAGACATGTTAAACTGTTTCTATCAGGTCTTAGTTCTGAAGAACTTTGATGCATAATCAAGCTTAGTGAAATCAGGCAAGAGAACTACAGACCAATTTGTGAAATTAACCATCCATGTTTGCCCAACAGTTTGAAAGTCATCCTCTGCTACTTTAAAACCGTAAAGCCCCGAAGAAGCTTTAGGTTGTATAGTGAATCTTGGGTTGACAAAAGAGGAAGATATTACAATGAGACTTGGAGCAAAAGGTAAACGGGCTGATCAATCCCTCATATTATGTGATAGCAAAGGCAAAATGAATGTGTTATCGGACAAATATTAAAATATCGAAAAAGAGACTGTGGTGCAACTCCTGGATCTACAGATACACATACACATCTGCCAGATCTACACATACATACTACACAATATTGCTTCAGGAAAACATAGAGAATCAACAAGAATTACAACAGATTTATCCGGATGTTGATATCGCGGATGCTATTGTGATATTATGTCGAATACGCGGAAGAAACGAAAGAATATAAAACACGATTCAATGAAGTTGTATTAAACATGGTAAGATTGCCTTTTTATGTGTTGGTGATGATAATGATAAGGATGGTGAAGATGTAGATGTGTAATAATGTTTTTTATCAAAACTGTTGAAAATGTACCAAAGTTACTATTATTTTGTATATTTTGAAATGCAGAAATAATTTAATATGATTTTAAAAAACGAATACTATGAGCACCTAACCTTAACTAGTCACAACTAGTTATTTTTCTGACAGATAATTTTTAGGTAGTCCCCTTGACAGCATTTTTGATGAGAAAATAAAAAAAAATAATGTTTTATATTTTTGTCGTCGTAAATTGATAATTTGGCCTTACCTATGTGTGACGGTGGAAATCAATTAAATGTGACAAATGTGCACGTTCTTCTTTCATTAACTCTGAAAAATCTGGTTGCTTTTTGGATAGCTTCAGTCTCAAATCGTTTTCGAGTTGACGACGTTTAGTTTTTGTCATGGCCGAAAATCGTCTCTCTCAAAGTTACGTCGTGTAAAATATATGTCAGCAATTATTGTTGTTTGCGTAATGGTTTTTTACTGATTAAATTATTTTAGTCAAGAGATTGCCACGCGTACCTCTTGATGCAACTTCGCGTACCCCTGGGGGTAGGTTTGGTTATAGCACACACAATACATAACCACAAAATACATATTTCTTCGACTAAAAGTGCGCAAAGGAATCGGAAATCGTGACGTTTCCACGTAATACGGGTCGGCACGACTAAGCCCGCATCATTTTTCTTAACTAATTGCAATATTTAATAGGCTCGTATGTATTCTGCTGTCGCTACTAAATATATTAAGTATTAAAATAATCTTAAAATCGCATACCAGAATACCTCAAAAAAATACGCACAAATTAATAAAATGAAATAATGTAATTTAAATGTCTCCCATTTGATATCATTTCCACGAAGTGTATAATAGCAGGGCTGGAGGCCAGAAACGCACTCCAGACTTTTTCACTCATATTTTATCTCTCGAATCTTTAATGGCGTTGGCGATGAACGAAACGGCAAAGTTTAATTAAACTACCGAGTGGCGGATGAACGCGAGGAAGATTTGCTATTTGATAAAATCATTATTACGTTTCTTGTCCAAAAAAACTGCAATTAATTTACATTCAATGCGCGCTCTGTTCGACGGCAGGCAGACGGCGGTGGAAGTCCGAAGGATTTGTTGAATAAAAAATATTGGTATATCTGGATATATTGGATATAAAATGTTGGTATATCTGTCTGTCTGTTCGAGCTTAATAGACTCCGACACCGTTCGCCCGATCACCATGAAAGTCAGCCTATTTATGTATTATTTCATGGAGAAGGTTTTTAAAATATCCGCTTTGTTGTAACTTAACACTAGATGGCACTGCTACACATTAACTTCTATACCGCTCAACCGATCGCCATGGTATACAATATTAAGTTTATTGTAACTCGCCACTGGATGGCGCTGCAGCATATAAACTTCTATACCGCTCAACCGATCGCAATGATAATTGGTATACATAGACATTTTAGCACGCATAATATTTTCTCGCTATTAACTTTATTGTAACTCACCGCCAGATGGCGCTGCACACATCAACTACTATACCGCTCAACCGATCGCCATGAAAATTGATATACATAAGTATTTGAGCCCGGATATAAGACGGGTAACTAAGAGTAATACCACTAGTATTATATAAAATAGGTAAGGTGTTTACATGTAAGATATTAACATAAGTCAAAAGTAACATACCATTTAAATACAAAACAGAGATACAAGAGATATATTCATTTAAGAATTAGGGGCTCTCTTTGCGCCAGGGCCCGAGTCCCAACAGTTAATGCATTGATCTCTCGTTATTGGACTATATCAACTGTGTCCAGGCCCATGTCCGTATAAAAAAGCTGAGCGAGGAATGCAAGACTTCTAAACGCCTGTTCTAGATTTTGATTCTATACTTTCTCGAAATCATGCCTCTTCATTTATCAAGCGAGGATCTTTACTAGATATGAGACAGTGGAGGAATATCCATATACCCACGGACGAGGTAAGATAGTTGGATTCAAAAAATCTAAGTATCTTTACTATGAGCTGGTCTGGTAATGTGCATTCATATCTTACAAGAGCACGTAGTCATCTTGACATCGTTCGCAAACACACAAAGTCTAGCTTCCAGGAATGTTTCTTTTACTGCTCAGCACTTGTTTGAAATCAACTGGGAGCGGCTCTAACATAAGCAACAGTGAAAATTCACTAGAATCTACTAAAATCTAAAAGAACCTACTAGAATCTGCTAGAAATGACAGAACCTACTAGAATCTACTAGAATTGACAGAACCTACTGGAATCTACTAAAAACTAGAATCTGTTCAGTGCTTCTTGATTTCATCGCTATCGGAGACAGAAGTCGAACAGAACGTCTAAAAGACGTATGTACAGCTCTTTCTTATCCAATTCACACTTTACTTACCTCTGATTAACCCCTATTTTGGATATATTTGTATTGATAGTGTCACAAAAATAAAATCGAAGGACTAAATAACTATGTATCTAAAGAAAATTGTAACCGTATCAAAATTCTTTCAGCTGTTCTTATCGTGGTCAAGCAGTTTAAAGTAATCAAAGAGAGAGACCGGTGCATTTTGGAAACTTTGTTTAAAAATTGTTTACATGTTTTGCAAATAATTTTAACAATTTTATTTAATATAAATAAAACCGTGTGGTATCCACCCGTTTGACTCGAGGGACTTGCTTGGAGGTATTAATTGAAAGCGGAAGTGAGCCCAGCCCTTGTGCGTGCTCGGTTTAATCGCCTGATGAAAACATTTCGGTATTTCCCACCTGTACTTTTGACAAAGGATGTATGGATACGGTGTCTACCGAATCTATCGCGGATCACGGTAAAGGATGCCGTGGTCCGTGATATGTTCGGTAGATACCGTATTGCCGCTAGCGACAGGGTTGTAATATTACAATAAACTGTAGATATTTAATTATCTAAGCATTGTAATAAAATGCCCATAAAATTAAATTGCTTTGAAATGTGCTCCCCAAAAAAGAAGAATTCCAAAATAAAATCGGCGTCTGGCATCGCTAGAAAAGTGAAACGTCCATTCCTAAAGGGAGATGGTTATATTTTGTGTGATTGGATTTTTTTAATTAGAAGAATATCAACGTAAAACGGCACTAATAAGGATATAATTTGCAGTTACCTATTACACCCTATTTATTAATACATTTTTTTCTGTTTCATCGGCCACATTTTCTTTGTAAATAAAAATATTTGTACTATATTGTAGATATGTAATATTTGTGTATGATCCGCTGGTAAGCTATGGTTCAAAGTTTTAAAAATGAGCGAGTCACTCCCGTATATCCTATGCTATTCTAAAGAGAAGCTGACCAAGAAGAGAAAAAACTTAAAACATGAGGTGTCTTATTTTATAAAACTAGGCAGACTAGCTAGACTTACAATACACAAAAAACCATTGCATTCTCTAATTGGGATTGTACCTTTGATAGAGAGATATGCAAAACTGGCTTTCGTACTGGAATATTAAATTGTATAGAAACATGCAAAATGATTAGATAACCACAAATTAAATTGTCACGATGATTGCTAGTAGGTACTTAGGTCATACTGAATGCTTCTGGATTCTGATTATTAGGACCTCAGAATCCAGAAGCTTATAACATTAGTAATTTTGATTTATGGCCTTGATTTTTAGCCTAAATAGTCCGCATAGAGCGAGCCTCAATGAAAAACAAATCCAAATCTCACAAGTCAAAAAATAACAATTATCCCCTAAAATCATTTTTTTTATTTTTTTATTTTATTTATCCTATTTTTTATAGTTACATAAAATAGATTGCGTTAATTTTTTAATACTTAAAAAAAAATACATATGATGAAAATCGCGAAAGGGCATTACTTGTCAGATCACATCACCCCACTATGTATACACCTGTGTTGGGGTGATATATACAAGTTCTGTGGTATTTGCTGAGCCTGTACGCCTTCTTCCGTCTTATAAAAAACAATACGTAATATAATTTAGCATAATATAATAAAAATAATATAATATAACATAACATATTAAAATATAATATAATATAATATGTTATAACATAAAATAATGTAACATATTTATATAAATTATAGTATAACATAATATAATATAACATATTATAATCTGTATATCTGTATATCCATAATTTACATCTGTATATCCTATAATTTGTGGTTATAAATAAAATATTTTAATATATCATACTTTCGCATTCATCTCTAGTATAATTTGAGAGCCAATGAGACACCCGTCTCTTAACCTGGTTGTCGGTTGCGTTTAAAATCTGTCCTGTGTACGAGTTAAATATGTTATAGAGTTTAGGTCAGAAATATGCGTAGTGTCGTTGTCCGTATACAGTTCTCATTTTTGGTTGAATCTGTTTGTCTTTGTGTCTAGTGTTGTGTTTGTGCTCTGGTTTGTCTTTATCCGTGTTCCTCATGAGGTCCCTCCGATAGCGCACCAGAACAGCGCGTATGTATAGTTGGCTTACGTCAAGTACTTTAAAGTCTGTATATAGGTCGTCTAACGGGGAGCGATAGTTGACAATTAGTTTTGTATTTCTTTTATTATAAGTGGCCATTTCCAGAAACTTTTAGTATTTATTTATTTATTTATTTTATTTATTTGCAGCTGTTATAAAAACCATATACAAAAAAAAAACAAGAACACACAGATTAAAAATTAAAACTATAAATAGACAAAGACTATGAAATAAAGCTACAAACGCTGCAAATTAGGGGTATCCTCAGGATATCTCTTATCCTGGTTTTCAGGACACACCTATTAATTATTGATACATAGGTATATGATTTTTAAAATAAAATAACCAAATCAAATAAATCTTAAAACAAAAAATCCAAATAATCATAATCAAATAAATACACAAATCGAAATAATCAAAATCAAGATATTTAACATCAAATGATATTAAAAGAAAATAACGTAATTACATAAATTTAATAATCTACATATAATAAATCAAAAATAATCAAAATCAAAATATTTAACATTAAATAATCAGGTTACAAATTAATAAATAAACGAAGACAATAGTAATAATCCAATTAGCAATAGTTATGTTAAAATAAAATCAAATTATGACATCTGAATATCTTCCTTTAATAATAAACTTTTAAAGTGGTCCTTAAATACTGCAATTGATTTCGATCGCAAAGCCATTCCCAACCGATTCCATACAACCGCAGAATAATACGAAAAGCTGCACTGGAAATGTGTAGTTTTGTGATTGGGTATTATAGCAAGTTGTTCACGTGCCCGTGTTGAATGGACATGCCGGTTACGGGACCACGTCATAATCGAGTAAAGATATCGCGGCTGTTTATTGCGTACTACCTTGAGTATAAGGGTCGCAAGATGGAGCTGCCTTCTTTTACTCATATTCAACATGGAAGCTTTCGCAAGGAATGGTGACAGATGATGACGTGGAGGAATCCTAAAGCAAAATCTTGCGCAGGCATTTTGCAGTCTCTGAAGTCTCCGCTCAGTCTTCCTATATAGACAGTGGCCGTACACACAGTCGCCATAGTACATTATAGACAATATAAGGGCATTTACAAGTAGTATTCTGATTCTGACGCTGAGGTACTCCCGAATTCTGTATAAGGCCTTTAGACGTGAGAAACCCCACCCAACGCTTTTGCTGACATGTTCCTCAAACCGTAATTTTCCATCAAATAGAATACCCAGATTTTTAGCCGTAGTGACCAGTGGTATTGGCAAACTGTCCACCATTATAGGAAGAGAGCCATAGTTAGCAATTTTAGTCCTGCCCTGTTTCGACCCAATAATCATAAAACATGACTTCGAAGGGTTGATTTGTAAGCCATGTTTATTGGACCAAGCGGATAACCTTTCAAGATCGGCATTGATTAGGCTGACTGCTGAAAATGGACAATTCGTGTCTATGGAATGCATTAATTGAGTGTCGTCGGCATATAGATGATAGCGACAGTTTTCAAAATTTGCAGCTATGTCAGAAGTATATAGTTCAAATAAGACCGGGCCCAGTATAGATCCCTGTGGTACGCCTGTTTTAACTTCACGAAGAGAGGAAATCGATTGACGGCCAGATACATCTTTCAAAATTACTTTTTGAAAACGCTCTGACAGATAACTACGTATCAATTCGTATGCTGACCCAGAAAAGCCTAGATGTAAAGTTTTGCCACCAGAAGAGAGTGATCCAGAGAATCAAAAGCCTTGCTGTAATCTAAAAGTATGAGGGCAGTTGCTTTGCCTTTATCCATGTTGGATAGACATAAATTTGTGACGTGCGCCAGCGCAGTAGAGGTGCTATGATTGCGGCAAAAGCCAGACTGGTAATCAGGAAGCAGAATATTTTTCGCGATAAAAGGAATCATTTGTGAATAAATAGCCTTCTCCAGGATTTTTGAAAAGCAAGGAAGAATACTGATAGGGCGGAGATCTTTAAAACTAGAAACAGGTGTTTTCTTTGGAATCGGGCGAATCAGTGAAATTTTCCACTGACGTGGCACTTGACAGGTTTCGATGCACTTGTTTATTATAGCGGTAATGTACTCAATTATATATGGCAAACAGATTTTTAACATTTTGATAGAAATGCCATCATTCCCAATCGCATTTGAGCTAATTTCATTTATATATTTCGTGACTTCCCTGTAAGACACCTTATTAAACTGCAAGGTATTGATGTTGCGTAAATTAGGATACATATTATAATACTGAATAGAATCTACGTCCGCTTTTATGTATGCCTCATGTATAATTTTCCAGAAAGAATAGACTACTCTAATAAGAAGAAGATATTCGATTCGTCGGGTTTGCAAAGTTACAAATTCCCAACGAGCCGACACAACGCAGGCAATCAAGAGTTTATATGGCTGCAGTTAAGTGAATTTTCTGGTGGGGGGAAATTAGAAAGACATTAACAGCCAACTCGCACACTTAGGCAAACTGCGTCCTGTGCGTTTCCTCGTAACTGCGCTACTTGCATTGACCCAAATAATAACACACTATAAGGTTCCTTCCATGACTTAAGAATAGTTAAAAAATTAAGGCGAAATTATTAAAGTTCAGTACAAAATCACAAAAACGGAACTGTAGGATTTAACTCTCTACAATAGCTGGGCGCCCAGATGGATGTCACTATCGATCATCTCGTGAAATTTGAAATAGTCCTAGAACTTGCTATGACGTGATGGAATATTCTGTTTATACTTCGACAAATTATTTTCGCTCCATTACGACCTTCGAGGCAACATGCGTTACAGACGATCCCGCTATTTAGTTTCAAACTAATTAAATGCATATAATGGGCTCAATTGCGTTTCTTCGTGAACTATAACCGGAAATTAGTCCGTGTGAACGAGACAGGGCAATACGCTAGAGCGGAGTGTGAGTTGACCGGTTGTCACTTTTTCGCATTAAAACTGCCCGCCAAGGTCAAACCTTACACCGCACGAAATATGCTCGAATTTATTCGGACGAGTATAAGTTCGGCAGGTAGTATTTATCGACGATCGTTCGTTTCATATTCCGCTTGGAATAATTTTAGTTTTAGTTCACGAAGAAACGCAATCGGGCCCAATATTTCAAAATATTAGTCGAAAATTATTAATTTCGTCCGGGTTTCTAGAATAATTGATGCAGGTGAAACTCAGCACGATTAAGACAACTTCCCCAACTCCTGCAGTGGTTCATACTACTCCAGTTGCATCGGTCGCACAGACTGCACAAGAGCCCGGAGCAGCCCGAGGGCATTCCCCCAGTACTCTGTCTATAAACTACAGGATACAGCTACAGACAGGGTTACCAAGATACTGAGGCCTTCCAAGATAGTTCCCTCTTCGGAGAGGCTACCGGATAAAATGCAGGCCATTAGTTAGCGTCAACAAAACAAACTGGCTATCAGGCCCAAGCTGCGTGACCCCTTTCGGCTCCTAAGACACACTTGGAGATGTCAACTACAACAGGCGAACCCATCATCTCAGGAAGTTTTAACGATATTGATCTATTTGTCTTCCATGAGGTGAGCTTAGAAGACTTTGGGACAATACAAACCTACAGACCAGCAAAGCCACGAACCCGCCAGAGACCAACGCCTTACGGCGAGGCACTATGAAAGTAGCCCAGCGGGTCACCTCACCCCCTGGCCACCAGTTTTGGCAGGATATCTCCGTCTGGATTTACCCACCAGGATACCTCCGTCCACCCGATTGGTTATGGGCTCGAGGTAGCTTGCGCGGTCTGCTACCTGTCGTATTTTCAGTGGTGATTCAGTTTGAATCTATCGCGGACCATGGCATCGTTTGCCGGCTCTGTTGAGGTAGCCGACTGATCTTTTCAGGAGTGGAAGGCGGCATGTCAAAATACACCCCACTGCTTAGGAAATAGTATATTTCCATATCCACACTCCTTCATAGTGATTAGTCAAAGTGCACAACCGATTGGCTGTTGCCGCACTGTGCGCAAACCGTCCAGTAGCGACGAGAGGCAATCCCCCAGAGGAAACCGATCTAACAGCCTAGGGTACTAACTGGAACTGTCAACTACAATGAGCGAACCCGTCACCTTAGGAAGTTTTAACGATATTTGATAGTTCTTTCCCGTGAGGTGAGCGTAGAAGAATTGGGGCGAAAATAGTCCACTGTCTAGTTATGCCGCTCGCCCGTAAGAAGTCAACGGCTTACCGCGAGATAACCAGGTTAATTACCCAGTGGGCCGACACTCACGCCCTTACTTCCATTTGTAACCAGATTACTCCGGTCTCCCGACTGGTTACAGGTTTGAGGTCGCTCGCGAGGTCCTCTCTCTTACGAGGGTACTAAGATAGCGGGGATGGTATTGACCTGATTGCACATATCCTTAGATATTGCCCGTTGGCCACCCGAGTGAGATACGGGCAAATGGTGCTACGAGCCCATGACGGATTTGCCGCTAGCATCAGGTATAGGTCCGCAGAATGCGAGTACCCATGCCACATCGCACTGCAATCAGACTAAAGGACAGAGAAATTCGTCAAAATCTGCTAAGCGGGACACAAGGGATCCCACTGGACTTCTTCCCAGTGCTTTGTGGTTTGACGATGGTCTCTGTCAGGCTTGCGGTGGGGCTGGATCAGTAAATCGTCGTTGTGAGATGTCAGGGTGACAAGACGACAACAGTCGTTATAACATCCTGCTATGTCCGGCATGCCCGCGGTAATGGAAAACTATAACTATATCATTTTTCATACCTCAAGTTGATCCCGAGTCACTTTGCTTTGCCTTCGTCGCAGCCGTGGAGACGGTTTACAGACGTGGAAATTGACCCGCTTCATTAGGAGCACAGGGTCTGGTAACTAATCAAGTTCTTTAGCTGGTTTACCTTCTTGGTGAACTAAGCATTCGTACCGATCATTCTTTTATTCGGCCATCCAACAGGGTCAGTGATCCACAGCGCCGTGGAGACATTATACTTCACTCGACTGAAGCTCGGCGCTCCTCTTTGCTTTGTTCACGTCAGTGATCCACAAGCTTTCTCTTCGCCGAGCGCAACTGACCCGTTACATCGTCTCCAGTGTCTTCGTCATGTAAAGTAACCAGCTCTGCAAAAAACGTTCAATCGGATCTACAAGCATTGCATAAATTACCACTTGCGGTCGTCGATGATCGTCTAACGACTTCGTTTCCATAACCCCATCAAATAATTTCGATCTAAATAATAATAAAGACCAATTTAAAAGGACAATTATACATAATTTAGTAAGAAGCCCAATTTATGGTATAATGGAGTTTGAAAATTCTGAGTTTAATTTCCATGTTGATGATTAATGAAATGCGTAAAGTTTTAAACATAATGGTATTATGATAGCTGACATTCTAATTTTCATATAATTTATTATACATCTATTCATTTTTTTAAAAAAAATACGGAGGCATATTGCTGGATTGACAATAAAATGTATATTATATTATTATTCTACATAGAATTTGCATTTCTATTTTATTATATTATTCTCCCTGACTCTTAAATCATATTAGTATATTTTGATTAATTTTATGTAGGTAATATTGAATATAATATTACAGCCATGACAACTATCACGATAGTTATATTTTTAATAATTAAATTTTTAGCATTTAATTTTGTGACGCATCCAAGTGTAGGAATGCCTATCTACTGGAGTAGTTGATTGTATTGTATTGTATTTTATAATAGATCTAAATAATATAACTAAATAATAATAGATCTAAATAATTTCACCGACGAACCTTCACAAAATCCAAACAGTTGAACCAGTGGCGTAACTTCAAAATATGGGCCCCAGTGCAAAATTTAACAAAAGACCCCCCTCTCCCTACTTACCTTCATTCTGGCATATAAGAAGTATTTTTTTGTATACCTAGCTACATTACATATCGTCGCCTTACAATTATAACTCGATAACTCGAATTTAATAGTTCTGAGATAAACGTGTTATAATGTTTTTTTAAAGTTTCAACTTGTCCACCATTTTTTAATTGTGGAAACTAATAAGTGGACCTAAATACAAACCCTTACCTAGATAAGTGGAGATATTAAGTTTTTGCGCTACGATAGCAGACAGTGCTGTCTACTTTCAGCTAGATAAGTAAGTCTACATATCGATTTTTAGTAATATAGCTGTAGCTGATTTTCAACTTATCAACCGTTAAGTCCTAAGGGTGGGAGAATTTCAGTTATCTGGTTTAAAGGGAATACAGAGTTTATATGTTTACATCTCCTGGCGTACTTATCTCAAAATGCCAATTTTCGAGTTATCACGTTATAATTGTAAGGCGACAATATTTATATTGCAGCTACATTATAAATCGGCGTATTCATTAGGGGGCAATGCCTCGAACATGTTGCGGAATCGAAAACGAACGTTTAGCTGTTGACACGTGACAGAAATAGTTAGAAATAAAATTAGTAACAAATAAATTTCAGCAAAACTGGCTCTCATAGCATTGTCTTTTATATTAATTAATTCAGCAATCTCAAAAATAGTTGCAAGTTTTGCAATTTCACTTGTAAAGGATTTAACACGAAGTAATAATTGTAGTGTGTGTGACTTCAAAAGGTCGCTTTAAAAAGGTTTTGTACTTTGTCGCTTTTGTACTTTGTATAGATCACAATTAATTATGGTTTCGTCCATTTTGGGCCGGCTTCACCGCCTTAGTTACGCCACTGGATTGAACCCATCTACAGTGCCAACAGCCACACCAGCAACACCGTCTTCATAATCACCAGCAATGTCCTCGTCATGTTACTGATTTATAAAAGCTTGAGCAATATCTCTGTTTTCGTGACATAGACGGTTCCATTTCGTGCAATGCGAACAAAAGAAGGACAATAAACGCATTATAATTGCACGGAAACAGTTGAAATAAAAGAATCGCATAAAGATTGCGATTAGCGTTCATCGTGCGTTGATGATCGCTTCGCATGCGACTCCAAATGATATATTTTGCGATAAACTACCCATACTTTGCTTCCCACATGAGCTTAGGCGCGCATGTAAATACTATTATAATGTTATGAGAATACAATGTAATATTAAATCTTCTTTATATATGATGCAAAATACCTCTAATTTCTATGGTGTTCTAATATGATATTAGATGATTTCTACTTAGATTTGAATGATTATGCGAAGGAGTCACAAAATAAAAAATAACGGTGGTGTCACCAGTAATGTAAAATTTCCCGGCAAGCAGCTAAGGCTTAAAAAAGGCATTTAGCGTAACGCCACCTAGCGAAAATCCAGTGAAAAAGCTTTGAAATCGCGGGTTGGCGTCTAAGCAAAGACACGAACCACAGCCGCGGCTATATAGTGACATAGGTTCGCGGATGGCAGATGGCGCTAGCAGCTCGCAACTGTAGGCGGAAATAATACAATTATAACAAATAAATTATGGCGGATATTAAATATTATTTAAGTCGCTTGTATACAAGATATTCCAACCAAAATGATTTACAACGTGATTTCGGTCCTACAAAGCATCTGTGTCCCGAATATCAAATCTCTAGCTGCAATTTTTTGACATTAAATGACTCTCCCGCCCTCTGGTGAACCGTTTTTAACCACAATCTTTTCAACTCTTGCCATGACCAAATGGTGCCTGCATGCCAAATTTCAGGTCTATGGGATGAAGCGTTGGAGCGAAATCGTGGAGGAACACACACACACACACTCAGATACACACACAGACACACACAAAGACTCACAGATAGATTTCAGTCCGGAAACGGTCTTAATCGTCTCGGGAAGGGGGAGGGGCGTCAAAATCTACAAAAAATAATATAGCACTTTCACAATACTTTCCCTTTGCCGGGATCGTTAAATTTCGGTATACCTACTCACCGCTTCAACAAGTTCCCTACAATAAAGAGATTTGAAGAAGCACCATTTAAAGACTTCATAATGACAAATCTTACAAAAGACGTTTTTCAAAAGTTGACATATGAAAAGAACATTCCAGATATCTTGGCTTAATATTGGACATTTTTAAATGTTTTCTTTTATTTATGTAGCTGTTCCCTGGAATGTTGCTATAAATGTTATTTTTATTATTTATTTGTTTTTTTTTATTGTAATGAATTTTTTGTTGGTTTTTTATTTAAATATTTCAAATGATTTTTCGACACATTTTGTTGTTGCCAATATCCAGCCTGAATTTGCCAAACATGTATGCGAAAGAAAAACTTAAATATGGGGTTTATATGAAATGCCTTGCACGTGCGATGCGGTGGATTTTTACTCTTCAGGCGATAAAAAAATCGTATAGAAATTACGGGGAAAATACGGAATTTCAAAGGACCAAGCGGGTTATTATGCAGGAAATATATAAGGGAGCTGGTACTTAGAGATTTGAGCCGTGGCGCTCTAGCAGATATGAGATGCTGCGTAGCACTCTTGCATTAGACGGCCATTATATGATGACTGACGTACTCTTGTTTCCTCTGTTATTGTGTGCTGTGAAATATTTGCTATGGTAACATGCACGTGAACATGTACCGATTTAAGGAATGGGTTTTATAAAGACAGAAGAGTATTACTAGGATAATAGAGTACATAAGAAAATAAGAAGGAAATGAAAGCCCGCAAATTAAAATACATCAAAATTTCCAACGGATTTATATAGCACAAACCATGTTTACTGAGAGTTTATTTGACATATGTTCTATTATTTCAAAATATCCAGTATAAGGTATATACAAAATATACTGAAAGTTGTATATATTCAATAGGCTTATGATTTAGGTATGTATTTAGTAGGTATTTACATTAGGTTTTTTTATGTACTTATTTATTTTATTTTATAGTAAACTTACAGATAGTAAATGCATACAATTATTTTAAAAACATATTAAAAAAACAAATGTACTATCCTATGAGTAGTTTACAATGCTTGCATTACAAATTAATATAGAAATAACATGAACACGTTGATAGTGGAAAAAGTAATAAGACTAATAATAATATAAGGATAAGAAAAGTAATAATAAAATAAGTTATTAATAAGGTAAGTTCTAGAAAGGGTTATACAAAGCAAAAAATATGAATATGAATAATTGGATAATAATATTTATAATAAATAATATATGATATAATAGTATAGTATAATATAATAGTTATATAATACAGTGCACTAGGATGGCAGTTAGTGAAATCTTGAGAAGTAGGAGATAGTCTAGGTATGATCCAATCTTTAATTAAATCAATGTAATCATAAAATACATCGAATCCTTTAAATGATTTATCAAAAACGCGATACTTTCTGGTAAGAGGTCTATTCGACGCGATGTTGCTATTGCAAGCGACAACAGAAAATGTTTGAAAGCTCCTCGTTAGTCGCGGTGGCACACGAAATTGAACTTTTTCTAGACTATTTGGGCTGTCTAGTCGATTGTGCTTATAGAGACACGTTATATCAGTAATAGTCTACGTGTTTTTAGGTCTATATTATTAGAACTATAATTATTGGAAATTGCAATTAAAATTTTTCTAAATTTAGAAAGGTAGGAACATAGCTGCAATTCTCATATGGATAAATGGAAAACAGTGATATAGTTAGTTTCTTCTGACGTATCTCAATGTACGCTATATATACCTACTTATAAAACTCGTTTAAACAGGAGATGAATAAAATGATTATAATTATGTTACCCTACACATACCATCTTGTTACATACCCATGCCATATACCATCTTGTTACCAATATGTTACCCTGCACGTGCATTTTTGGAGCAACATACAATTCAGGGACAACATGAATAATATTATCACGGGGACACTCATTGCGCACAAATTTCTTATTGTTTAGTGTATGCTACAATCAACATACACGCTTATCACACTTAACATGCACGAACATGATCACGACTCTCGAAGCAAAGCCAACATAGCCCTCCCTAAAATCTGTTCGACTATAATAAATAGGTCGTTTGTGTATTTTCCCTTTAAACTCTTAAATAATCTTTCAAAGTCAATACAAAATTAAGAACTAAAAATGTCCGAATTTAGAACTGAACACATGCTATCCTACTAATATTATAAACGCGAAAGTTTGTAAGAATGTATGGATGTTTGTTACTCTTTCACGCAAAAACTACCTACTGAATGGATTTTGATGAAACTTTACAATAATACCTATAGCTTACACATCAGAATAACACATAGGCTATAATTTATAAAGATATAGTGTGAATTACCTAAAATATAACGATAACTGTCAAGTAAGTGGGAAAAAAATCTAAGAAATTTATATTCGAAATTTAAATTCTAAGCGTCAACATATATTTTGAAAATTTTCTTAACAATAAATAATAATTAAATAATAAATTTAGACAATATAGTGCAATTCGGTGGTTAAGTTACCCGACCAGGTTGCCACAAGCCTAGGAAATGGAAATATTTTCCTGAAAGTGTGGAGCTCGCCAAGACGTGTGGCCGACGTGGCGGGTATCGGGCTAAATACCTCCAATCATGATGATGAACAGTACAACCTTACCACGGCCCCCAGTCCCCAGCAGCCCCACTAGCCCGAGCCACGGCAGCGATTACCGTAACGGCGGGGCAGGGGGTGCTAAGAATCTCTGGGTACGATCAGGCTGCCAAACCAAACTAACCGATCCAGATGGAGAGTGATTGGAGAGGCGTATGCCTAACGGTGGGCGAATGCGCGCTGATGATGATGAAGAAGAATAAGTAGGAAAAAAATCTGCCATCTGCGAGCTATTCTGGCGTGCGCTGCAAAAACCGTTGGAGTTACACGTATATAATATAGAATGGATATGTTTATCTTAAATAGTCCTTTTACTGAATAAATAGAGAGATAATACGACATAGGTATGGAACCGCGACCGTGTCGTAATCTATACTTCTATACTAATATTATAAAGAGGTAAAGTTTGTGACGTTGTAGGAAGTAATCTCTTGAACTACTGAACCGATTTTGAAAATTCTTTTACGAATAGTAAGCCACGTTATTTGTGAGTGTCATATGGCTATACCTATATTAATCCGAAAAATGAAAAGACTTTTTCGTGATCGTTGGATTTACAAAGTAATTCGGAGAAAAACAGTCGAATGAAAACGTTTCTTACGAACGCTGCTGTTAGGTTGAGAGATATATGATTGAGTTCTAGAGAAAAGTTGTAGAGCTTAGTAATGCCTACAAAAAAGTAAGGGAAAGCATATGTTTAAATTTTGCATTTAAGTCACAAAAAGTAGTTTTTTTTATATTTAACCCCTCATTATGCGAAGTAAACATTCGGCGGTCCCTTTTGTTTTGTCAGTTTGGCGCGTAAAATTGGCGAGAGTCGATGGCCTTGAGGAAAACTACTATACGGATCTAAAAAGAATAACTGTAAAATGACCGCATTGAAATTTTAAATATAAAACATTATAACTTTATCTTGCGGTAGGCGACCGTGAGTCCCTTGCGAATATAAAATAATTATAAAATAATTTAAATAGTTAGGTCATGTTTATTGGTCAAATTATCAACAATTATGAATTCATATCAAAATCAGTAAGTTTATCATCTCAAGTGACAAAAGACTTTTCCCTTTTACTGCATATAATTTCCCTTTTACTGCATAAATGGTTAAAGAGATAAGACACTCACAAATAGGACACTCACAAAAAGACACTCACAAATAACGGTAATATCGATAGTGTAGAACAGTACTGGTACATTTCAAAATCGTCCATTTTGAGGAAATGGCAATTCTATTTTTTAAAAATCATTACTAAGTCTATGTACAAAAAATTAATATGTTTTATATATCAAAATATGTGAGTTTAAGCAAGCTATTATAATTATGTTAAAGTGTCATGGCGTTTTTAGTGTTTACTGAGTTATAGCCTAAAATTCTAAATGTTCCAGTCTTATTCTAGACCAAATCATTAAAACCTAACAGATTAATGGAATATATTGAAATGTTCCAGTCTTATTCTAGATCAAATCATTAAAACCTAGCAGATTATTCGAATATATTGAAATGTTCCAGTCTTATTCTAGATCAAATCATTAAAACATGGCAGATTAAAAGAATTTGAAACGATCCATTACTGTTTGTGAAGACTTCAACACCTCTCTTTTTGCATCGGAGGTTAAAAACGGTTGTCTTATCTTTATATTAAATTAACAAAAAGCCATTTCCAGCTATAAAACAGTATTTTATTCAATTCACAAACAATCGTCAAAAGTTTTACATTTCCATAAATTGTTATGGTAATAAAATCTTCTTATTCTATGTAGGTACATATTTTTCACATAAAATAACGTTTTAAAATAACTGAAATTCAACTTTAAAAAATCATCCTAAAATAGTTATATCTTATTTTAATTCTTATCTAATCAGACGTCTGTAGTCCTTCGTAGTAAGACCAATATACTTTCGGAATAGCATTCGACTTACAAAGTGCTAAAAGATCTTTTTGCTTTGCTGCTGAAATAGTAGGCCTAACCGTAAATTTTTTATTTAGTTCCAAAACTGGCTTGCTTCTCATTTTCTGACGTACATTTATTTTCTGCATATTTCTGTCCTCGTACGTGTATGAATATTGCAAAAATGTAGGATTTTCAGGTTCCACCGAAAATTTTCTAACATCGTTCCAAACTATTTTTTCCCCGTCCAGATTATGTGTGAAATTCTTTCCAACCAGTTTACTTAGTCTTTTTAAATCAAGAATGTCGTCAAAGTTTAGATTGATGACTTGGTATAGATTACCATTCTTCTTAGCACCAAGTACAATTGAATTCCACTGAGCTGGGATATAAATTGACCCATTTTTTAAAATACGTTTCTTTTCTTTCTCAATCATCGCATGTACACTGTCACCTTCATTTTGAGTGTGACCCACTACCAAATATTTGTGGGTTATCGATTTAATACCCAGATGTTTTATGCAGTAGAGGTATAGAGACATCAGATATTTATTTTTATTTTGTGCAGAACAGTTGTCTGTATAAAATATGACATGTTTTCCCACACAATGTTCCTTTAGGTATTTAAATATACATGTACCAACTTCGTCGCAACCCTTGTCACCCAAAGATTCATCCCACAAGTAGCAATAACCCTTTTTATTAACAATATCATATACCGTGCAATTGTAAACGTTAAGACGACTCTTATAATAGAAAAGAGATTCGTTTCCACAAGGTGTTTGCAGCACTGCTTGCAAATCAAAACATGCAACAACTCTATTTTCATTATCTTCTTTTGCCAAGGCAATATCATTTTCTTTTTCGCTTCGACTCAGTTCCTTTTGCTTCTGATGAGTATTGAAGTCTTCTTCGAGGGACTGTTTTTCTAAGCCGGTAGCATTCTTGTAGGTAGAGCACAAAGAACAAGCATCCTTTTTAGGCTCGTAAAAGGAAATATTGAATTCTGTTCGGAATATGTTTCTGTACATGCTCTCAGTCACACTAGTTAAATTTTTACTTTTACAATAAGTAATGTAGTGTCTGTATAATATTTTCAAATTAAGGTCACCATCGATGTATGTTTTTCTTGTATTTTCCCTACAATAGTGGGATTCTTTCCGTGGATATGAATTTATATGGTTCCTCACGCTTTCTTTAACCAGATCGGGTACAATTCTGCCCTTCTTATGATGTTTGCCTCTTTTGTCTCCATCCAAAATTCCTTCTGGAGATACTTTTTTAATGGTGGTGGAAAGAAAGGAGTGTCCTATGTCCAAAGTATGAGTGAACATTTTTTTGCATACTCTTATTCTTTCTGAATTGACTACAAAATGATACCTATCCATTATTGAGAGAACGTTTGCTAGTTTCTTTGTGAAGTGAATACTTTGGTTTGATTATACTCATACATTTGTTAACAAAATCACGCTGTCTTTCCAGGTTTCCAATATTCCAAAACTGGTCAAATATTTTTTTTCGGTTTCCATGGAGATATTTTGTGAACATTTCAACCGACATGTTTCGTTGCAGCCTGCTCTCATTTTCCTTTCAGGTATAGACTTTCCAGTGACCGTCTTATAACGCTTACCTGTATTACGAAGTTTTTTTTTATTATTAGCCTTCCATTGATCAGGTTTTCTAGGTCTCTTTTTGGTTAATGGCAACTCATTATCACTCTCAGAACTAGACGAAATAATAATATTTGGCTTTCTTTTCAAACCAGGCAGTGTAGAAATTCGAAACTCTTCATTCAGAGCATCCGGCGAAAGTGGTATACTGTTGATCGAATCATCTTCTGCTTGATTAGTCAAAATATTGAGGCAATTTCTATTGTTTAGTGCTTCGTTGGAATGTTCAGTATCTGTGAAAAAGATTAAATAATTAATTTAAATAATTGCAGGACTAATCCGCCCAGAAGTTGTAACTGCAGTAAACAATAATTTTTATTATTTAAGCTTACAACTTTGTCTGAAAATTGTTTTACATACCATTTGAGATATTCCGCATATTATTTTTCGAAATCGCAGGACTAATCTGACCATAACTCGTAACTTCGATAACGGCATCCACTGTAGTATAATTTGTATTATTGAAAAATTCAGCGTTGCCTGGAAAGAAAAGAAAAATGTTATGAGTTTAAATATTTTTGAGTGATGGTACTTTAGTCGTTATTTTTAAAAACTAAAATTATTTTTAAAAACTAACAGCCGTTTAACTTCACCTATTGGAGGCTCCAAATTGATAGGTGAATGTTCCTCCGGCGCCATAGAAATAATTTGAATGTTCATTGGAGTTTCGCACAACAATGGAGGCTCGGAATTCGTTGGATCATTTGCATTTTGTGTCCACAACAACAGTCCAGGTTCTAACTGTGTCCGCTCATCTTCAGAAATTTTTGGAACGCTCAGCTGTGTTGGAGGCTCCGAATTGATAGGTGAATGTTCCTCCGGCGCCTTAGAAATAATTTGAATGTTCATTAGAGGAGCTTCGCACAACAATGCAGGCTCGGAATTCGTCGGATCATTCGTATTTTGTGTCCACAACAACAGTCCAGGTTCTGGCTGTGTCCGCCCATCTTCAGAAATTTTTGGAGCGCTCAGCCGTGTTGGAGGGGCCAGAGTGATTGGTGAATGTTCCGCCGGTGGCATCATACAAAATGAAGCACCTGAAATAATTATACAAAGTTTCAAGTTCATAGCGTGAATAGTTCACGAGATAAGATCCAGTTCCAAACTGACGGACAGACACCTGGCTGATTTTCTTACATGCCAGCATACGGTGCTACGGAATCCTAAACATTATCAATATAACTTAATACTTATGTTGAATGGATTTGCACTATAAATCTTCCTAATATTGCACAATAATCGAACAAAGAAAACATCGTTGATCGATACAATCGATCAATACAAAAAAATTTGGTTACGATAAATACCTATGTAATTGAGGTTATGTGAGTGAAACTTACCCTTCTTATAATCACTTGGATAATCCATCTTGCCTTGAGCCATCTCCACCATAACCTCCGTTCTCGTCTTCGATCTTCTCATAGCTGATGTTTAGCAATTCTACAAAAATCCACGACATTCACAAAAATCTATCACCATTCACGAGAATAACCTCAAAGCTCATGTCCAGTTTAGAGATGCTTAGTTTATAATCAACCACACAAACAACAATTCCTAATTTTAGTAAAGTCTTATCTCTTTCTAAATCAATATTGAAAGACAGAGAGGTGTCTTCCATTGAGCACAGGTGTCAGCAATAAAGTGGCTTTTGTTTAGACTGACAAGTACCGAGAAAAAACGTGTGACCTTGCCTGTGGCTCAGTTCAGTACCAGTACATTTCGAAATATTCCAATTCATCTTTTAAAGTTGAATGTTGTAGGGGAACATTTCTGAATGTTCCAATACAGTAATATTTTTATGTTAGCAATGCATTCAGTTATTTATCCGAACAAGCAAATTAGAGGATGTTGGAGTGGCGACTTGACTTGTCCCGATACTGTTTTAGATGAAGAAAAATATAACGAAAAATTTGGCATTCATAACTCAAAACCGCCTTTTTTTGAAATGTTCCAGTACTGTTCTACACCATCGATATATTCAAATTGGCATGCAAATACATACATACATATGCAGTAAAAATATAACCCTTCTTTTCGCAGTCAGGAAATAAATCATAGCACTCAGTACTAACCGAACCACACTCATAACTTCATCAAAAGTAAAAAATTTTACCGCCCAACGAAGTGGGCACGGGTCAGCTAGTTTATAATATAGACGAACTTGAAAAAATATAACAATATCTTTAATATACATACTTATAATGAATATTAATATTATCTCTCTAAGATACCTCTATTATTCTTATGTTTATTTATTTATTTATTTATTTCATTAGCAGATCAACTTAACAGTTTATACCAATCCGTTGATATGCAATATACACATAAATTTAAAAAATAATAGAATTCTTACAAGTACATACACAACATGTTTAAATAAGCATTAAATACAAATAAGGCATTAATCATGTTAAAAAACTTACAAACTTACGGTACAAAAAGAGTGAAAACAATTTATTTTATTCTGACATAAACAAGTAGCGCAATGCCCACACCTTGAAGAGATGCGGGCTCGCTGTAAAAATATCGTTGGTTATGTTAAAACATACGAGGTAAATTTAGTAGCAATAATTGGATGATGTTTGATTAATCGTTATAATTATTGTCGTTTTACATATGTGATTATTAGGCTTTTTTTACTTTGGTTATTATTAGTATTATTTTTATCGATTATTTGTTTGATAAATAAAGGACTATTGACTATTCGCCTCAATAAACAACTGGTTTTTGTTCATTTGCTTATTTATACTTTTAATAACATCATCTAATCCGTATTTTTCGTTAATATGTGATATTTTCCGCTTCTTCGATATAATCTCTGCAGCCACAGAAAACGGGGGCATAGAAATTTCAAGGATGATGGAAAAATCCACAGGAAAATACGCTAGAAGCAAATCTAAATGTTAATCGATTTTGTGGAGAAGTTTACTTTTTCATATCCCCTGCATTATTGGTATATGTACCTACAGTACCTACAACCCTACTTCTATACTACTGCATAGGAACATGGAAGCTTTTAAACTCCGTGTCACAGAAGATTATTTCAGATTTTGTATAATAAAGTATGTATAAAACTTATTTAAAAAACAGTTATGTATGTGTTTTAAAATATATGGCGGACGTATTTACTTTATGTAAATATGATAAACTGTGAAGGTAAGCGTACGAATGCCCGCCCCGCACTACGAATTCGAGGCAGCTGGCTCATCTACAGTAATAACAACAATCGGATCAATGATATCCTTAATTCCACGTTGACTTTCAACTGAGTTTAACTTTAAGCGGCTTTAATTCCAGTTTTACCCGGTCACATTTTGTATATACATAAAAAAGGTTTATTTAAGTATATAAATAGAAAGGCGGATCATAAGGAGAGAGCTCATTAAAGTTCCTGCGTATCAGCGTGCGCGTCTAAGTCGTGCGTGTATAGTTTCTTCTGTCATGCAAAAAGCGTTAATCCGACAGTAAAGATAAACAGTGTTGGTTATAAAGTTATCGTACAGAAGTAAACCGAAGAAATATCGTACTAAAGAAATATATTCAAATATAGGTACATCAATTCATGTTATTATCATACCACGATTGGTATGATATTAACATGAATTGCAAAATGTTAAAATATTGAGAAATAATAGTAAAAAGAAGGCAATACAATAGACAAAATTTTTACAAAAAGAAAAACCGACTCCAAATTATTTTATAAGTGCAGTAGCCATGTCATGGTGATCGGGCTATCGTGGTGATCGGGCTAGAACGGGCTATCACAATTGAATGCGAATACAAAATTGTATGTATGTGCTGTTGACCGTTGAGGAGTTCCCTCGTTGGAAGCCAACCCTGGGTGCCGCAGTCCATGGTGATACTTAGAACGGGCTGTAGTAATTGAATACATATACAAAAAAAATGTATTTGCTGTTGACCGTTGAGGAGTTCCCTCGTCGGGAGCCAACCCTGGGTGCAGCACTTGGGGCAGCAGCACTGGGGGCTAACGGGCCCATGATGAGGTGGCCACGATGACCCATGTGTTCAGGGTCGGTCACACTCACGGGTCAACACCCATCCGACGGCCTCCCCGTATGGGGTGCGAATCCTGGGTAGGACACTGGGTCAACCAGTCTCCCCTGGGAATCAAACCTCTGGCGCCCCTGGACGGTCTGCACACCGTGCGGCGCAAGCCAATCGATTGTGCTCTCCGACTAACAGTCGGGGGAGTCTGGGAACTGTATTGTTTCCTACAGAGCAGGGGTGGTTGTCTACCTTACGGCGACTGCTCTTGAAATGACCATTGGCCATCCGATCCCGGTTCAGAGTCGGGCAAAGGACGCCTTGGTCCGCGACAGATTCGGTGCACTCCGTTTCACCGCTTCGTAAGGGAGAGGACCGCGCAAGCGACCTCGAACTCGGAACCAATCGAGAGACCGGAGAAATCTGGTCACAATTGGAAGTGAGGGCGCGAGTATCTCGAGCCCGCCGGGTTTATTCCTGGCTAACTCGCGGTAAGGCGTTGGACTCTCACGGGTTGTGACGTAGCTGGACGTAGAATTGTACTGTCCAAAGTCTTCTACGTTCACTGCAGGGCGACAGAACGACTAATCGTTAAAACGTCCTGTGGTGACGGGCTCGCCCGTTGTAGTCGACACCGCAAGATGCAGCACTTATATCATGATAAAACTTAGAACGGGCTATCGTAACTAAATGAGTATACAAAATTTGTGGTCTGTGTTGTTGACAGTTGAGGAGTTCCCTCGTCGGAAGCCAACCCAGGGTGTAGTCAGATCATGCTTACCATAAAAATAAATGAATTGTCATCGGAATTGAAACAACATGTCTATTTTCAATTTCATATCATAAAATTTGAGGAGCTCCTTCAATTCCTCATGGATCCCATCATCAGAACCGGATTTTGATAAAAATGGGAGTAATCTGTAAGTATATTCTTTCGAATAAATAAAAAAAAATCCAGATCGGTTCATAAATGGCAGAGTTCTGCGATAACAAATATTTAAAAAAAAGTTACAACCGAATTGAAAACCTCCTCCTTTTTTTGAAGTCGGGGAAATAATAAACTATCAGGAAATATACTGATTTAAACTAATATAACACGGTTGCTATATGTGCTTAGTTCACTGTCCAAATATGCAATTCGGTCTTAACAGAAAATAGTGCATTTAGGGTACGAAGAGTCCGCACCGTGAAGAATTGCTGAACGATGTTAGTTTTTACTCGTGGTAAAGCGTACAATTTGCGAGTCCTAGCACGACAGTAATTGGCGGGTACAAACAGACCGATTATTCTGCAGATGATCGGATTATCAACGAACCCCCTAAGTAGTACATATATGTGGCTGGCTGCCAGCCAATTTCTTCTTACGCTTAGTGAGTTGTAACCAATCATCCTTGAAATATGGACTACATTTTGCCGCGTTGATTTCTAATCTGCTTTTAATTAGGGAGTTGAATAGGAGACATATGACAAATGTGTCATGTTTATCAAAACAAAACTTAGGACTTAGGGTATAATGCAAACCTAGGACTTAGGTAATAAGCAACTAGGTTATAAATGAGGTGTACGTATGTCAACCTCGAGTCAAAGATCACTCCTAAATCCTTTGTTTGATTCACTTGCGATAGCGCCCTGCCATAACTATACCATATATCAATTTCATAACTATATACAAAGGGGAATCACATCGCGAGTATGTCATGATTAAACATTTTACATTATTAAACACCGCGTCTATGTCATCCCACAGTACCTAACGAACAGGATTCTATATAATTTCACAATGTTCTTTCATCTTTTATGTAATTTCACTGTTCTTTCATCTTTTATGTAATTTCTTTTATGTAATTTCTGAGGGAGAGGTAGGTGGATTGTAAGGAATATTGTGTGCGTACAGTCTTCTTTCTGGATAGTGAAAGAGCCAAAAATGTTATGTTTTTTACCAGCCCATCTTCTCATATTTTAAATAGTCAAAATCATCTTAAGGTACAAATGCCATATTTTGACCCAGATACATTTCAAGATTAACTATTGAGGCACCACTAATTTCGACACTTTGATTAGTTTTAATTGTAATCATCTAAAATGTGCCATACCATCCTATGCGGAGGGAATATCTAAATATAGTTGCTGGGGCATCGAATATTCTTAGCGAAGGTCATAGATTCGGGGACTTCTTGAAATGCCAGGGAAATCCCCGTCAATTATCTAATACTATTTGTCTGAGCGTTTGGGTTCAACGGTCCCCTTTTTTCGTAAAGTTTCCAGTTTCATTATCGTCGTTTTTCTATTGATTCGTTGGGTTTATACTATTATAATTTCTGCCTTGTCATCGTCGCTCGTCTCTATTGGCCCTGTGATGCAATGGCAATGAGAAACAGCGAATCGTGTACGTGCTTTCGTTTGTTGTGGTTTTTTCGTAAATTCAAAAATTTCGCGTCGTTTTTGCTTGTTACTTCATTAAACTGCTAGTGAGTTAATTATAATAAGCGATAGTGATTAAAAGGAGAACAGTCTCATACTCAGAAAAGACTTTGAAATAAACTCCAATTAATTGGTGCTTTGAAAATATTGTTGTTAAAGTTAATGGTACTGTGGATAATTTTGACATCTATTTTATTAGCGGTAAATAGCAAAACAATAGTTTTAGATGGATTCTGAGAAGATTCGATTCAAAAATCCTGTTCCAAAATGGTTTTTTTTTATATTGGAGTTGTCTTAAAGTGTAAAGCCAGTATCATCAGCGTATAACTAAGCTAGGGTATAACCCCACTGTCCAAATCAAATAATTTTAAATTATTAGAGTAACGATTTCAGAATAATACCTTGCGGTACTCCATGAGTGATTTGTTTAGAGGGCGGCATAAGCTTCCTTTTTCCAATAAATTGACACATAACTTGAAGGAATCACTTGATTAGATTATTTCGTTTCGATTATTAGAGAGGATTTGGAGGATTACTAAATCAATGCCTATGATATATCACTATAGACGCTGAGTAGCTTTATCGATTGATAGGGCTTCTAGTATCTGCTTTATAGAATCGCAAATCGCTACGATATATAAATGTATTGATCCCAAAATCGTAACAGTATAATAACAATGATCTCCTCAAAGTGTTTTAACCATTAGGGCAACACAGACTGTTATTGGGTTCCGTTTTAATAATCCTTTTTTGGTATTAGTATTTTTATCGATTTCCTAAGAGGTATGCCTAGTTTTAGTCAGTTATAATAAGTTGATATGAGTTTAATAAGTACTGATGAAAAATTTATTAAACTTGTAAAAATAATGGGCAATTTATTAAAGACATGTCTGTGTAGTAATTAAAATATAATAGCGTATTTTAACTCTAATATTATTTTGTTGTTGTTAAATTATTGTTGTCAATAAATGTGTCACTACGCTATCTGTTTATATTTTTGTAGGTAGTATGTATGTGTCTGTTTTTTTAAGTTTCAAATTTATTTCTTTATACTTATTCGTTGAGCTGTTCTCCAGCTTGATTTTAAGTATATTTATATCCGGTGCTAGTTTTGGTGGCAAACTGTACCACTCTAGCCAAGAGTTACCCTGACCCAGTCCACCGGCATAACCAGGAAGCACACTATTTATGTTTAGGATATGAATTCCTATCTCACGATAAGTGGAGATATTTGAGAATAATCGACCACCTATAACAACCTAAAGAAAATAATGGAAACTTGGGTGAGAGGATTAGGTTTATTTCTGAGTCTCTTTTCTTATATGTGGAGTATCTTTTTCTACTAATCGACTTTCTTCCAGGTCATTAATTTGCTGTAGTTTTCTCGTATAATTTATTTATCCTTTGCCAGTTCAGCTCATTCTTCCATGTTACGTCGTAGTATTCATGAAATACAACGTTTAATAATAAACCTGAATATTACGTTCTATTATTCATGTTTCAGTAATTTATTCCACTTATATAATAATCTCCCCACCTTTCGTTTTTCTGCCGAATATTTTGTTGCTGCCAATAACGTGTGGGAATTACGTTCCCTAAATGTGGATATATTGTAGTATCATTTTAAATGTAATAATATGTTTCCGTAAAATTTTACAAATTTCATAGTCAGCAGTCATAAAATTAAAAAAGAAAAAAGTCACTCATGTACATAAGGGGTCGTTCAAGTATTACGTAATGCAATTGTTTGAAGATTTTTGAACCCCCCCTTCCTATGTAAGCCTCCGTAATGTTTTTCTGTTCCCCCTCCCCCTCTCTAAATGTTACGTAACACCCAAGAGACCATTTTTACCTAAAAGTCACAATTATGTTGCGCAAAGTACCGGAAAGTCGCTAAAATATTTTTGTTATTGTTTAACTGCGTTTGCGGTAATAATAAATAAAACAAGATATTTCTAACTAGCAATACATGCGTATATTGTTTATTTTATTTATTCATATTGTTATTTAATAAACACCCATAATGTAATGAACATTTGCTTAAGTTTAAAATATGTTAAAATGGGCTAAAATTTGTCCTTATAAACTTTTACTACTTATCTTACAATAAATTATGGAATTTTCCTGACATGGCCCTGTCCTAATATACATTTTTTTTTTTTGAATTTTTCTTAAAAACATAGGTACAGCATAAAAAAATACGTATAAGCATAATATATATACCAGTAACAAAGCCAATGATGTTTTAAATTATTTGCTATATAAGGATTACAAAATATGCTAAACAATACAAAATAAATAAAACCAAAAAGAATTTAAAAGTAAGAGTTAAAATCGCTAGGTGCGAGTGTATGGATGTTAGTGTGTGTTTGTGTGATGGAGAGCGTGTATGTGTGAGTGTGTGTAAGGGTGTGTTTGTATGTGTGTGTGCGTGTATGTATGTGTGTGTGGGTGTGTATCTGTAGTGCGAATGTGCTTGTGAGTGCTTGTGCATGCTAACTCTAATTTTTGGCTTTATTCACCGTGGGTCTTCTCATTCATTCTCCTATTTTAAGTTTTTTTTAATAAAAAACAATGTTTCGTAACGCGTTGTTCCAACCCCCTCCCGCCCCTGAAATGCATCGTAACGTTTTACAAGACCCCCTTTTCCCCCTAAATTGCGTTAGGTAATACTTGAACGTCCCCTAATCACACAGTTTCATATATTGGAAATTTTTGACCAACTCGTTTTCGCTGCAAGGGTTGACCGTTTTCTATCTCAGTCGTTTTTTTCACCACTTTTTGCAAAACGTTAACGCCATTGGTTTATCCACATATTTTAAAAATAC
The DNA here is from genome assembly GCA_944548615.1 of Micropterix aruncella. NCBI lineage: Eukaryota > Metazoa > Arthropoda > Insecta > Lepidoptera > Micropterigidae > Micropterix > Micropterix aruncella. Next base: position 16,395,163 of record OX155955.1, on the reverse strand, counting down.
TATAGCAACGAATCTAGTAATTGTAATTTCTTTAGAGGTCCACATATGCTTTTTTTAACATATGGTGACCTAACTTTAAGGAATTGCTAGATTAGATCATTTCATTTCGATTATTTTAAGAGAATTCGAAGGATAACTAAATCTATGATGACTAAATTTAGGATGATATAGCGATCCATTTTCTTCTATTTCATATCATTCTGTATTTTAGTATGAAGTATTTTTTTTTGTCAGTTGCTCCCATTTATTAGGTTCTTTTTATTTGCTCAATAAGATAATAATACCAACCAAATAAAGTCCCTTCTATTGTGAGTGAGTGCATGTAAGAAGTAGATTTCATTGAGATTGTGAAATACCTACTAAACATTCCTTTGTACTATTTACTGTGTCTTCATAAAGCATTTTGCATAAAAGGCCTACGATCTTCCATATAATTTTACTAATGAGATGCTGAAGATTTATAATGAGATACCAATGTTAATAGTCGTACTCCTACACATAATCAGCTTCCTCTTGTTGAGCTTACATGTGCCACGAATTTTTTTTAAATGATTGATTTAATTTGTAATTTCCTTAATAAATATTTTTTAAAAATGACTTCTTTGACAAAAAAAGTTTTCGCAATTATTCTCATTTACTAGCAAAAGTCAATAGTCGTACTCTTACTCCTAACCAGTTGCCTCTTGTAGAGCTTCCCTAAAAAAGATTTTTAAAAATGGAGACTTCCTAGAAAAACAAGATTTTGCATTTCCTCGAAAAAGTCAATAGCCGTACTCTTACACCTAACCAGTTTCCTCTTGTAGACATTACGTGTGACACGAAAAAAATTGAACTCGATAAAATTAGGTATTCATTTATCTAATAAAAGATATAAAAGGAGGCATCCTGGAGAACAAATTAAGATTTCGCATTTATTCGCATTTACTTGAAAAAGAACATTTATTGGCATCTATTTAGTAAAAATGCAATAAAGTAACTCTGATTTAAGATCGACGACCAGTTGGGTACGGTAGTTGAATATCGTACGTGTGAAAATATCGCTGGTGTGTTTCACTAATTACTCCGTTGTCGATGCTATTGTTGCGTGACGCACGCGTCGCACGGCCCGAGTACGCATGCGTCGGCAGAGCCGCCGCGCCCCGTGCGATTCGCCGCTGGCTGCGCCGATGGCCGCGCAGGCGTCGCTTTTTGCCCTCTGCTAAAACGCAGCAACTAATGAAAAATAGATGAGCGTCGCGCCCATGGGCAGGCACCATTAATTGCCCCTATGAATAAATATGATTTATTGCAATCGCGGCGTGATCAGAAGGATATATGCTGGAGACAAATGAACGTAGGTGCGAAATAATCGCTACCGCGCATAACAAAGGTCTAGAGAAGGGTTAATCTTGCCATATCATTTTCAGTGCACCAAATAACAACCGTTTTAATGTCACCAGGGGTGTCTACTGATAGTCTTAAGAGGAATACGGTTGCTACGTGACAGGATATTTTAAACATTACATAGACCGCGCAGAAAATTGAATTATGATCCATGATCTATGACTCTTGATCCTGGATATACCGCCCTATCTGTAAAATCTCATGGCGGGACCGGGTCACTAATATTTAATTACGGAACCGACTTAAGAAGAAGATGGAACTTCTGAACCCCATCAAAAACAGGAATAGGTACCTAATCTTCTAAAAAAAAATGTAAATTAAATTATATTAAAATTTAAACTTTCAATAGACAATTATTTCACAACTATATATAGGTAATACATAATAATAAGTAATAGGAAATAATAAAAAATAATTAGTAATAATAAGTATATAATAAATACTTAAATAGAATAAATATACATATGTGTACATATAAAACAAAAAAATATATAGTCATGAATGTGTTTTCTGTCACTCTTCTACCAAGTAATTAACCATTATTTATGGCCATATTTTGGCTGTTTCCAATTTACTCCCAAAATGAGTTTTTTCTTACTGTAAGCCATTGTAGGAGCAAGAAAACTGTAGTGACGTTGTCCAAATGACGTTATACGTTACTGATTCCGTTTAAATATAATACAATATTTTACCATATGTAACAATAAGTATTGTCCGGCGATACCATCTGTAATTAATAATTTGAGAGAAAAACATTGTTTCTAACCTCCACAACTTTGAGTGGGGAAAATATGCAAGTATTTCTATACTTTCATGTGAGAGACGCCAAATTTGTAATACTAAAATCACCAAGGATCTTTCTACTTTATTAGACTGGTTCCATCGATATGCCCTAAGCTTTAGGTGTAAAGATCAAAGAGTAGCGGCGCCATGACGAGTCTTGTGAGAGACCATTATTTAAAGCTCTTTTGCATCTGTTGGTCGGTCTGAAATATGGTCAATAATTGGCCTCTTCTTTAGAATATTGATTTTGTAAATTACAAAGAGTTTTAGTAAATTACATAAGATTTTGTAAATTACAAGACGTATGTATCTAGAATATATCAAATGCTGCCGTCAAATATATGAAGGCAACACATGTATTTTCGTTCCTCTGGTACTCATTCCCTATAATATATGACTTGTGAGTGCGAGCACTTGGTCATAGAAGCCACGGCTCAGTCTTATCCCCGCTTGATCGATCGAGAAATGTCTTTCTAATATAGAACAAATGCGGTTGTGTAAAAGTCTTTCCAGCATTTTGCAGCAGATGCTTAACTATAGGTCGGTAGCAGTCTGCACTCTCCGATGGTTTCACAGGCTTTAACATAGATATTTTTTCAGGCTGCTTGGATAGTTGTGGTGGTTGATCAGATACCAAAACGGAGCTATACTGATAGCCATTTAACTGCTATCAGTACTCAGTATTTTATAAACTCTGGAAGATATTATTCACTCTCGCTGCCTTTTCAGTTTTCGACTGCTTGAATGACAAATATTATTTCCGTCATTTGAAAGAGGCGAGCTTTTATAGTCATTATAGTTACTTTGGCTAGTGTTTATCGATATCTACGAGTATTTCGTATTTCTCATAACAAATAGTAAGATTATTAGGTACAACTTTAGTCACAAGAAAATTTAGAAAAAAGAAATCTAACTACTCGTCTAATATTTATAGGCATTCGTCTAATATTTATATCTAATATTTTTTAATATTCGGCAATATGATTTTTAGGAAGATAGATTGCATGAATGAGTGAATGTCAGCTATCTGTTGTAATTTTACAAATATTCTTATGTTTTTACAAGCTTTTATTTACCTTGCAATGTATGTTAGTTAATATATGTATGTTTTGGTTAAATCTTGCAACCTGAATTAGAACCACTTCCACTCATCCTATGAAGTTGAAATTTTATACTTTGGTTCAGTTCTGATGACGACGCAATTTTATGGTGAGCATGAACTTATTCTACAACCAGGATCAGCTCCTGTAGAGGCTACTCTTCGACGGTCAACAGCACATGCACACAATTTTATATCCGCATTTAATTATGATTGCCCGTTCTAAATTTCACCACGACATGGTTGCTGCATCCAGGGTTAGCTCTCGACGAGGGGACTCATTAAAGGTCAACAGCACAGAAACGAAATTTTGTATACGCATTCAATTATGATAGCCCGTTCTAAGTATCACCGCGACAGGGCTGCTGCATCTAGGGTTGGCTCGGCACAGAGCATTTTAATAAAAGTTTTTTTTAATTCCTTATTAATTTTGCAAATCATCAACATGGGAAATAAATCACTATTTTTGAAGTCCCTTATACCATAAATTGGGTTTCTTTCCAGATTATTGAAATTTATGGTTTTAAATTGGTCCTATCCGAGGCTTTTGATTTGCACTGGAATATTGTATAATATATAAAAAAAAGCAATAAAAAAGTTCTTGATTGTTAAAGGTCCACTCTATGACAAAACGGAATTTAACAGAATTTCTGAGTAGGTAAAATTAATAAATAAAAAGCACATACTTAGATTTTTTATTTATAAATATATTAGACTTATATGTGAGGTTTAAGACTAGAGGTATTTCAATTTAATTTATTTGTGTACATTTTGTGAATATTAGTATTTTGTATTAGTATGTATATTTATTTTAAATATGTAATAATTGTATTTATGTATTACTATATATTGGTGTTGGATTTAATTATAATTTCTTACTACTATTTTTTTGTATGTTGGTATAACTCTTTGTATGTGTGTATTTGTATTATGCAAGAATGAATGTTTTGAACTTTATTCCAATAATAATTATATAACCGAACGTCATACCTGTCAGCTCGCAATATGCTAAGTTAAATATCAGCATCCCTAGATACGGGCTTTCTTGCTCAGTTAGGTATACGATGAGCCAACAGCTATGGGTTCAACTTGTTTTTCCTGCACATTTTATTGTACTGTATACCGAATATCATAGCGATTCGTCTGTAAATCATGTTTTTTAAAATAAATAAAACTAAAATATAATGAATAAAAAATTGTAGAATAGCACAAATTTTGATGAATAAAACTATTTCGGAATTGCTATGCCACTATTGATTTATGTGTAGATTTAAATTATTACTCAAACTTCTTAGTGAAACTCATTAAAACTAAATATCGCTCATTTTAGGAGAGGTTAAATTTGCTGCTATGTGCCCAAAACATGAGGCGATACGTTATCATAGAATGCAAATACGCAAAATTAGCGGAGTTAGTGCCTCGAAATTATATTTGGAGTTATAGACAACAACGGGCGAACCCTCCACCCCAGGAAGTTTTATCGATAGTGATCGTTACGTCTCCTGTAAGAGGAGCGTAGAAGGCTTGCGGACGAAACACTTCACAAACTAGCTCCTTCAAGGCCCGTCATAGTCCCAAGGCTATATGCTAGACACTGAGAAGCGGCCGTCTCGCCCTGACTACCCGTTGCAGCCAGATTTCTCCAGCCTCCCAACTGGTTACTGGTTCGAGGTCACTTGCGCAGTCCTCTACCTTATGTTGTCGATGACTCGGCATCTGTCAAATCTATCGCAGACCACGCAGCCCTCTGCCCTGCTATACACTCGGGATAGATTAGCCGATTGGTCGTTGAAAGAGCGGCTATCATAAAGTTAAAAACCACCCCTGCTCTATAGGAAAGAAATTAGTTTTCAGACTCTCCCTGTTATCAGTCGGATTGCACAATCGACTGGCTGACGCTGCATGGTGTACAAACTGTCCAGGAACACCCGAAGAACTATTCCCAGTGGTACACAGTCCTATATATACCCGGGCTCGAACTTCTACTTGAATGCTACCGGATGGGTGCTGACTCGTGAGTTGGCCCGACTTTAACACATGGGTCATAATGGCAAATCTATACAAGGCCCATTAGCCCCAAGACCACAGAAACGCATCACAAATGCTTTTTTTGGAGTGTAAGTAAAGTAATAGAACTTCTCCAAATTCTTTATCAAGTAGTTAAATTATTAGATATATGTCCTCCGACTAGGTCACGTGATACAGTTAAACAAACATAAATAAGTACAGACAAAGAAAGTTGAATTTGTCGAAGGCGCCTTGCCAGTTGCCGCACTCGCCGTCAACTACGTTTATAAAATTGTAATGACACTTTAATAACGGAAAGTATTTTTTGTCGGATGCTTTTAAAAAGTTGTCGGTCAGCTTAAATAATTAGCGCAGCTACTAGGCGGCAAACCGAGTTGCGTTTCTCCCTCCTCGAGGGGATTGCCTCATATAAATATGTACATGTAAAGGGGAAATTAACAAGTCTTTCTTTATTAACATTTATATTATTAACAGTTGGCACGAGTATTCGGAAAGGCCTTCGACTCTCGGATCAAGTACCACTAAAAATAGTCATCGGATTTATTCAAGCTTTCACAGCTCCGACAGTTGCACTACTTCGTACCGGCTTAATGTAAAGCAGACATCGGTGCAAACATTGTTAATACTCACCCTGAACTATGATGATGTAGCATACCTTAATCAATGCGAGAAAAGCAATCCGATAAGCTAGAGCCATTACAGACTCTCTGTGGCACACCTAGTGTGATCACCTAAAAAAAAAGGTGATTTTTGTTTTTTTTTTAAGAAAAGTGTTTTATCGAATGTTTTAAAATTTTAAGGATATACTTGTGCATAAATAATGTATACATAGTATATTTTTTAATGAAATAACTATATTTTCAGCAAGTTACTTGACATCTCCGAAGTCTCCAAAAAAACATTTCCCCCAATGCTGCAGTTTTAAAACCACAATGTGCTATCTACAGAAGAATTCTACTACTCTCCCATGATCTGGCAAGCCATTGAAACAAGATAAACCCTGAACTCTAATAGAGACGACAGTTACAAACTCTCTTCTAAATAGATCCCTTTTCCTAAAATGTTCTTAACTCCCATCGCTGAGCGCAAAGACGTAGCTAATGATACATAGAGTATTATGTGCACGACAAATTAAAAATAATAACGCGCGGCCGATTTTGCCGCCACGCCACGGTTATAATTTACGGAGTAACAGCAGCAGTTTTCCGCCTACCTGTAAATGCCGATCGACAGAAATATAATCTACCCTGGACAACAGCGGTTGTTAAATCGCCGAAACGTCGGGTTCTTCTAAGTTCACGAGATAAATTTATTTTTAAATCTATTTATAAATCAACTTTCTACCTAATACTTCCAAATAAAAACTACTAATATATTTTTTAATTTGAATTAAGCCAGTTGGCAGGAATCCCTAGTTTTGGTGAAGTCAAATTAATTTTACACGACAATGTGGTATACCTTATGTGGTATAATATATTTTTTTAAAGATTCATTATTTTTTAGTTTTGTAAAAATACTTATTAATTAAATTTATAATAAAAATATTAGGTCTTCTAAAAACTATCTGAGCTGCTAAAATACCTAATTAGGTATAAATGAACAATACAGATAGTTAAAATATAAAAACAAATAGTCAGTTATAAAATAGTCAAGTTAGAAAAATTACAATCATAAATTACAAAAATAATAATGGCGCAATAGAAATAATCCATCTCTGATTTTGAAACTAATCGGGTTAAATAATATAGTCAAAAATAAACATATTGTAATACAAATAATCATGATAGATTAGATATTTCAATACTGTCCCTTATAGGATAAATTGGGTTCTCAATAAGAATATACTGGACATTTTTCTTAAAATGAACGTCTCCAAGACCCCTGACTGGAATCTTATTATTTTATTTTATTTATTTTTCTTAAAAACATACAGCATAAAAAAAATACGTATAAGCATAATATATACACCAGTAACAAAGCCAATGATGTTTTAAATTATTTGCTATATAAGGATTACAAAATATGCTAAACAATACAAAATAAATAATACCAAAAAGAATTTAAAAGTAACAGTTAAAATCGCTAGGTGCGAGTGTATGGATGTTAGTGTGTGTTTGTGTGATGGAGAGCGTGTATGTGTGAGTGTGTGTATGTGTGTGTTTGTGTGTGTGTGTGCGTGTATGTATGTGTGTGTGGGTGTGTGTATCTGTAGTGCGAATGTGCTTGTGAGTGCTTGTGCATGCTAATTCAATCCGATCTGATAATCAGCTTTTCACGTACCTCCTTAACAAAGGATCGACTATTCTGATGGTTAAATATGTCAATATCGTTAAAGCATACATTGTATGCATGCATAACGCGCGGCAATAACGAATTGGAACCATAGTTAGTGTTGAACCTTGGTACGTAAAAAGTTGAGAGAGCACGTGCGAGTCGGGAAGGCGCTCGTATGCTCACCCTACTCAGGAGGTATGAACTGTCCAACCCAGTATGAACAATTTTATGTAGAAACGACATATCTGACACTACTCGCCGGTCCTCTAATGTCTCTAAACCGTAGCGTTGCAGACTTTCAGCGTACGACAAGCCGTTGGAAAATAAGCGGTAATTTAGATGACGTATAAATCGTTTTTGAATACGCTCAATCCTCAGCTTGTATGTAGCATACTGTGGAGACCAAATATTAGAAGCAAATTCAAGCAGGCTGCGTACGTATGCAACATAAACCGTTGTCAAAGAATGAGTGTTTTTAAGAGGTCTACAAACTCTCATAATAAAACCGAGGGTGCTGTAAGCCCTGTTGACGACTGAATCAATGTGCTTATCCATTAAAAGCTTGCGATCTAAGATGACTCCTAGATCACGCACTCGATCTACTTCTAGAATTACATCATTGCCAATTGTATATTTAAAGTTAATAATATTGACATTTCGCGAAAATGAGATTTTATGGCACTTAGCTACATTTAAAGAAAGTTTACGCTGTTCACAAAAACGAGTGAAACGATTCAAATCTTCCTGGATCAGTTGACAGTCGCCATGGTTCTTCACTCCCATGAAGATTTTCAAATCATCTGCGTAAAGGAGATAGTCGCAGTGATTAAAGCAAGTACCGATGTCGTTAATATAAACATTAAAAAGCAAAGGCCCTAAATGGGATCCCTGTGGAACACCAGACTCAATGCCAAAGAAACTAGATCTAAATCCACCAACGACAACGGCCTGCCTTCGCTCGAAAACGTAGGATGCTATCCACCTTAACAGATCTCCATGTATGCCCATAGACGACAGACGAGCTATTAGCTCAACATGATTGACACGATCAAAGGCCTTTGAGAAGTCAGTATATATCGCGTCCACCTGAATACGCCGATCCATACGTCCCAAAGTATAATCAGTAAAATGAGCGAGATTTGTAACAACCGACCGATTTTTAAGAAACCCGTGTTGGTGCTCTGTGAACGAGCTAGCGAGAGCTTGATATAGCTGGTCGTAAACAACCTTTTCCAAGAGCTTGCTAAAAACTGGCAATATTGAAATAGGCCTATAGTTTTCTACGCAGTTTTTGGCGCCTCCTTTATGTACCGGTACGACGATGGCTTCTTTCCAAGCAGAAGGAAATACGCCCTCATTAATAGAGCGTCGAAAGAGCAATGTTAGTGGCCGGGAAAGTTCCTTCGCACAGTTGATGGCAAAAATAGGTGGTATACCATCGCTACCAGGTCCTTTATTGCGGTCTAAATTCATAAGATACTTTAGGACTTGAGATTCGATGATTTGGATATTACTTAAACCACAAATTGTATCTAGATTGTCACTAACCGGCATTACATTGACAGGTTGCCCGGTGATGTATGTCGATTTAAAATAATCGGCAAAGCTTTCGCTAATCGCTTGGCCCTCCGTTGCAAAGACACCGTTGAGTTTCATACGGCTAGGCAGAGCGTGATCTTTTTTAATACCCTTTACATATGCCCAAAATTGCTTTGGATTCTTGGTTATACTATTCTCGCTGTTTGCAATATAAGAGTGATAACATGTTTTCTGGATGGATTTCTGTCGCGATCGTAGCAAGGAAAAGGCATCATAATCGAGCGGATTCCCGTACCGCCTCCACTTTCGGTGGTATTTAATCTTCTCTTTTATAATATTGATTAGGGCTGGCGAGAACCACTTTGGATATTTACTAGATATCACTTCTCGCATCGGAACATGCAAATCGATCCCTGCGCCAATTGTAGTATAGAATACACCAATAGCGTTGTCTAAGTTATCTGTCAATAAAACATTGTCCCAGTCGATAAGTGATAAATAGTAATTGAGAGATGGATAATCCGCCTTTGAGAAGTTATTTCGAGAGATAGCTGGAGTTATAAGAGGTTTGTATCTAAGGTTCGGAACGAAAATGTCAAATGACGGGTGATGAACATCTTCTTTCACTAAAGGATTTAAGGCTCGTTCAATTTCTATGTCAAAATTCGCAAGAGCTAAGTCCAAGATTCTATTTGTTGCATTTGCTATATAATTAAATTGAATAAGACCAGCGAAGGCTACATGATCAAGAAAAATAGAACCGATAGTACCGGCGTTAGTGTAATTATTATGGAAAAAAGGTATTAGATAAGAATAAATAATTAATCACCTTTCATTTAAACTGATGTGGGATACTGAGGGCATTGAGGGTGTCAATTACAACGGGCGAAACCGTTACCCCATGGAGTTTTAACGACATCGAGACATTCTGTCTAGCATGGAGTGAACGTAGAGATATTGTGGACGGTACGATCCACAGTCAAGCTACGCCAGTAGTCTGAAAGAGTCCAACACCTTGCCGCGAGAAATTGAGAAGTCCAACTGCGGGCCAACCTCGCGCCCTTACTACCAGATTTGGACAGTTTTATTCGTTCTCCAGCCTCCTCCGTCCTCCAGCTATGACATTGAATCTACAGATTCAATGTCAGCGGTGGTACATCACAGACTCGCTGGATAGAATATTATCGCATTATACCTTTGAAGACCATAAACTTTGCGGTAGAGTACCTATGGAAAATTTTAATACATAAAACTGTTAAAGACGATGTAAATAGCATGCATGTCAAGTTTCCTGAAAATTGTTTAAACAGATTTTTGTATAAATTGATGGGACATAAAAGTGCAAAGTTACAACTTTTAAAAAAAATATATTATTTTATTATCATACATACAAAAACGTTCTAAAAGAGATTTTTTTTCATTTTAAATCACCAGAGTTTGTTGGTTATTTGCTATATTTTCTAGAAGAAAATACGGTATATTTTTTGACCATTTTTTTCATGGTAATATTAAGATTCTAATGTCTCAATAACATGGAACAAATATAATTTATAAATTATTCGTATTATATAATTTATAAAATCATTTTTAAATTACGGGACACGTATGTCCCATGGTCCTTAAAGGGTTAACAATCGATCATAACGTTATTCATACCATAACTGATCTTATCACACGCCCAGTCCCTACGTTTCCGATAGCCCTTTGGAGCAAATGTGCAAATTGGCGGTAATCTGCGTGACGTCGGCAATTATGAGGTGGGGGACGCACTTTGCGGGTGGGACGGCACTTGTTACACCCGCATTAGGTACGTGCGTGCGGTGCGTACAACTCCTCGTGTTGTTTTTGCTGACGTGTAACAGACGCGGACAATTATAATTGCATTTTAATTGATCGGGAAAAACCCTCGCGGAATTGTCTAATAGCTATTTACACTGTTAATAACCAAAGTGGAGTGGGAGAATATTATTTCATTCAATAATATCTGCAAAAACTGATCACATAATTAATTGCGTCATAAACAGTGGGAGGAAAATAGATTACAATAAAAAACGTGTGTGTTTCGATTCATAATTTAACGGAGGAAATTTAATTAATGTTTAACGTTTGTTTGTCAAGCTTTAAAGGGCTCTATAGACAATCAAGCATGCTTGGCAAGCATTGCGTCGCAGGCTGGTAGGGATTGCAAACCGCAGGAAATATGCAAATATTTTTTTGTAATATTAACTAAAAATGCCTAATTTTGTAGTTTTATACCAGGGAGTCAAATCGCTCATCAATTAATTACATCTAATTAACGTGACTCCCTGGTATAAACTACAAAATTAGGCATTTTGGGTAAATATAAAAAAATATATTTGCATAATTCCTGCGGTTTACGGTTCCCTCCCAGCCAGCGACACGATGCTTGACAAGCATGCTTGATCGTCTAGAGAGCCCCTTACGTTAGAGTTGTTGTTTAATTGTAGTAGTATTTTATCGGCGACAAGTTGTTCATTACTTTGTTATCAAGATGTAGTTTGTGGTAGATGTCTTATTGGTAGTTGCTGGGGGTTTTGGTTTTTCATCTCTTTGCTCTTGAATAATTACGGTAAGTTATTGTTTTTTTTAGTTGGCCTCTGCGATCCTTACTGATAGGATTGTTACAATATAATTAACGTAGACATTGTTTTTAGTATCAGAAATTGACGTTAGTTTTTCTTAGTTTGGTTTCAGTTCAAAACATGGTCGCAATCTAATAAATTTATTTGAATTTTTATTTCTTTTTTTTAAATCCCGAAAAACAACTCAAATTAAAAAAAAATGCATTAAAGACACAAACAACTTGAGATATTAAAAAGAATAAAAAACGCGACTGCCGTTACAGAAAGTGGACTATTGTATTTATAATTATTTTTATTACTTTTTTTAATTAAAAAAATGTGATTTGCGTATTTATCCATGTATGTTATCGGAATTTACTCAATACAATCTTTCTTTTGGCACTAAACACGATATGTTAATGTTAATTTATTGACACTGAGACATTTAAACAACTACTTACTTGATATTTGGACATTTGGCACCCTATACCACTCGGGATTATATAACAATTCTAACAATACCACACATGTCTTAATCAGTTCAAACGTTTAGAAGTTATGGTGAAATAAAGTTACGGAAAACATACATAGATGAACCCTGAACACATTACAGAACTTTTTTGTTAGGCAATCGTGTAAAAAGTCGCCTTCGCTCTCTTTGACCGCACAACTCTTTCTTCGTGAATGTACTTGGCATATGACATGCAGTTTTCCAAGTTTCATATAATTCGTTTAATGGATCGTGCCCTGGATTCGCCGGGGCCAGAATTCGCGTTATCAACATTATCCGTTACCGCAGGATTCCCAGGAAAACCGGAGTTAAATTCAAGTTTCGTATAAAACCATTATTTTATACGCAGTTATCTGTACACTCTTGAGAATTCCCTGCGGGATCCCACTGGATTCCACTAATATGTCGCATCGTGGATTCTCACACTTCCACCTAACTATTCACGGTTGAACGCCCTTCTATGAAACGAGCTTAGCGGGCGGCCACGTAAAAATCTCTTTTTAAAGAGCTTCTTTTGTTTATACAGCCGCCGCTGATTTAAGCAGACGCAACACCTTTACAATGTAAATTTACATGGACGTGCTAATCGCCAGCTACTAGAAGCTTTAACGAGCTATGCGAAAATGCGCATGTTTGATGCGCAAACTGCCCGTAGCAGCTTAATTAAAGAATATTAAGTGAAGCCGGTGATATAGTTAGCGCGAGAGCAGGACAAAAGAGCGGCAATGCCTATCAGAAGGCGTTACCAAGTCAGTAAAGCGTAATGCACTTGCCTTTGGAAATCTCTGCGGAATAAGCAGTGGCGTGCAATTAAGCTTCAAGTTAAGGTAGGCATCTAATTGTGACGAAGCATTTCTACTAAAATTGCGAATCGTAGATCTCAAACGAAGCGATACACCCGTCGATCGTCATTTACGCGATTTTCGTTTTGACGTTTGCCAGGAGGTACTTATATTCGGAGATGCAAACGCTTTCACCTCGTTTCATTAACGTTTTCGACCATTACAGGTTTGACAGTGGAGCTTAAAATATAGAAGCGGAGTCCTTCTTATTACACATCTGCCAACAAAAACGGAGTGTAATATGTTCAGGGTTTATCTATGTATGTTTTCCGTGTCTTGATCCCACCATAACTTCTAGGCGCTTGAAGCGATTTAGAAATGTGTGATATTATTAGAATCGCTATGTAATCCCGAGTGTGTCATAGGGTACATTAACTCTCCAAATATCATGTAAGTAATGGTCTAAATATATAAATATTAATAGATTTACATAAATATATCGTGTTTAGTGTCAAATGAAAGGTCTGATTTATGTAGTACATTCCAGAAATATACATGTATCTATATGAATAAATACATAAACCACATATTTTCATAAAAAAGTGTTGTAACCATAATTATAAATAGAATAGTTCAATTTCTGTAACGGCAGTCGTGAATGGAAAAAAAATATTAATTTTAATACATTTACTTGTTATATTTTAGATAAAGGAGACTCTCGTAAGTCAAAAAAAGACAGTAGGTTTTCGTGTGTGAGATTCTACAGACACTCGGCTTGTTTCTTGGTATTGATTCCTGGTACTGATTGATTATTGGTTACTCAAGGATAATGTTTCCGCTAACACCCGATTTGTCAGAACGTTTTCTGCTTCTGATTATCATAACTGAAAGAGTAGAGGCCGATATGTCGAATGAGATGTAAAGACTGCAAGGATAAATATTAAACCTTATTTTGTCGTAAATCGATAGAAAAATGGGAAAATTTGAATAAAAACCCAAAGATTTTCTGAAAAGCGTAAGTAGCAAACCTACCTGAACTGATTATCCCCGGAAACTGCACTGGAAAAAAGACGGGAACTCGAGAAGTAGAAAAATGTATTAAAGGCAGTAGGAATAATAGTTATTATTTTTGTAAAATAGTCCATTTTCTGTATATTCCAAATCTGTTGAAATCGTGGCTCAATCCATTCTTTTCTAATCCCGTTTTCGGGTTTCCACCAACATGTAGGATTCATTTTAGCATACGGCGGGATATGACGCGCTATTCATGGACTAATAATCAAATAATCCAACGGCGTTCACCACGATCTCTTCTTCTTCTTCCGATGCTCATTTTAAATGCCAGAAATGAAGTAGGAATTCGGGAAATAAGATGGGCAGATTCAGCACTAACCGACGTCGATCCTGAATCCTGCTTACGTCCTTTTACAACCCCTATGCTATAGTAGATTGAGGTCAGGTTAATTAGATCGTTCTCTTGATTTCTTTGCAGGGGAGTTTGCCTAGGCAGCACTCACTTAGGGATGCAATACTACTACTGGCTATTCGTTAGATCGTGAAGCTTCTACCCAGGGAGTTTCATCTGCATAACCACCTCACCACATAATTCTTTTGGCTAATTATACTTGCGTAGCTGCCGTACCCTCTGTCGTCCATCAGTACAATCGTAGGCTGCAGCGCCTACTCCTAACTCCACCGCGCATTAAAAAAAATATTTTATAGTTATATTATTTATTTTATTTTATAATACTATTATATTTTATTAATTTTAAATTCTAAAACTTTTATCTTTTCCGGCCCACCAACCGATCAAAAGGGAAAGTGATGACGGTTTTTTTTTGTGATGACAGAAATGTCCATTCTGAGCCCCCCTGAAACGATTATGAAAAATTCTAGTTTTGAAGTCTGTCTGTGTCTTTCAATATGTATTCCTCCACGATAGTGCCTACACGCTTAATCCGCCTAACACGCTTAATCCTACGCGAATAAGCTGAAATTTGGTATGCAGTCATCATTTGGTCATAGCAAGAGTTGAAAGATTGTGGTTGAAATCGGTCTACCGGTGGGCGCACTAGTTATATATCATCATCGAAATATTGAACTTAGAGACTTGAAATTTAGTACACATATTAGGTCAAAATAATATTGTGAAATATTGATTTGAATATCTCATATAAAAACTCCTTTAACCCATATATGCCCAGAACTATTTTGGGATTTTGATCTTGGTCATTTTCAGATATGTTTATGTTTATATGACCCCTTAGACTCTTTCACAGCTGTAACTGTAAGCATTCAATACATTTTTCCTAAAAACAATGGCGAAAACCAAATAAATTTTTAATGTTTTTCAATTTTGAAGCTTTGCCTACTTACCTGTTTTTATCTTTAATCAAGATAGTTTATTAATAAAATTGCAAAATATTTGCATATTATATTATCAAGATTTTTAATTTTTTCGAATTTCATTTTTAGATAGCCTTCGACCCCCCGGGAGTTTCTTCGTGACCGCCTAGATAGGAAGTCGCGACCCACTGGTTGAAAAACACTGCTAACATACCACCTTTTTAAAAAATTCTGGTTTATTTAGGATAGCGCAAAATTAAACTCCAACGAGCATTAATTAACTCCCATTAAAATGGTAAAATTTAATGAAAAATTGGGGTTAATAGTTTGAATAATCAAATATATAATTTTGCTTACAGTTTTTTTGGTGTTAAATTTGATTTCATTTGTAATTCACAATAATCTACCGTAAAATGGACAATAAATGATTAAAATATCATGACATCATATATCATGTATCATATCATGACATCATATATCATATCATGACATTAATATCATACAATACTTGATTAAAATATCACAATACTATAATCCAGTAGCAAAAATCTGATAGCATGATATCAGATTTCGATATACGAAAAACTGTTACCAATTTGATGTCATCTAACTAGGCTATATTAGACTTATAGTGTGTTCTAAGGTGGGCATATTTTTTTTTATAAATATGTGTATAACCTCTATTAAAACTAATTTAAGAAAAGTAAATTATTAATTTATAAGATTGTATACTTTAATATATTTCTTATAACAACAGGCGTTAATCCTCAAGTGGCACTAGCGAAGATGCCAACCCAACCTGTGTCGTTCGTTCACCCTGTAATGAATGAGTCGCAATGACTTTAGTTCAGTTTACAATCTAAAATCTAATTTCGCCACGAGCCCGTCAGAGGCAAACTTCAAACCGCGAAGAAGTGCCACCAGTAGAGCATAGCGTCCTGACTACTAGGTTTGGACGAATTTCACCGTCCTGCAGTCAGGTTGCGGTCTCGAAATCGCTAACATGTCCTCCAAATATTGCAGCAGCAATTTGTGTCGGGCACTTGCCGCCCATTGACCACTATGATACTAGGGATCGCGTGGCGAACCGGCTGTTTCTAAGGGTAGGTGACAGGAGGTCGCAACCTACCCCCTGCTCATTAGGAAACGAATGTTTCGAGACTCCCACTAAAAAAACCGGTTTCGCTGGCTGAGCAAACCAGCTCAACCGCACAAGGGCCGGCCACTCTAGCCAGTCCTCCTCCAAAGATCACAAACTTTAGAGTTGTCAACTACTACGGGCCAACCCGCCATTCCAGCAAGTTATAATGATATTAGATCATACTTTCAACTATTTAGGAATTTAGGGACATTCGAACGCAGAAATGTAGGGACAGTACAATCCACCGTCTAATTACTCCAAAATGCCCGTGAGAGTTAAACGCCTTACTGCGAGGCACTGGGAACTAAACCCAGCGGGTCGACTTCAGTATTACACTATAACGCAGATTTGGCCAAATCTCCCGTCCTCCAGTCTGGTCGCAGGTTCGAAGACGCTTGCACGGCCTCTACCCGATGTGATCGGTAATTCGGTTCGAATTTATCGCGGACCGTGCAAGCTCTTTGCCCGTTAATATCACACAGGATCGGGTAGCCAATGGGTCGTTTCAAGAGTAGCTGACATCAGGTCAACAACTGCCCCCATTGCTTAGGAAAGCTATCAGACCGTTTCCAAATCCACTCGGTTATTCGCCGGAGTGCACAGTCGATTGGCTAACGCCGCACGATGCGCAAACTGCCCAATAGCGCCCGAGGTCCTTCTTTCCAGTGTCACTTCTATTTGAGGAAGCTACTGGATGGAATTAGAACCATAAAATAAGCTGACGTTCAGGTCATATGGGCTAAGCTGCACGGGACCGTTAGCTGCCGCAGATGCAAATCCCAACTACTTAAACAGCTAGATACAACTGCAGGAAGATTTCCCTAAGGTCGTCGAAGAGGCTACCGGATGTGAGCTGAACCATAGGTTGGGGCGACCGAAGTATAAAAAATGGCCGTCGTGCCCAAGCTGCTTGGAACCATACGGTACTAAACTTCATAGATTTCAACGTATTTCTCTAAACAATAGTGCACTTTGTTCATCTGCGAAGGCTTCTGTTATCCGATACTGTCTCTTTTTACAACGCCGAGCGCCAAGAGGGTTACGTTTTGTTTATCTCGTGACGTGCGTCACCTTAATTAGTCGCAATTTTAATTAATGAAATGCACTCTGCATTAATGCGTATGTAAACTGGCCAAAGAGTGAAAGATTGGCGTATCCGTGCGACTCGAATTTTACTTGCTGCTCTCCATGATATAATGTGTACGGAGTCAGGATATTATCGTAGTCTCCTAAGTAAATAAGCAGCTTCTCAACACAGTCATGATATTTTAACAGTAACAGTAAATTCATCGGTAGTCTTATCATGTCCACTTGCGTGCACATTCGCCATTAATTTTAAGACTTGCTTTAACTCATACGTATGAATTACTGGTAAATCTTCTGTGATGTGTGGTTTTAGTGTGGCTGTTGGACCATAGTTATAGCTATTGGGCGTAACTTTTCAATCGTATAACTCGCAGTAAAACACTTGAACACGAATGAGGACGTTAGCTAAGTTAGTAAATTTACTTCCATCGAAAGGTTCGAGTTTTAAAATTCCTGTATATTTTTTCTCTTAAAATATTACCTTTTATTGAAATTTTTGTGTTATATTTAAATAAATCCTATTTATAATGATATATAAACAATCCTCTCCCCTTTATCAAGCCAAAGATTTAAAAAGATGATGGTGCACTTTGTACTTTATACAATGACTGTTCTTTGGAAGCGCAAATCTTTGTCCTCTTCCACAAAAAAAAATCTACTGAAAAGAGCATCTTAATTTGTAGCGTTTTCTATACTACATACTAAAGGGCGGTCTATGAGAAGCGATAATTTTCAATAACAAAGGCGATAACACGTTGGGTGCTTATTGCAAAAGCAAGCAGACAAGCGCCATCGAGTTAAAGATAAAATGTCTTTATTTGAATGGCACTGACCATAGCAGCTGGTAGGCGCTACTTGTTTTCTTACTCAAATGTTGGAAAACAGAGGTTTAGAACATTTTTCGGAGACTAAATTTGACTATTTACTTTCCTGGCAAGGAGAGTATGGTGGACACATATCTGTCTGTGTGTCTGTATGTCTGTGTGCATTCCTCAACGATAGCGTCCAAACGCTTAGTCCGATTGACCTGAAATTTAGCATGCAGCTATCATTTGGTGATAGCAAGAGTTGATAAAATTGTGGTTGAAATCGGTTCACCAGGGGGCGCGCTACTCATACTTCAATCTCGAATATTGGACTTGAAATTCGACACACAGATGCGTCGTAGGGCCGAAAAAACATTTTGGTTGCAATATCTCTTATATAAGCGAAACCAAAAAAAATATTCCAGCATACATTTTATTCATATAATAACGTTGAGCCGCCCGAGGCCAGCCGAGAAACGAACCATATTGAAAAATAGCCATTTAAATACCACGGAAATACTACAAAAATACTAGATTTGCTGTCGGGGGGGGGGGGGGGGGTCGGAGATGGGTAGAGGGGGTCGACAATATACTTATTCTCCCGATATTCTTCTTCTTCCGTGGGTTCCTTTTCTGCCTTATCAAAAATGCTTTAAATTCGAAGAAAATAGACCATGTATAACGTTCCGGACGACATTATTCTCCTTCTTCCATTATAGGAGGGGGGGAGGGACGGGGGGGGGGAGTTATTTGGGGGAGTTTGGAGGGGTAAGTTTCGGGGCGCATGAGGGGTTGTCTGCTTACCGGTAAAGTCTTGGGGTGATACAACAATTTTTTTTAATAAGGGGAGGGAGTTAAAAGAGCGTCTGCCTCGAACTTCAAATATATCAACATCATCAGCATATAAATATGCTTGGCTTATTTACAGTTATTGTTATTAAGTGGGTAAATAAATAGAAACCAGCCCGGGGTTGTGGCAGCCGTAATATTTGTAAAGACGATTTGAGACCAATATCTCAGCCGCAAAATCTAGTTTCAGGTAGTTATTTGCCGGGCAACAGTAGATTTTAGTTTAGGAAAGCAGATTTTGCTTACGAAATTTATTAGGGCTCATGGGCCGTATGCTATATATTTATTGTGTAAAAACATTTTATATTACAGGCCCCAAAAAATTACAACACTTTCTTAAAGAGCACCAAAAATCATGTAAATTTAAATTAAACAAAAACTTTGAATTCTATCTAGTAGAAGAGAGTATGAGCCGAGGTTCGTGTCTTTGCTTAGAAGCTGACGTGCGGTTTAAAGCTTCTTCACTGGATTTCCGCTAGGTGGCGTTAAGCTACTACGCAAATGTTTCGAATTTTCTCGGAATAAAATGAAATGTTATTTGTGGTTATAAACTCCTAATGTTGTTTACTAAGATAACGCATCTTCTAATATTCCTATGACAGTTAATGTCATTCTGGCAATTATTGCCGGGAAAGTCTTGGTGTGAAAACCGTTTTTTTTTAATTATTTGGATGATACTACCATGTTTCCGTGACGTTTAAATACTTTTATGGCTCTTGTTTCATCATTTCCTTAGTTCAGTATCATTGAGTACATTAAATGATCCACGTAGATTGCTAGGCATTTCTGCTCTATCCATCGTGTCGGGTCGGGCTGCAATATTGCAAGCTGTAAAGTCGTGATCTTCCGCAGACATCCGATCCCGGTCGGCCGAAGTAAACTATCATCCTCGTCTTTGATACGAACAATGCGTATCAAAATCATAATCTGGACGATGTGCTTTGAGTGTCTACACCGCAGCAGATAACATCGAACCCACCAGCGATCGGGCGGGCCGTTGGTCTACAAGCACACTGCGTGCGGATTTATTCTTTACATCCTAATTTTTTAAATTTTAAATATTAGAATGTAAATTCTAATATTAATAATTTACCGCGTGAGATTTGTAGAACCCGACGTTTTGTAGGAACCTAACCTAATATAACCTAACCTACCTTGGACAACGGCGGTTGAAACACCGCCGAAATATCCTTTTACGCTATAAATTAATTTTTAAACCTATTTATAATTGAATACCCTTGCTTTTCCTGAAAATGCTGTCAGTAAAAAATATTTCAAATATAGGCAGTATTTTTTGATGACCCAACTATGGGCAGTTCCTATATGCGTCTACCTAGTACCATTTACTAGCTATCGAAAAGATTCTCAGTACCTAACTAGGAAACCAAAAATACCCTTAATTTGCACTGCAGCTTGGCTGTATAATTACATCGGCCATTAATGTCATTATAGTTATAAAGAGCATGTCTTGTTTTTGAACAATGGATACTTAAAGTTGAATCAGGTGACTACCAAGAACCATATTAGATAGTTTGTGAGATGGACATTTTTCGTCGTTGAATATTTGGTTTTCATCGTTTTGAAAAATTCCTTGTGGAAGGTTCCCAAATCAAAAATATGTCTATTACTTGGATGATAGTTTCCTATTACTTGGATGATATTGTCATTTTTCTATGTTCGAATACTTGGATTTACTGTTAACAACCCTTGAAACCTTTAGAGCGCTAGTCTATCGGGGGATGCTCCGAAAAAGCTGGCTTGAGTTAGTCAATACTAAAGAAATCCTAATGCTTTTGAGTAATAACAAACTTATAAATAAAATTTAAATTTAAACACTATTTTTAAAAACAATCTTTACTTTCCATTGGGGAGTTCCAGTGGCAATCTCCCGGTTCCATTTTCAGACCCTCGTTACCATGTGTAATGAAAAGTACTCACGACAACAAAACAAACAAGCTCAAACTCGGATACCTCAGCACTTTCAATCAGGCAGTAACAAGCTTTACTTTTAATCGGGGAGTTCCAGTGACAATCTTCCGTCTCTATCTTCAGATCCTCGCCATCATGTGTAATGGAAAGTACTCATGATACCAAAAATACTCGACCAAATTCGACTGTCCTACCTTTCGCCACCAGGGAGTTCCAGTCCCTATGTCATGGCTCCATCATGGTCCGGAACGATTAAAAATATTTTAACTCCTTATTCTATGGAAGTGGATTAAGAAATTTACCACAACCTTGTTTTAAGTGGCGGGCAATAGTTGAAATATCCAATAGGATATCTACCGATCAGTAGCGGACATGGCACCAGAGTTAGTAAAAGAGGCCATGTTTACACGACACCAGTAGCTAGGCCAGGTCAGTAGAGAAGCCTAGTGACTGGGCCCACTTGTGCATAACATCTTGTTTCTCTCCATATCCCCATTAATCTCCCGTAGACTTTTTTAAAAGTCAAAATATTATGGTAATCACTGATAATTATAGGCAATGCTGGAAAGGTTGTACCAATGCTGGAAAGGTTGTACCATGGAATTGTTTAGGTTTAAAGTAGGTCGGGCAATTTATTTGTGGCGGCACTTTTCTTATTACCGTGATTAACTAATCATGGAAAAAATATATGTTTTCCTGAAAAAAGGTATTTGGATGTTTCCCATTAAAAGGATTAATAAGGATTCTATACAAAATACTAATAAACAGTGAAACTTCGAAAGTCGAATAAAAACAACGCGTACCCTAACTCAACGTTACGCTAGGCTCATTTTAAAACCTCACTCTTTATCACCCACCATTTAAAATATCACAATTCTCAAAAAAAAAGATTTCAAGAAAAAACCATTCTACACTTTCTTCTCTATTTGACTTTAGAAATCATTTTCCAATTTTAATTAACTAAGTGTAGAAGCATGGCGTATATATATGCAGTTTTTTATTTACCTCAAGAGCTCCCATTTGTACCAAACACGACACAGTTATCAATTTTTTATGTAATACTTTAAGGCGACATGATACCTGAGAACGACCATATCTAAGGAATTTTAGTTTTATGATTTTTTTGAAAAATATAAGCATTAGTTTAAAAAAGTTTCTAAGTGAATCCCTTGATAAGGAACCAATTTAAAATTTGGACTCAAAAAAGTTGATCATTGCCTTGGACATTAAAAGGCTTTAAACTGACTTCGAAAAGTTTCAGGCGCGTTTACTCCTACAATGTAAGCGGTGAGTCTGTTTTATTATAATTTCATTATATTGACTGGTTAATTCTCTAGGGCAGCACTTACCCACATTTTTTATTTAGACCCTATATTAATTACAATCAATTAAAACGTGAGAGCGCTCTGAGAGTTAAGCTAAATATGATTTGCCATTATCACCCTTATACCACCACTGCGTAAAGATAGTTATTCTGTGCTAGCGCTACGATTGACCGTTTAGTATGCGTCTGGTTCCCGGCGCTAACGGACGTGGTATCTGCGCTTGACGCTTCGTCAAGCTGGATTTTTATTGGTCAAACCCTACAATATTGACTCCGCCTATTTTTTCGGGTATCTTTTTTCTGAGGTCTCATGTCGCCTTAATGTCGACCGCCTTATTGATGATGTTAAACCAAATTTTCAAGCGTATCGTGCTATAACCCATTAGATTTAGGAATCAGTATATTTTTCCATTTAGAATCAGTGGCAAAACATATATAAAAAGCAACGGAATACAGAGAAAGGTCAGCAGCGAAGCTTTCTGGACTGCGCACACTGTGCCAGCACCCTGGGTGCTCTCCAAACGTTTAATACACAATTCAATAGCTATATTATTATCCGCGTGCACCAAATCGTGCGTAAATATGATGGCGGCGTGAACGCGATCGAAATCTTCGTCTTTGTATGATTCCGATTTGGTCAGAGGCCTCTTCGCAACAATGAGAACTTTCTACAGTCGTGTACTTAGCTAAGCAGTTCGATGCGTACTTATTAAGTAACCAAACGCGCTGCGATTGAATTCTCTAACGAAAGAAGAACTCATGACGCTCTCCAGTTTTATTTTGAGTAGTCGTAGATGATAAGATGATAAAATGTCGTGGTATTTCTGGATTTGGCCAATGCTTTGATATGGTCTCACACTTACATATTATGATAATGTGGTTATATTTATTTTTTTGTTTGTTACTAAAATAAAATATCAAAAATACGAATGTTGTGATGAGTTTATATGATTATATTTCTACATAAATATTATTTTTAAAGGAAAAAAATAAATGTTAAAAGTGTTGCTCTGAAGGAACATAAAATGCCACAAATATATCGATACGATAGTCATGATGACATTTTTGTACAGACGACATATACGAGGGATGACGTTATTAAATCAGGTATTGTTTTTCGCTAAATTACGTTTAAATTTATTTATTTATTTATTTAAGAATAAATTACTATACAATATTGTTATTGCTTATAAAAATAACAGGAACCGAATGGCAAAATCTTAACATTTTGCTTATTTGATTCTGTCACCCAACTGGGACTAGCCTGTTCTAGGATGGACAGGACTCTAATTTTACAATAAATTATGTAAAAGTTTTATTAAAATGCTCATAAAACTAAATTGACCTAAAATATGATCCTCAAAAAATAAACAAAAAAAAATATATTAATATATTTTATATTCCTAATACAAGATTACAATAATCAGCTTTGCAATTTTAAAAATTGTATAAGAATATTAGTTCTGCCACTAGACGGCGTTTTACAATGCCATAAAATTAAAAGCATTTATATTTTCCTCGTAGCTAGTTAGTTGATTTTTTAGTCCGCATTTGAGTGTCATACAATTATGGACACAGAAGATTCAATTATCATTTTCTTTACCAAATAACTTCAATACTTTCTTTATGGCAAAATAGATCTGAGCCATTGGTAGGTATGAAGCGAAATTGATTTTTGATTTATTTTATTTGATTTTCTATTTAATTTATTGGATCACAAATATCGTCCATAACTGGGCAGAGCCTGTTCTACAGAGAACACCAATAAAATTATTATAAAATTAATAACTTCCTGACAAATGTCGGAATTAAATTATGATAAAAGAAAACCTTTAGTAGACCACAATAATGTCACGACTATAAATAGGTAATAATAAATAATAATTAGTAATAATAAGATTTCAATAGTTTTACATAGATCCTGCAAAGTCGGATCTGCCACCAGTTCCTAATCGATATCCTTATTTGAGACTTGGGTTGTCGACTACAGCGGGCGAGCCCGTCACCTCAGGAAGTTTTATCGATTAGTCGTTCTATCTCCCTGGAGTGAGCGCAGAAGACTTGAGGACAAAACAGTCCACCGTCTAGCTCTGCCACAAGCCCGTAAGAGGCCAACGCCTTAACCGCGAGATAGCCAGGAATGTTACCCGGCGGGCGGACACTCACGCCCTTACTTCCAATTGTGACCAGATTACTCCAGCCTCTCGATTGGTTACGAGTTCGAGGTCGCTTGTTCGGTCCTCTCCCTTACGAAGCAGTGAAACGGTGTATACCGAATCTATCGCGGACCACAGCGTCCTTTGCCCGGCTGTTCACCCAGGATCGGATGGCCGATGGTCATTTCAAGAGCAGTCGCCGTAAGGTCCGCAATCACACCCGCTCTATAGGAAACAGTACTGCTTCCAGACTCCCCCGACTGTTAGTCCCCGGGTCCCCGGGATTCTAGCGGCTGCACGGGAGAAATTGATGGATGCAGTGGGCGCGTGCGTTGGGCGTTCTCCGATTTGGTACCCGGATTTGGTCAGTTGTAGGAGCTGCTTCCAGTCGTTTGGCGAGTTTGTGGGGCACTGGGTGGCTTCTTGGGAAAGCATGAGGCTTCGGAATACCCCCCAGGGGGTACCCTCTTCCTTGGTGGCGTGATTCGGCGGCTACTTCCAGCCCGAAGTGCCCGTCTTTGTGTCCGTCTCTCTACCGCCCCGAGGGGCGTTTCGTTCTTTGCAGGATCCAGGGATTCCTCCCCCCCGTGGCTGCTCCGAGACCTGCCCACAGACAGTGCGCCTTCACGTTCATTGTTCTGGAGCGTCCTCTACCCCGCTTACCGGCTCCTAAATTTACGATATTGTTGTTTCTTTTCTCGTAAAATTTTGTAATATTTTGTAATTTTTTTATTTTTTTGTAAATACCTTTTATTTTTTGAATAAATGGGTTCTCGGGGCGGTACGGGGGGGGGGGTGGTTTACCCTATTTCACCCCCTGCGCGTTTTACCCTTCTGGTACGCGCAGGGTTGTCGTAGCACGACATCCCGGGCAGACAAGACGACCCTCGTCGTTATAACTGCCCGGGCGGTGGGCGGGGTTTGCTGCCCTCACCTATCGCCTTGAAACTCTTTACTGTTAGTCCCCGGGCCTGGGTAGGACACTGGGTCAACCAGTCTCCCCTGGGAACATCCTCTGGCGCTCCTGGACGGTCTGCGCACCGAGCGGCGCAAGCCAATCGATTATGCTCTCCGACTAACAATCGGGGGAGTCTGGAAACTGTATTGTTTCCTATAGAGCGGGGGTGGTTGCGTACCTTACGGCGACTGCTCTTGAAATGACCATTGGCCATCCGATCCCGGGTAAGAGGCGGGCAAAGGACGCTATGGTCCGCGATAGATTCGGTATACACCGTTTCACCGCTTCGTAAGGGAGAGGATTGCGAAAGCGACCTCGAACTCGGAACCAATCGAGAGACCGGAGAAATTTGGTCACAATTAGTAGTTAGGACGCGAGTGTCGGGCCCGCCAGGTAACATTACTGGCTATCTCGCGGTAAGGCGTTGGTCTCTAACGGGTTGTGGCATAGCTAGATGGTGGACTGTTTTGTCCCAAGTCTTCTACGCTCACTCCAGGGAGATAGAACGACTAATCGTTAAAACTTCCTGTGGTGACGGGCTCGCCCGCTGTAGTCGACAACCCAAGTTGTTAGTCAGAGTGCACAGTCGATTGGCTTACGCCGCACGGTGCGCAGACCGTCCAGGAGCGCCAGAAGGTTGATTCCTAGGGGAAACTGACCGTAAGGCCAGAGTCCTACCCAGGCTGGCACTTCATGCGTGGAGGCCGTCGGATAGGTGTTGACCTGTGAGTGTGACCAACCCTGAACAGAATGGCTCTTCGTGGCCAACTCAGCAAGGGCCCATTAACTCCCATCCTTATTTGCAGTGAGCTCTTGGACTACAACGCTCCAAGTACAAGTGATTCAATCTGCATAGAATGCTCCAAATGCACGTACCTGAGTTCTCGCATCCTAGCGCCGCGTCTAGTGCGCAAACACGAGCACGGCGCTGTGGTCAGCGCGAATACATATGCGAGAGCGGCGTGCATATTGTATAAGGTGTTTATAATGCATTTTAAAGCTGGGATATAGTTTGGTAGCAGTAATCATAATGCAAACACGATTTCACCGCAAGGGCTACCCACTAGGCGACTGCGTTGTCGTGATTTTTTTTTTGCTGTAGCATCGTTTCAGATTTTGCACTAGCAATATAATATGTACGCGGACTCGTCCATTTTCATTTCCATCTAGCCGGGATAACCCACTCGCCACTTTCTTTTCCGGCCATCACTCTTCTGTTTACACGTACTCACTTACGGTCCATTCTGCTCGTTTATGGAATATGCTCCCACACTCAGGTATTCACCGCACTGCGAACCATATTTTCTTAAGTACAAAATACTGACTTTTATATCTGAATATATTTTAAAATGTCTACTATATGCTAAATCAAATATTAACGAACAAGGGGTAAACGGGAATATGCACTCCCACAATACATGCATACGTGATGACGTTACCCTGCCTAAAGTACGCCTTACGCAGACACAACAGTCCTTTGGATATTTGAGCTATAAGCTCTTTAACCAGCTACCACTCTCCACAAGAAAGATGGAAACAAAGGCGTTTAAAAGATTTATTAAACAAAAGCTGCAATCCACACATGCTTTCTATAAGCTGGGTGATTTTTTTGAGCATGCCAATTCTTTCAAATAGGAATAACAGGTACCTTCAGGTACTTTCTTTACAACAGGGTACTTTACAACAGGAACCAGGTACTTTCAGGCACCTGATTTTAGTTCTTATTGTTTAACAATAATATTATGGATTTAATATTTAATATGTAGATTACAATGTGTAATGTAACATACCTGATCATATACATACGTTGTTTTTTCCAATTTAGTTTTGATACTTCCTATTGTGTGATTATTTTTTGTATAAAGTGCTTTATAAATATTAATATTCTTATAATAATCATCTATTTTATATGTATACTCATGTACATGGATTCAGCTCAATTTTTTTATTTTTTATTTGTCTGCCGTGTAAAGCCTACTTTAGTCAACGCTATTGTCGAATTAATATTTATGCTTTAATAGTTTTATATCTACAAATAAACTGACGAATTCTAATATGCAATAATTAGCTTTAATTCATAATTCATGTTTTTATTGTATATTCTGAATGAATAAATTGAATACTGAATGCACCCTCGTTGCTGACTTTTCAAAAGTTGTTTAAAAAACATTTGCTTTCACACAGCTAATAATTAAATTTTTATCCTAATTTTAAACCTGATCCTCCTATTTACCCTTCTTTAGGCAGACATAGTAAAATATGGTATATTGTAACCCTAACTTATTGGGATATATTTGTATTAGTTTATTTTAAATTTACCTTTATGACTTATATGAATACTGTGTAATGACAATTAAAAAATAATTTACTAAACGGTCGGCTGTCAAACATCGCTATAGTTATATTTGTGCATCTTTTTTTTTACTAGTGTAATATTTATTAAATAATGTTATATTTAAGACAATACCGTTATTCTATTCTATTATTCTACTCTATGCTACTTAAATAAAGATCATCGTAACTGCAATAATAGTCAAACAAGGACAAGGTCTCATAATGATGCTACGCCATGCTCGATAACGGTTGTCAAACGTCATATCCGAAATTGCGTTTCAGGCAGTTGTATACGTAGTGCATGTCTGGAGCAGTCTGACTGCCAAAACGCCAAAACCCTCAGTTATCTTGCTAGAATGCAACCGTGTCGTTATCGATTGCTTGAATCGTCACTATTTATCATTATGCAAGCATGCACCATCTGGACTATCGGTATTTTTTCGACGTATAAGAAGCACGTACGATTCTATAGTCTATTCTGGACTACTGATGACTAACACGATTCGCCCGGTAGTGGCATAATTAATACTGGCGTTTCCACGTTAAAATGTATTACGATCCAGTGCGATGGTGTTACTGTTATAATATAGGTTTAATAGCGTTGCGTCTAATCTTTCCTATATCGGATTTTATTTGCTAGTATAATATTTTGATTCATTATTCTCTCCTTTCGTTAAAGTTAGGTGCTATTCGACCTTGAAAATGTGCCTTCTGGTATTCGATTGTCGTCTCAGGAGCACTGTTATAATTTGCAAACTATCCTTTTTTCATTATTTTCATTATATTATTAATTTTCTTATATTTTCTTGCAGGGAAAGTACTGTGAACGCGAAAGTTTTTTTTTGAGATGGAGACGGATATATGCATTGTTGACCCCAATCCCCCCCCCCCCCCCCCCTCCCCAAGACGATTAAGACCTTTCTAGACTAAAGTCTGTCTGTGAGTCTGTGTGTCTGTGGATATTCCTCCACGATAGCGTCTAAACGCTTCAACAGATTGAGCTTAAATTTTGATATGTTTTCATTATTTGGTCATTGGTCATTGTGGTTAAAATAGATCTACCTTTTTATGTAGTATAATTTTATTTTATGTTACTACGCACTACTACCTATAAACCACAACTGCAGTTCCTGTCTTTGCTTAGACGCCGACGTGCATTTTCGAAGCTTTTACACTATACTACAGCTATGTGGCGTTACGCTACTACACAAATGTTTCGATTTTGCTGGAAATAAAATGAAATGGTCTTTATGGTTTTAAATTCCAATGTTGTTTACTAAGATAACACATCTTCCTATGCCAGTTACTGTCATTCTGGGAAGTCCTGCCGGGAAAGTCTTGGGGTGACCCAACCAATATTTTTATAATAGAATCTCAACATAATGAGTTACTTTCATCTACATATCTTGCTCTATGTATATTATCCATCTAAAAATAACTATTAAATATTATTATATTAATGGTGAGACCTAATTTAATTCTACAATAAAACCTATGTAGGTACATTAGATATGTTTTTAAGAATGAGCATTCTTCTTTTTATTGCTAATAAAATAAAGAATTTAATCATTATTGTAAATGTAATCAATGGTAATAGTAATGAAATAATGTCTACACCACTATGTATTATTTTTAACACGCTTTTATTAGGTCGACCTGTATGTAACTATGTAATGGCAACTAAGGTAAGTAATTTAACCATCGTCCAAAGATTGTAGCGTCATGAAAATTGGCAGCTGTATATAGTTCTGATGACAATATAATAATATGGTACTGTCGAACTGATCTGATGATGGAGTCGGAAGATATGAACTGGAACTTCATGATGGAACATCGTATCATAGCTGTGTTTGGACTTGTTAGAAAAGTCTTGGAATGAACTTTGACCACAATTAGGTTTCAAGGTCTGATGATGTGGTTTTTACGTGCATTTATAAAAGCGTGTTTTTAGTGTTTTTTTTAAACTATTAATTTATTTGAGACTCCTGGCTGGGGTGGTTCATTGCATTCATTCATTCATTTACTCAAACTTCATTTTAAAAATGGCACATATCCTTTTCTGCGTGGCGTCCCCGCCCCTGGTTTATCAGGTTAGGTTGGCCCCCTGCGCCGGCATCTGCATATAATGGCCCCGTGCGAGTTGCCCACCTCTCGGTTATTTCAATTATTATCTCTGTATACACTTCATTATTTCGTGTTCACGGTCCAGCTTCAAATCTGCGAGCCGCGCGTTGTGCGCCTGCCCCGACCGCCATACATAAAACATGCGGAATAAATCCAGCCTTTAGCGGCGGACGGCGAAATAGCAGCGATTAATTTATTCCGGTAGCATGTGGAAGGTGTTCTATAAGGATTCAAATGAGATGTAGTGGGCAGGGCTGTACTAGAGATTGCTGGTTAATGATCGCTAATGCTACTTTCACACGCTAATATTTTCGGCGGGATACTATACGTAATTTTACTCTTACATTTGTTGTAATGGCAGTAGCGCACGATTGATTGTAGCGCTTCGCGACGGAAATAGTTTAGCTTTGTAATATCATTGATTACCTATTTGTGTGATTCTAGGTTTTTGCTAATATTTTTAATTAATTTCGCGAAATTGTTCAATAGGCAGTATTTAATTATACATATCTGAGCCTACCTTAGTGTGGACGACCTTTTGAGAAATAAAGAATTTGAATTTTAATTTGAAATTCAATTTGATTATAAAGCACATTAGATTGCCTAAGGGCATACTATATTTGGAAATCAGTATTTTATTCTCTCTTCTCAAAGTGCCATCTCCTATCGGAGGTTGTCAGTCGTTATGGCCACTTGGGCCCGTGATGTTGCGGCGTGAAACAACTCAGTGGTGGTGGATTTGAACCATTCAACGAGGTTTCGTAGCCAGTGCGTTCTTCTGCGGCAAGGTCTTCGGCGGTCTTTTGTCTTTCCTTGCGGGATTAATCCAAGAAGTGGTATTTATTACCATTCATTTTGTGGCCCCA
Organism: Micropterix aruncella; assembly: GCA_944548615.1. Taxonomy (NCBI): domain Eukaryota; kingdom Metazoa; phylum Arthropoda; class Insecta; order Lepidoptera; family Micropterigidae; genus Micropterix; species Micropterix aruncella. Next base: position 16,364,263 of record OX155955.1, on the reverse strand, counting down.
TGTATTGTAATTTTCTTCTCTTAGTGCATTCTTTGCAGCACCGTCTTATTTGTGACTATATCCGTCTATTTCGTATTAATAAACGCAAAATCGTAACAATAAATGTGAGGTCGTTTATTGTTTTTAACGTTTTGCAATACATGTTTTGCAATTTTAATTGAATTTAATTAACTTAATTTATCTGAAAGAGTTAGACCGAGAGGAGTATGGATTAAAGAGGGGTAATCGGTATTTATATACACAAACATACCTACATAAATATATATATATATATAATATATATATATATATATATATATATATATATATATATATATATATATATATATATATATATATATATATATATATATATATATATATATATATATATATATATATATATATATATATATATATATATATATATATATATATATATATATATATATATATATATATATATATATATATATATATATATATATATATATATATATATATATATATATATATATATATATATATATATATATATATATATATATATATATATATATATATATAGAATTGATCAATAAGATGATTATAAAGTAAATAATTATAAAAGCCACTTACATCGTGACGAAGGATTCCCTTGATCGGATTCGGGAATGCTTTAGGTGTTAACTTTTCTCGTTAACACCTAAAGCATTCCCGAATCCGATCAAGGGAATCCTTCGTCACGATGTAAGTGGCTTTTATAATTATTTACTTTATAATCATCTTATTGATCAATTCTAAAAAGAATATATACACAAAACTATCAAATATTTATATATATATATATATATATATATATATATATATATATATATATATATATATATATATATATATATATATATATATATATATATATATATATATATATATATATATATATATATATATATATATATATATATATATATATATATATATATATATATATATATATAAGAAAAAACAAACATAAATATGTAAATACATAAATAAATACACAATAAATAAAGAAATATATAAATAAATTATTAAAAAATATATATTTAGTATGTGTGCATTTCCTTTGGTTGCATATAATTCTGTTTTATAAGCAGACTGATAGAATGAAATATTATCTATATGTGATATTATTGTTGGTAAGAGAATTGCCGGATAGTTTAAAGAAGATGATTCACGAATTGAATACTGTACATAAAATAATGATTAAAATTACTTATAAAAAGATCTGACACTAAATAAATTTTTATTAAAAAAGAAATTAAAAAACGCTTAATTCACAGGCCAAGTAAAACCAATAGGAAGGGAAAGGGCTAGCGTTTGATAATATAAGAAATGCTTATTCTGAAGAAGCTTCAAAATAGTGAGCGATTGCACGCCTGTGATATTTAGAGGGAGCTGGTTCCATAATCGAAGCTGCATCACTGAAAAAGAGTAAGAATAAAACGGAGTATTCTGATTTGGGATGCTAATGATGTTATTTTGACTTGATCGGAATGGCAGCCTTGTAGGTTACCTTGTCCTTCAGATAAGCCATTGGTTTCACCTTTGGATTTTGTGAGTACAAAACACAGATGATATTAGTGTTTTTCTCACTTTTTACATCTTGTTTTAATATAAACCCCGAATAATACAAAACCTTAATTTTTCTTTCACCCTAGAAGTAGAGCAAGCGCAGACCACAATATATAATATAACTTCACCAGAGTGACGAATCGACTCTTAAACTAGAAAGTAACAGTAACAGCGGTCAATTTCGTAGAATTGCTTCTGTAGTATTCTATTCCTAGTAGCCTTCTGCACTCTCTTGAAATTTAATCACCACACCAGTGAATACATGAACTTCTTTAAGCAATATTGAATGGAAAATATCGAAGTTTTTCTGATAAAAATGATAGAAGTCTTAACCTAGATCTGGTGAACTACGCCAATGTTATTTAAATTAATAGTGTATGCTGCGTTTGTTCAATAATATGACGTGAGATGTTTGATGTTATGGACCTAATCATATAAATGGTTTCGTCAAAGATAGAGGAGGTAGTAGAAAGTACGTCACGATTACATAATGAGCTGTAAGCAAAACGGAGGCTATAAATCACTAATGGTAATATAATCTTCCGTCGTATTAATTAATCCAATCTAATCCCAAGATAAAAGCTCTGATTTTCAGAGTGTCCTGAAATATTTTAGTGCAGGTCAAATATCGACCGCTTCCACGTAACCTAAATTGCAATCCTAGACGGTTCTATATAAAGATCCCCAACCCCTCAACTCGTCATCATGCTAACCCTTCAACCTCTTTGCCTCCCCTTTTGCCACCCCTGATTTCAAACCTGCCGGCAAATATTCCGGTGACCCGATGGCCTGATACGCTGCTGCTGCAAATCTCATTCAGGGCCACGTAACATTTGAAATATCTAATTATGTAGAAGTGTTATTGTTCTAGTTTAGCTATGAGCAGTGTCGTTGAACTTTGGTAATTCTAATCCAATCCTGGATAAACTCGGATCACCTTTGATGTACCTGTTAAAATTCGATCACATTTCTAAATTTCAACGTGAATTCGAATTCGTATTCTTGTTCGTATCAGCGTCCGTGTTTGTACATATAAAAGTGCTCGTATCCGTATCGTATACGTGTCCGTATCCGCATTTATATCCGTGCGAGTATCCGCATTCGTAACAGCGTCCCTATGCGTGTCCGTATTTGTGTATCGGTATTCGTAGCCGTGTCCGCATGCGTGTCCGTATTCGTATCATATCTCTATCCGCATTCGAATTCGCGTTAGTATTCGTATTCCTAATTGCATTCGTATCCGCTTGTCTATTCGTATTCGTATCCATATCCATGTCCGTATCCGTATCCGTGCCTGTTTTTGCATTCGTGTTAGCATACGTGTCTATATCCATACCTATTCCTTTGGATTCGCGTTAGTGTTTTTATTCCTATTTATGGGTATCAAAAGAACTCAGTTAAAATAAGTGAATACGAAATGTGTAAATAATAACACTAAAATTAGGAAATATCAATCTAAAACATATTTAATTATTTCTTCAAAATAATAATATTTGTGTGACGAGTGACAGTAATGACTTGGTTAGACTCAATAATATCCCGGGAACATAAAATTATATCCATGTAATGATCAATAGTTATTTCTAAAATGTATTTAACAAATATAAAAATAGTGGCATAAATCATAGTGAGAAATCATTTTTGTATATACTACGGAATACAAAATAATTTTTCATTTAAATAATTACCTTCCTATATATCTATAGTAACAATAGTCAAAAGAATAGACAGAGAAAAACTAAGCAATGTCCAAAATAGTCAAAATAAAATTGATTGTATAAAATGTATGATTCATATTTCATAGGTTTTTTTAATATATAACAATTTTCTGTATATTATACTTTACATAACACAAATAAAAGTAAACAATAATGCTGTTATAACTATTACTGATGAGAAAACTATTCAGGCACTTCCTGAATATTAATTGCCTCTCTTGATGCTGACAAAATACAACAGTTTAATCGATTGTACATCTTGGCTCGAGTGGCATCGGCCATACTATCAGACTTTTTGAGAAAGTGACTAACCGAACGGAGATGATTGCGGGATCTTGTGTGATAACCTTGGAAAATTCCATTCACGTCAAAGTTTGCAAAGCGCCTCCTGATGTAAACGGCAAACTCCATGATGTACATCTGGGATATCGTTAATATCCATAGCTCGAAGGAAAAATCCTCGTAGAGGTGCCTCCGGGCAGAAGTGCCTCGAATAATGAGGATGCGATCGCGATCTGCCGCTCGACCCCACAATTCAACTCCACACGGCAAAAGTGCATGCAAATAATACGAAACGTATCATGCTCTAAGCGCCACTCTGCCAAGATATGGCACTTACCTGAAGAATGCGTAACATGTTTTGACATGAATTGACATGTTTTGACATGTCGAATATGCTTATTAATGCGATTACAGATTCCCTGATAAGGTCGGCTTTACGTGCATGCACATACGATAGATTTTCCAAGACATTATATAAGCAAAAAGAATTGATAGGTCACGGGGAAACCAATCAAATTTTCAAAAAAAATATATATTACATTTTTAAAATATATTAGCATAAAAAAATACATTTTAGAAAGGGTTTGTGAGAAAATAAAATTCAATGTAGACCAAATATATTTGTGTTTCTAAAAAATACATTTCACTTAAATTATACTTAGAAATAATAGAAAACGTGGAAAAGTCATTGACCTTGATCCGTAATACCCATCACAAATGCTCCTCAGCAACAACCGGATGGTTATCGAGGTACTCCAACTCTTAACTTGACGGGAAAGACTGATCAAGGTCCACCGCCCCCGGGATCAATGTCCACCGCCCCCGCTTCCCCGTCACACGTCTTCATTTTCCTACACTTCCACATTACATACAAGGGTAGAATATGGTATTCCTTTCCAAAATCGATTCATGCTTCGATTCGTTTAGGAACGAGTTACAAGATGGGCATTAATATCTCATTTTCACAAAAAAATTACTTTGATCGCTTTTCTCTTTGACCCTTCAATTACAAATAGTAGTGTGATCACGTACTTTGACATTTAATTTACTCTATAAATGCCACAGCTTTTCATATACGATTATTTACCCCCCGTTAGGTTTTATAAGTTGGCTGATTGGCGAGCTTTCTAAAGTATCTACTGACAATGAAATAAACTAATGATAAGAATGTTTTAAAGTTTGAGAAAACTAGGAAGCTGATGGATTGAGTGGTCTTAGCGGCGAGGCAGCGAAGTGTGATAAAACATCCCTCGAAAGTAGGTCGATTGTGCACTTCCCCTGAATTTTATATATAGATTTTCGAGACGCATATCGATCGTCAGGAAATAGGGTTAGTCCACCGGATATTTGTGGGACAATATACGTGAGTGTGAGTACGTATTTGTTCTACACTAACCAGCACTTCGCAAACTATTTTTGTAATATGCGCAGATGTTTTTGTCGGCGTCACGCTTATGTATGGATTTAATGAATATTGCCTGGTACCTATGTTGATGATATATGCCTTTTGAAGCCTTGCCAAGTGACCTTATTATAAAAGCCTGTTGGGTGGTATGTGATAACACAAATTAACAGTATAAATACATATATCAATATAATAGCTTTGTGTTTCTATGTGTTCACCGGTCTCCAGGTTAAACGAGTTAAGTAATTGACTTGAATATAGAAACATAGAATCCTGAGGTGTCAAGTAATCGATGTGATTCATTAAAACGACAGTACAAGTACGAAGTAGGTACAAACGACAAACGAATACCAAAACTATTACAATGATATATGCCCTGCGAACACGGGCTAAATCTAGTTTTTTAAAGGCATAAGTTTTAAAAATAAAGTTTTCCCTTTGATTTTTATTTCATTTCAAAAATAAATCAGTAATCAATATCGATTTGTGCCTTGCGAGCACGAGCTAGACCTTGTTAAAAAATAATAGTATGCATATTCTGAATAACAACTCTGTTTACAGCGGCATACCGCAGCAGATTGCTGCAGTGGTCTCTACTAAATATTGAATGTCATTATAATCTTTGTACTCGTATGTAGGAAATATATCCATTTATTAAATATTGAAAATGTTTCACAAAAATCTAAATCTTTGATATATTCTCAGAAAGCAAATCAAAAATTTTGACGTATTCAATTATTACTCAATCATAGTCTGTTTTACTCAGTTTACTCAAATACTCAGTTTTAAGTATTGTCAATACTCGACTACACAAAAAAAAACTAATACTGGTCGATACTTACGTCATGATCAATACTCGACTACAGATTCGACAACAGTCTACTGTCTTGGGGTTCACTGCTCTTTTTCGACCATTCTGTGAGAGCATCAAGTTGCTGTTCTTTACTTCACAATCATACGACTTTTTGTCTTACTATTTCTTTATCTCTACGGGCGAACCCGTCGCCTCAGGAAGTTTTAACGATATCTGATCGTTCTGTCTCCCGCGAGGTGAGCGTAGAAGACTTGGGACGAAACATTTCACTGTTTACGCCTCTCGACTGTAGGAAGCCAATGCCTTACCGCGAGAAACCGGGGTTGTACCCAGCGGGTCGACGCTCGTGCCCTTACTTCCAGTTACAGCCAGATTTCTCCGACGTCCTGAATGGTTACGGGTTCGAGGTCGCTTGCGCTGTCCTCGCCGAAGTTCGGTGTCTACCGAATCTATCGCGAGCCACGGCATCCTTTGCACGGCTCTTCACCCGGTTTTGGGTAGTCGATTGTTCGTTTCAAGAGCAGTTGCCGTAAGGTTAACAACCACCCCCGCTCTATAGGATAGAAATCTGTTTCCAGACACCCCCGGCTATCTGTCGGAATTCACAGTCGATTGGCTGACGCTGGACTGTGCGCAAATTGTCCAGGAACGCAACCTACCCGAACTCGCACTTCTGCTTGTAGGCTGCCGGATGGGTGTTGACCTGTGAGTTCGGCCGACCCTAACACATGGGTCATAATGTCTCAACTACACTGGGCCTATTAGCTCCAATATATACGAGTACAACTAGAGTTGTCAACTACAACGGGCGAACCCGTCACCTCAGGAAGTTTTAACGATTAGTCGTTATATCTCCTTGAAGTGAGCGCAGAAGACTTGGACAAAACAGTCCACCGTCAAGCTCCGCCACATGCCCGTAAGAGGCCAACGCCTTAAAACCGCGAGATAGGCCAGAGTCCTGCCCGGGCTCGCACTTCATACGTGGAGGCCGCCGGATAAGTGTTGACCCGTAAGTATGACCAACCCTAAACATAATAGGTCTTCGTGGCCAACTCAGCAAGGGCCCATTAGCTCCCTATCTACGAGTACAATGGATTGGGGAGCCGCCATATAAATGTACGACTGTGAAATCAGATTTTTATCTGAACGGTCAAGAAAAGAGTGCTAGGTGTGCGCCTATACACTGTGCTTCCGAGAAATCAGACACGTTATTGTTTGGCCAATCGATTCTATAAATAATTATAGTTATAAACAATTCGGCTAAGCGTATGCTGAGATGCTGGCGACGCAGTTACAGGTAGCGCAGGGCAGACCAAATGTTGTAATGCATGAACGTACTGAGAGCTGCGTACAAAAAAACGTAATGTACGCTGCGTACAAAAAAACGTAATGTACGTAATGTACGGTGCGGCGCAGGCACGTGAACCGCAGACATGTGTCTATCATTTTGCTGCAAAAATTAAAGAACATTTAAATAAATTCTTGAATTGTTTGTCAGATCTCTCTCCATAGTACAAATTCTCCATTAGTGGAGCGTTTTATACCGATAATCCATTTTCCAAAGAGTTTTTCTACTCTTACGACAAACTGTAAAGTAGCAACCGTTCATTAATTTCATAATCAGACTCTGAATCTGAACTCATTTTTTCGTCAAACTCGAAAACTGTATATTCTTTGTACTATCTAGGACGCGAATGAATGCATCTGTGTCATTTAGCTGCGTTGTAGCATACGCTCGCCGCCTATGTATGCCTCGACTGCACTGCCTTGAAAAATCTTTACTATGTTGCTCTGCGTCACCTGGGTCTAACCATACGCTTAACCGTATTGTTTTGGCGCATTTTTTCGAAATACATTATTTTAAAAGTTTTTGGCAAAATCACTAAAAGGTAATTTTATAACCTATTATGAGATAAGTACTATTATTAGAAAATGGGCAATATTCACTATTGACAATATTACATGTAAATATATATACTATACAGCAAAATATGCAAAATAATTTAAAAAATATATAATTCTTATATTGTGTAAATAATATAAACAAACAAAAGATTATAATATAAACAAACAATAATTTTATAAAATGTAAAATTTGTGATATATAAATAACATGAACCATCAAAACATGTAAAGCATTCTGTATTTAAAAAAAAATCGGTATGTAAGGTATATTTTTATTTCATAACTTAAAAAGTAATTATATTCTGTATGAATTATTTCTATATTATGACGATGTATCTCAAAACTGCATCTCCCGTACCTACTTCACTATCTAAAAATAATATCAATATTCAATAATTTTCAAAAATAATCCTTAAGAGACAAAAGTATAACACAGCCGTTGAGTGACTTACCCAAGTTAATAAACGGAAGTCGAATGAAAATACGAGTAGATTTCAAGAAGTGGTAAATGATCTCGGATTTATAGGTCTAATAAACTACTGGCTGAATTGCTACTTCCACGATCGATACATTACTATCAAGGTAGAAAACAGTTCCCCCAGGGCTCAATAACCGTACCAACAGCCTTCGTCTTGTATTGCAACGACCTCTTGCACATTGTCATGAAATGTCACTGCTTCCAATACGCTGATGAGATAGCGCTGGTGGCAATAGGGGTGAGCTTGGAGGACTGCCTGGAACGCCTCTAATATAATTTCAAACAAATACTGCTATAGGCACACGATGAAGGTCTCATGTTATACCCATTAAAGACTAAAGTTACGCACGTACGTCCTCAGCATACGCCCCTAATTAGCAGCCAGCTCATTAGCCACTCTCTCGATTGCCTTCGTGCATCGATAGCAGTAAAATCGCCACCAGCTTGAAACTGTGAGGTGATCGAAGCGATAGATACAGCTAGGTTAGCGTCACAGTTAAGAGTGGTTTGCACTGATAATATGACGAAGATGCATGCGGGAAACTTAGTACGTGTTTAGAATAACCCATCATGAAAACACTATTTATGATATAAAACTTTACTAGTGGTGTATAAAGCATTAGTGGACTCACCGGTCGACTATGAGCTCCTAGTCTATGGGTAACCAGTATTTCAGTCAACGGGAATCGTTAAAGGTCGGTGACGTCTTCCACTAGCTGTAATAGCCTTGACGGAGAATCTCAAAAACCGGGTCCATGCCCGGCTTGCAGTGGCAGTTCCTTCTTTCTGCATAGCTCGTTGAGTAACCTCGGCTCCAGAGCCCAGAGCGGTGGGTAAAAGCAGTTAGGCCAAGACTAGCGCAGCTGGTTTCTTCGTGCGGATGTTCCGGTGGTGCGGGCTTTGGGGCTTGTCTCGACTTGCCCGTCTAAGTGGATATTTGTGCACTTCCTTCTTCGACGCTGGCTTGACGCTGGCGACGATGTGTAATAACCCGGTTTCCACGACAAACAAGTCCGTAATCACGCGGTTCCCGCGCAGCCGAGACCGCGCGACGCGACCGCTCGCGGCTGTCCTTCGAGTAATACTCTAACACCAGAGTGTTACTCGCAGGCAACACCTCGGGTGAAACTGGGCGGTTTGCGTTCCAGGCTCTCGGCCCTGCAATAACCGGGGATGTCCGGAGACGTACGTTTCCTAAAAATCGGAAGAAGCTGTTGAATTGAAATTGATAACCTGGCGTCACCTATCCTTAGAAACGATTCGTTGGTCACCCGATCCCGAGTTGGCTTGACGGGCAAAGGGAGCCACGGATCCGTGAATAATTCGATATATGAATTACTGCTAACGTCAGGTATAGGCCGCGTTGGCGAACCTGAACAGACTGGAGAATAGAGAAATTCGTCCAAATCCGATACTGGCCCGCGAGGATGACCCGCTGGGTGGCAATTCCTAGTGCCTCGTGGCAAGACGTTGGACTCTTAAGAGCTCTTAGCGTAGTTTGACTGTGGATTTTGTTCGGCTATCCGATCCTGGGTGAACAGCCGGGCAAAGGATGCCGTGGTCCGCGATAGATTCGGTATACACAGTTTCATCACTTCGTAAGGGAGAGGACCGCGCAAGCGACCTCGAACTCGTAATCAATCGAGAGACTGGAGTAATCTGGTCGCAATTGGAAGTAAGGGCGTGAGTGTAAGCCCGCTGGGTAACACTCCTGGCTATCTCGCGGTTAAGGCGTTGGCCTCTTACGGGTTTGTGGCGGAGCTTGACGGAGGACTGTTTTGTCCAAGTCTTCTGCGCTCACTTCAGGGAGATAGAACGACTAATCGTTAAAACTTCCTGAGGTGACGGGCTCGCCCGTTGTAGTTGCCAAACTCTAGTTGTGGATTTTGTGGTCCACCAAGTCTGCGTTCACTACGTTGAAGATAGAATTCCCTGATGTCGTTATTACTCCCTGGGGTGTAGGGTTCCGCCCGTAGCAATCGGCATCAGTAGGTACCGCCTATACGGCCTAAAGTATTTGTCCATTGGAATTAATGTCATTCGATATTTGCAATATAGAAATAATTCAAGAAGAAAAAAATATCACGTATTAAGAACTGAAGTAAAACATATCTTTAATTACCTAATAAAAAGACAGAAAAGAACAAAAACATATTTGTCCTCTATTTATGCTGCTTTCATATATTTGCATTTTATTACATAGTATATTTTAATTTAATATTATAACATTAAAAAAAATCTATATTTAATATTTTTAAAAGATTTTCGATAACTGGATGAAAATCTATTAGGGATTTTGCCAACATTTTTAATAACATTACATCCCCTTTAAACATTGATTATATATGGTATTAGATTGCTCAACTCCATAGTACGATTTGGAAACCCTTCTGAAACGGCGAAATGCAGGTGGCGCAGATAGCATTAACGGCCAATCTAATTGCAATTTATTTGGCCTTTTAAAATAGCATTGATAATATTTTTTTTATTTATTAACCACTGATTATAAACAACCCAATAATGTGACCAATGATAACAGTTATAGTATTAAAATATTAGAGATACATATTACATCACAGAAATAATACGGAGAGATAGAATGCCATCTATTAGTCTATCTGAACTTTAAAGTGCGTAATTCTTTAGTATTGATTCATGTATACCGAATAAAAAATAATATTTTCTAATTTAATCTAGTTCTGATCTAATCGTTATTCACATTTTTTTTTGTTAATATTATTTTATAATGTATAGACGTATTTAAAGCGCCATCTACCGTGCGCTGCCATAAGGTTATACCACGAAAGTCACCATATTGAACATATTAGGAAGATGATCAATTTTGGGAACTATGAATGCCATTCTACACGTTGCAATTCGTCGTATAATGCTGGTTGCCAAATTGTATTACGACATCGAGCAATCTCGATGAAGAGTGCACAATCGATTGGCTTACGCCGCACGGTGCGCAGACCGTCCAGGAGCGCCAGAGGGTTGATTCCCAGGGGAAACTGACCAAGGCCAGAGTCCTACCCAGGTTCGCACCTCATGCGTGGAGGCCGTCGGATGGGTGTTGACACGTGAGTGTGACCGACCCTGAACAAAATAGGTCTTCGTGGCCAACCCAGCACGGGCCCAGTAACTCCCAGCTGTTTTGAACAGTACCGAGGAGGCTTTTTGTTTATGACTCTTATTAGTAACTTATGTGCTTTTAATAGTCGGTCCATTGTTGTTTTTGTACATGAGCCCCACGCTGTAATTCCATGCACCCATATATTTGGCCAAGAGCCATATACACTATTCGCAGTGTTTCTTTACTCAGTACATTCCAATCAATGTTTTTGACCTATAAATATCTACTCAAAGCAATCTCTTAGTAAAATATGTATGGTTACCCGCGAGTAAGGTTTAAAAATTCGCTGCATCGCTACCTTTTCCCTTCCGTCAGGAGCAGTTGGTCGCTGGCAGCATAGTCTATCTTATTTGCTCTAAATCAGGATACGTGGACCAGCTAGAGCCTATTCAATATTATTCATACTATGCCTACTGTCGGGAGTGTGAGGCGAAGTGCATGCAAGTTTGATGCGGACAGGGCGGGTGACACAGTTTCCGAATTGGCCGGCCGTCGTCTGTCGGTTTGCGTCACATTGACACCTGCAAAAAACATTTCAGTCGCACGGCCGCCCGACATTCGCGACGGCACAATGCTCCATTGTTCGGCTTTCAGCATCGCCCGAACGCTGAAATGTTTCATTTCGCCAGCGGTCAGAAATTCGGTCGAGCATCCGGTCATCTAAAAGGGTCAGAAAAATATTTTATTTTTTGCATTTTAAGGGCTCCGTACCAAAGCGTACAAACTATTATTGGTGATACATTTCTGTCTGTCTCTGTATATCGCCGTCGGATTTTGGAGAACCCTATTATACACCCCTTCAATAATTCAGAATTTGGTTGCCCGAAAAATATTGTTATCAAGACAATCTTTAAAAATACACTGTGAAGTCATTTTTTTTATATAAAATTCGTATTCTAATAATAATTGCTAAATTAATAAATTAGATAATTTGCTAAATTCAGTAACTAGTTTTAGATTAATTTAATGTCGTTCCTACAAAAATGTGTTGGTTGTATTGAAAATAAATACTCTCTATCTTTATCTTTATACAAAACTAAAATAATAGCGTTGAAAAAGATTCTTTAAAAATATTATTCAATTTAAAAAATAGCCAAATATTTTAATAATCACAACTGTCCTTAGTATGGTGTACCTAATTAAATAGCCAGAATAATATAACAATAACACCCTCTACAAATATTTTACAAAATCTACATAAAATCATAGATAATCTTATAATGATTATCTATGACTATCTTATAATGATTATCCTCAGAATGTTGTTAATGGGGGTGTGTGCGCAAATCTTTTTGTAGTTGTGCAAAACTTGATCCATGGCGGTATGAAGTAAGCAGATACCACGCAAGGCAGCATTCGTACAAAGCTCAGGTTGTAGGATTCAATAAAAAAATTATTGACAGTGATACCAGATTCGCAACTTCCTTGTTTATATTATATATTCATTTATTTATGCATTTATTTCTATAAATAGATATACAACCTTACATACATAATATATTATTTACAATAACACAGGAATGTAGACCAAATAGAACCCAACAGATAATAACGTAACACATGATAATAATAAAATACATTAAAATCAAAGAAAAGAACAAAACAACAAGTTTGTTCAACATAAAATTTGACAATATTATATTATATATTCTGAAGTAAAGTAGTTTTACTTTCCCGGTCGACCACTCGACGGAAAGAGAAAGTATTGCGAATGCACTATGTGTGTCTGTCTGTATGAAATCCTCCACGATGGCGCCCAAACGCTAAATCCATTAAAGCTAAAATTTGGAACGCAAGCAAGATTTTGTCATGGTAAGAGTTCAAAAGATTGTGGTTAACATCGGTTAACCATGGGGCACACTAGTTATATATCGAAATATTGGTCGCAGAGACTTGAAATTTGATACACAGATGCCTTGTTAGGCCGAAATCAAGTTGTTAAGTTTGGTTATAAATGTTTTATTTACAAGCTGCACTAATAATATTCAAATTCCACCATATATCTTAATCAAATATTAATCTTCATTGCGCTGTGTTGCTCTTTGGAAATTCTAATTTTTAACGGCGAATTTCACAGCGACATGCGATTTTAATTTCCCGGCTTATTACCCGACAAGGAGGGAAATTATTGTGAATGCGCAAAAAATTCCTACGACTAAGACCATTCCCCGACTGAAGTCTGTCTTTCTGTGTGTGTGTATTCCTCAACGATAGCGAATTATGAAATTTTCAGATGAAATCAGTTTTTTGCTACTTGCCGGGAAAGTCTCGATATGATACAATCGATTTTTTAGACATATACAGTGTTATTAAATAGATTTCCTTAATCCGCAGACTATCGTCGGAATACTAAGTCCGCGTATTATCTCTTAATTCGGGTATTAAAGCAATGGTATTAATAAAGCAGCTTTAAACCTAGACTAGTTAGTCGGCGGATTAAAGTGAAAACATTTTTTTCCATATAGTAACACTGTCATATTCGGTTCGTTACGTTGTCAACTTGGCTAGACTTAGGTCTCAGCCACTGGTCTCAGCTGTCATTCGAACCGCGACATAACCTCAATCCGCAATACCTTTATTGCGTCGGCTGCTTGGTTTTCATAAGTAAAATGAAAGAATATATATGCACTTACTAATTCTTTATTTATTATTAAGGGCAACCATAACCTTGTTGATCAAAAAATAGTTTTATCGATTGACATAGTTTTGTCCAGCATCTCCGTCAACTCTTGGGATGCAAAGATGGGTACAGTCGATAACCTAGGTCTGCGCATTAAGGTTGAATCTGAAAGTTAAACGCAATAAAATATTACTATAATGTATAAAAATATATAGAAAGAAACAAATTACAGAGAAACTAACCTTATTACAACCAACTGATTGCCGCGACTTGCAGCTCGGGCTTCGTGTATCCACCTTTTTTGTCGCCTCGAACCTCAGGACGTACCATATTCACAATTTTTAGAATACTCACCTTCCAGAAACGACACTTTTTGCGAAATTCCTAATCCGGCAATTTGACATATTATGGGTCGAAGCGCCTTTTGTAAAATTTCGGCTTTCGGAGCCTAAAAACGCGCAAACGTTGACGGTACGAAAATAATCCACTTCATCCATTTTCTCACGGAATATCACGAATAACGAACGCAAATCTGAACAAATCGCTGGTATGTCGCAAAACACGCAACTGTTCACCGCTATTCCTGCACTATTCCACCTCACACCACGGACTAAACTGACAGGAGATAGTCTAGTAGTAATAGCGACGGAATAGTGCTATTCCAGGTTTATTAATGGCACTTTCGTTTATTCCGAGGATTACGCGCGGAATAGGAATTAGTCTGGGTTTATTAATAACACTGTAGGTGTATATGGAAAAAAGCAGCATGATTAGCTAAGGATAAAGGTATTATTAGGTATTTATTTTTTACGTATTGCATTACACTTAGTCTAGTTTCGATGTGTAAGATGTCAGTATCGCTAAAATTGCTATTTTATGTTTTAATTATGCGGTAAAGGGGGATTTTAAAAACCTGGCCACATTAAATATACGAGGAAAGGAGACCGAGGCAATTTATTGGAATTTCTTGCAATATCGCCGCGCTCTATACTATACTATAACTATGAAACTACTATAGCAATCATTAAAAAAAATAACTGTGCAATGATCGCATTGAAATTTCGTATATAGAATATTGAAATCTCATTTTATAAAACAATTAGATAATTATGAATAAATATGAGAAAGTCGAAAAAGTGAAAAAAACTCGGCATTTCTAACTTGTACTTGTCTTACGGAAAAATACGAATTCCTATTTAGAGATTGTAAATAATATCGTGATCTATATTAGATTCCCTATCAAAGATAATATTTCGTGTTTCTTATTTACATACAAAAATATATAGATATTAGCTCATAAAAACCAATAAAAAATTTGATGATTTCTCGTGAAAAAAAATTATGATGTTTGACAATGGAATTTTAACAAAAATATCCACGAAATGACGCGCGAAAATATTTTAGCGGCCGTCTATGTATCTATGGTAATAATGAGATATTTGGTATGGATTTTAGGATGCGTTCGAATTATAAAATAATATTACTGTGCGCTCCGGGATTAAGCCGCCAATATTGGTCGTTACGTAGTCAACGGTGTTCTGATGTGCGTGGACTTGAGAACACATTTTTATTCTCAGATCCTGGTGGAAAATCGAGAATGTCGTTAGTGAAGCTTCTGGACGCGGTTGGGGACCAGGTCAGTGGGTTTCCGATAAGGTTCGCCGAGCTGATTGGTAGTGTGGATTAGATTGTGGCTTTTCGAGAGTGTGTGGCATATCGAGAGTCCCTGGGACAGAATGGGTTGAACGATAGGGGAGCTGATGTTGAGTGACGCACCGCCTCCGAGAGTCGTCGATTAAGGAATGATGCATTTGGTTTAGTGCCTCTTGTTTTTAGGATAGCCTCTGTCATAACTTTAACTATGTATATTAAAGTCCTTGACGGATATACCCTTTATAGCAATAACGATTCGGGCCATCGAACTTTTTATAATTTGTTTGAGAAATATTTTCTATGAAACATTAATTTATGTTGTGTTTTATATGACATATTTTTATAAACATATTTGTTTCTGACACCGAAATAGAACTAACCCGTTCTTGGATGGACAAGACAAAATAAATTATCTAAAAGTTTTAGTAAAATGCCATGTATAAAAGTATGATATATTTGCCATGTGTAAAGTATATTATGATTTATACAGCAGGATTTTCTCGCTTTTACTTGGTTGATTATTCGCTTGAGCGAAAGACTGATTGAGTAATTATATTGATGCAGTTGAACCTGTTGAATTAGCCGCCTCTATGCAGTGTAGGCGAATAATAAATCATGCGAATACGTAAAGAGATCAAGCGATTTAGAACCAATGGTCCGGAATTACACGTGCTAACAGATTCAAACAGCTGTAACCGAAATGCACACGCTTTTAAATGATACGTAATAACGTAGGTGCAATTGGAAAGTTCGTACCGACAATATAAGCACGACTATAGACTTCAAGCAGCTGGTTTATATACTATGTAAATATATAAATATATAGCGATGATTAATATCCAACGTTATGAATCGATGTCAGAGGGTATTCAAGGCTTTGAACCCTCGGATGCTTATGTAAAATTTGGGGTCTCCTTGAAGGATTTAATTTAGGCTTATTTCTATTTGCAATATTTGTAAGTGAAATTATATAGAAGATAAATTGTATTTTTCAATGATATGCTGTCAACCACATTTTTTTTATATAATAAATAATTTTAATCATTGTTTCAAATTTCTAGGCGACATCGACTCGCTTTCATAGTGGTGCGTCCAAAATTTATTTCATTACGTTGATTATAATTATTTTTACCTAATTTGATTATTTAAATTTGTATATTTTTAGATAATCTTTTTTATTATTAGTTTTTTAATTGATTTTATATTTGTAATTTAAATTTCTGAATTTTGTAATTTTTATATTTTGATAATTTTATTCTTATTTTTTTAATGTTAGTTTGATCCTTATTTAATGTTGTTTATGTAGAACTCTTTGGATGCTTTATATTTTTCTACTTTTTATATATTTTTGTTATTGAATTGCTGATTCTCTATGTTTTCTGATTATTTCTGTTGTTTTTTATTTTTCGACTTTTTATGTCTTTGTTATTGAATTTTTGATTTTCTATGTTTTTTTTTCAATTATTTGTTTTTTTATCGACTTTTTTATAATTTTATGAGCAATTTCTAATATAATTTTATTTGTAGAAATACCATTAGATATTATTATGTAATTTCTATACCCAGTTCGGGTTTTTGAAAATAAATTATTATTATTCTTATTCTTATTCCTAAAACAATAATGCCATTAAATATAAATAAGTGCCACTCTATGACTTAATAATGGGGTTTTAGTTTATATGAAGCTGAGTGGCATAAATATAGGGTTTATTTACTGAGTTATGTTTAATTGACAAACAAGTATAACTGTGGGGTTTGGGCTTATTTGGAACCTTGCACTTGTCGGGATTTTATTCATAAGTACCTATGACGTACACATTCTTTATGTCCTACCTCCATGTCGAGAAATTGTCGCGAGTGAGTCCCGTGGATTATTTTTCCTCCAACCGTTAAAGTAACCCAGAAGAAACAGCTCGAAGAAGACGATTTAAGCTACTCTTTTTCCTACCTATTTCTTTTATCTGTATCTGGTTGTAGTTTTCTATATACCTATAATAAAGTACGCGATCCAAATGCAAATGTAATATTCCAACACTGCCCACTTTTACAAGCAGAGTTCTATCCGTACCTAAATAAAGTTAAGAGACACATTAAAATCCAACGATGCCTTAACCTTTCGGAAGCCAGTCATTCCACGCAAATTGTTCGAAGCCCTCGAAAATTTGTTTGTAGAAGGCGTGTGCAAGCATGCTAACGATGACTTATTTAATGGCAGGCTTCAATGACAGGCTTTTTTAACAGGATGGCGGTGTCGACTACAACGGGCGAACCCGTCACCCCAAGCTGGTACTACGAGATAGATGATTCTTTCAGCCGTGGGATGAGCGTAGAAGACTTGGGGACAAGACAATCTACTGTCTAGTTCACCAGCAACCCGTTAGAGTCCAACGCCTTACGGCGAGGCACCGGGAAATGTAAACAGCCCGCAGCCTCACCCCCTAACTACCAGTTTTGGAAGGATATCTCCTTCAGGATACCTCCGTCCTCCCGACTGGTTACAGGTCTTAAGTCACTTACGCAACCTCTACCTATTGTATTATAGCGGTAATTCAGTTTCAATTTATCGCAGACCTGGGCGTTCTTTGCCCGTAATGCCACACAGGATCGAGTGGCCCAAGGTCATTTCAAGAGTAGCATGACATCAGTTGAAACATCCACCCCCGCTGCTTAGGAAACAGTGTATTTCCATAGTCTCTAGACCCCTTCAGCAATTAGTCAGAATGCACAACCGATTGGCTTCGCCGACCAGTGCGCAAACCGTTCAGTGGTGCCGGCATGCAATCCCGCCGGGAGAAACCGGTCCACCAGCTCTGAGGCCTTAGACACGGGAGTCTTAACCGGGGTAGCCTTCCACTCGAGGAGGCTTCTGAATAGGAGCTGAATCGTGAGTTAAGCCGATCCGAGAACAAAATGGATCTCGTGGCCCAAGCTGCACGAAACCGTTCACCACCAAAACCGTACACAACCAGGTTTTTACCGCAGTGGAGGGAGACATAGAGTCTATAATTAAATAGATACGGATAATACGAAACACGTCAATCGGCGTGCATGGCCACCCAGGGGTTAATAACGATATACTGCATAACCAGGTGCCGCCAATTTGTAAACTTAACAAACTGACAAAACAGCCTCTATGTAAATCGCGAAGGTTCTAAAGTATAATATATAATAAAATAAATCAAGAAGAAAAGAAAACGTAAATGATAGAGCAGAAGGAGGCAGAGTTTTTGCCTAATAAAATAGGGGTATAAGGTAAATTGACGTGAAATTACCCTCATGAAACAGGAACCTAAAGTTACAGCCTGGCGGTGCAGTCTGGTGCCTATAAATCGCGTCGAAATAATGCAATGACAAACAATAAAACAGAAGCCCATTGCATTTTACAAATGCAAAGAGCGTTGCGAAATCTCCAGTATAGTTTTTTTCCTGCGCGTACATACTAAATTCATTGTATGTACCTAGCTTGCGGATACCTTTTTCATACCTAAGCCACAGTATCTGGTATACTGTGCCTAGGCACAGTTTACCAACCAGTACCTTTACTATCGAGCTACAGGACGTTGCGGGATGAGGGTACTAGGAATGTGGGCAGAGGGGTACGACCCGACAAACGCATTTAGTTAGCATAACGCGCAGGTAAAGGCTGGCGACAATTTCGAGCGTTGGGATATCTGCATGGGCCGAGTAACGGGAAATCTGGCGACCATATCCGAGCCCTTACGACTCGTAACGTATTCGCTTTGATTTCAATTTTAAGAGAAGCTACTGTTTGGTATACTGTGCCTAAGCAGTCATGTATAATACTATGCTCACTACCTAACCCAATCCTAACTTCTTCGGCAATAAAACGAACCTTGACAGGACGACCCAATTTTTTTCACTTTTTTAACCATTTCTTCAGTGACTGACGTCATAGGGCGACCCGAGCGAGGGTCATGGTTTGTTAAAGTCCTTTCACGCCTAATCTCAGCACATCAACGTGCAACCGTAGAATATGGGGGAGCATCAACCCATAACGTAGCTCTTAGGTCTTGCAATACTAGCTCCTTTCCAATTTTTTTTCAAGCAACAGCATTTGATTACTGTACGAAATGCT
Organism: Micropterix aruncella; assembly: GCA_944548615.1. Classification (NCBI taxonomy): domain Eukaryota; kingdom Metazoa; phylum Arthropoda; class Insecta; order Lepidoptera; family Micropterigidae; genus Micropterix; species Micropterix aruncella. Next base: position 16,344,584 of record OX155955.1, on the reverse strand, counting down.
ATTTTTCCATTTTCGCCAACACTCTTCGGCAAGATGCAAATAGGTGACCCTTATTTTAGAAAAATAACAAGAAAATGAGTTTTTGTTATTTAAAACGTGATAACAGATATATTAGCTGTGCCTGTCAGTATTTATTTTTATATGGTTTCACAGTGTTTTTAACTCTTCGAAACCATAAAATCTAAGTCTTAACTATTTTTATTTACTATTTTGTTGTAACGGTTTTATATAGAAAAACTATGTTTTAACCCTTCGAGTAGCGGCATAATTTCAGGGCAGACCGCGGCAATTTATTGGAATTTCTTGCAATATCGCCACGCTCGACAAAAAGTGCTATAACTATGGAACTACTATAGCAATAAAAAAAGAATAACTGTGCAATGATTGCATTGAAATTTTGTATACAGAAATTTCATTTTGTAAAACAATTAGATAATTAGAAATAAATATGAGTCGAAAAAGTGAAAAAAACTCGGCATTTCTAACTTGTACTTGTCTTACGGAAGAATACTCTATTTAGAAATTGTAAATATTATTGTGATCTTTATTAGATTATCTATCAAAGGTAATATTTTGTATTGCTTATTTACATACAAAAATATTTAGATATTAGCTCATAAAAACCAATAATTTTTTTACGATTTCTCGAAAAAAAAAATGATGATGTTTGACAATGGAATGTTATCAGAAGTATCCGCGAAATGACGCGCAAAATTATTCAAGCGGCCGTCTATGTATCTATAAAAATAATGAGATATTTGGTATGGATTTTAGGATGCGTTCGAATTAGAAAATAATATTACTGTTCGCTCCGGGAGCAAGCCGCCAATATTGGTCAGTATTGAACTGTGTTCTAATCTGCAACCAAATTTGGTGGTTACGTAGCCGAAGAGTTAATCAAAATTTTGTTGAATTACAAGAAATTTTGTTGAAACTTCATTACAAGATTATATGTGTCAACATTTTCCTTGCGGTTATTAGGCAAATAACAGTATATTGTAGTTTCAACATGATTCATGTGCCCGACTATATCCGTACGTATCCTACAACATGCTGTCAGGTTAGAAGCGAGATACCAAGGTCCAGACTTATTGAAATAATATTATTGTTTAACATTACGGCTCGGTAACTACCGTCACGTACATACCTTTATGCGTCATGTTAAATCATAAGTATGTACCACAGTCAGAGTTATATACGTAATCCTTGTTAAAACATGCGTATTTCAGTGTATTACATCGTTATATTTTTTTCAGTGATATAAGGTGGACAACAAGCTTCTGGATTATAAGGTGAGACGGCGAGCCCCACACCAGCGCGCGGTCTATAACGAGCGCATCGCATGGCCGGCCTGTGCGGGCTGCACACGCCCCGTGTGCAGCGTGCGGCCCGAGCCTTTGAGCGCCTCCAAATCGCATTATTTATGCATTTATGGCGACGGCGATCTACGGCACGAGGTGATACGCTACTCGAAAGATTGGATAGGGGCAAGACGCACTTGGACGATCGTACGATCAACTGGAAAAGTGGCAACGTTAGGGCGGCTTTACCCGCCCTTCGACGATGCGTGCGGACCGCAATGACCTTAATGTTCGTAGGCAGCGAACTGTCGGTAGGATACCCCAGAATGTGGTCTATAAGGAGGCTACATATTCGATTGCTGCAGCCGCTGAAATATATGCGAATTAATTCTTATCAGTGTTTCTAGCGAACGTACTAGCCTTAGACGCTGTCGGTGCTGAAGTGACTATTATGTAGGGCGAAGCAAATTCTTCATGCGTCAACGTCCGCAGTGTCACTGAAAATGATATTCGGTTTGCAATAGGCAAGATGAAATCAGTCCGCACTATTGGACCACTATTTCACTGTTGCAGCTTGGCCACTGAGACCCATGTTTTCAGAGTCGATAAAACTTACGGTTCAACACTTATCCGACGGCCTCCATGCAGAAGTTCGAGCCTGGGTAGGATTCTGGCCTGCGGGCCAGTTTCCCCTAGGAGTCAACCTTCAGGCGTAACCAGTCGGGAGACCGGAGTAATCTGGTTGCAACTGGTAGTAAGGGCGCGAGTGTCGGCCAGCTGGTTGATTAACCTGGTTATCTCGCGGTAAGGCGTTGGTCTCTTACGGGCGTGTGGTGTAACTAAATGGTGGACTGTTTCCGTCCCAAGTCTTCTGCGCTCACCTCACGGGAGTTGAAACTTCCTGAGGTGCAGGGGGTTCGCCCGTTGTAGTATTGATACAGCTCTAGTATTCGACCTGATGGAGTTCCACCTTATGTTATCAAAACATGTTGTGAGTCTTTTATATAACCCCTGATGCATATATTTAACAGATAGTTAGAATCTGCAGTATACCCCTATAAGTGGAAGATATCTAGAGAAGCCCCAGTACCAAAAAGTTACGATAAGTTGCAGGTTGGTTATCACAGGCCGATTGCAGTGTTATCAGCCTTTCTTTAGCTATTCGAGACACCTTTTAACCGTGAAATTTATACCTAACTATGTGGTACGCTATAGGATGCTCAACACGGGTTCCGTCCTAATCTCCCACAACTACCAACGTATTCGTTTTTACTGCTTATGTTACTGTTGAGTTGGATAGCACCTCAAGGGGACAAGTGGATGTCGTGTATGTGGATTTCGAGAAGGCCTTTGACAGAGTCGATAACGATGCGCTACTCCGAGAACTGGCTGCTGCTGGATTCTCAAATAAACTGTTGAAAATTTTCGCAGATTACTTGGGGGTTGCCAGCAGTCCGTTAAATTTGTCGATTTTGATTCTAAACTATACAACACTCAATCTGGGGTTAGCCAAGGATCAAACTTGGTGCCTTTGTTATTTAACTTATTTGTTAATAATCTGAGTAAAGTTGTCACATCAGCACGTTGTCTAATGTTTGCTGATGAGTCAAACTATGTTTATCTACTGGAAGTGCTGAGACCTGCGAGCTCTTCCAGTGTGATATTGATGGAGGTTATGCATAGAGCCAAGCTCGTAACCTTTTCTTCGTAACAAATTTTCAATGATGATCACAAGATAGCCTGCTAATCTCATGTATGAATACTCCATCGCTGGATTTATGCTTCCCGGAGTGACTGAAGTTAAGAACTTGAGTGTTTCTTTCGACCTCCAGTAAAACTTCAAGGAAGAATATAAATTATAAATTATTATATAATTATATATATTATATTATTATTATATTATTATTATTATTATATTATTATATAATTATTATATATTATATAATTATAAATAGGATAGAAAACGAATTTACCGCGTGAAATTTGTAGCACCCGACGTTTCGGTGAAGTTGCAGCCGCCGTTGTCCAGGGTAGACTGCCCTGGACAACGGCGGCTGCGACGTCACCGAAACGTCGGGTGCTACAAATTTCACGCGGTAAATTCTTTTTCTATTCTATTTATAATGTCAAACAACCGCGATAGTCTTCGATTTTATACATTAGTCAACTATCTACAACTTCTTTTAAACCTCTAGGGCTTATGATACGGCAATCCAAATACTTCAATAATATTCGGGTTATGCGCAAAATTTACAAATAGATTGTTAGAAGTCGCATGGAAACGAATGCAGCTATTTGGAATCCGCATGAAGGTACCTATACCCTCATCATGTTGGAAAAGGTACAAAAGTGTTTTTTGAGATTTTTTTACTTCAATCAGTACGGATATTAACCATTTTTGTATCCGACTGCATTTATCACATATACTTGGTTGGCTATACTTCTCTCTCTGTCTCAGAATAGAAATGCTGACCATGTCCTATATTTTTAATGTAATTCGTGGTACAAGAGTACACCTTGGATAGTGCCAACGTGGATCTTTTCAAAATCCTTCCGTATGCACGGTGAATTGTTACAGTGAGACCGGCCTTCAAAGCAAATATAAATTCAAATAAGTTATAGTTAAATGATAGTGGGCGGCTGAGCTAACGACATTGTGCGAACTTTGCCGTATGTACAATTTAAGTCATATCTGTACGATTTAGATCAAGGCTGCTCAACTTTTTTACCAGTCGGGCCAAACGGACGATTCAGATATTTTCGGCGGGCCACTGACGGTTCATTTTTTTGTTACTTTATAAGACTTGCGCTATGAAAAATCCAATATTATGAAATATAATTGTTGTGTATTAAAATAATAAAACAAAGGGCATATGATGCCAAACAAAGAAACAAAATTTTATGTAGGTACCTTAAATAAAAATCTAAATAATGTCTAAGGTAGGTAATTGACAAAATAAATGTGAATTCTGTCATTGTCTCTGTTGTAATCATTTTCTTTTATTTTGTGTCAAATCAGATGTTGACAGTAACAACAATTCACAAATGTGTTGATCAGTTAATAGAAAGTAGGAAAGAAATTTTTAAAAAATTATTGTACCAACAACACTAACAATGATAAAAAAACCGAATTCAATTTTGAATTAGTAAAAACAGCGGGCTTATTGCTTTACGATTTATTATAGCCAACCGTTAAGTTAGTGATGTGCGGTATCTATTTTACTTTCCTGTCAAGGAAAGTATTGTGGACGCACTGCTGTGTGTCTGTCCGTGTGTTTTCTGTCCGTGTGTATTCTCCGAAACACTTCATCCGATTGAGTTGAAATTTGGCATGCAGCCATCATTTCGTCATGGCATGACCTGAAAAGATTGTGTTTGAAATCCGTCCACCCAGGGTTGGCTCTCGACGAGGGAACTCCTCAACGGTCAACAGTAGAGACCCAAAATGTTGTGTACGCATTCAATTATGATAGCAGCTTCCAAGTTTCATCATGGCATGGCTAATGTACCCTGGGTTGGCTCCCGATAAGGCAACTCTTCAACGGTCAACGGCAGAGATCCAAAATTTTGTGTACGCATTCAATTATGGAAACTTGGAAGGGGTTATCACAAGGGTTTAAAGGGTGGCGCTAGGTTAGGAGGGGGGTGGGGGTGTGGTAGGATCTATGAAATTAATATTCAGATGAATAAAGTTCCTAGCTACTTGACAGGAAAGTCTTGGGGTAACACAACCGATTTTTTTTACATAATTATGATTTGAAAAAACCGCGGAAAATTTAAAATTTGTCCTCGGGCCACAGTAAAGCCCGCGGGCGTGGGGTTGAGCAGCCTTGATTTAGATCCACTAACTAGAACGATCACGTACCATTTTATTCAAGAAAAAATCCTGAGTTTGTAGAAATATGTAGGTATCTAAGTATAATATTTCCAATTTTCTAAAATAATAAGCTATTTATAAGACCATCTTGCGTAATCATCTTGTTTACCTTGTTTCGTTTACGTTTACAGACACAATTTCAGACATTTTTATATAACCGTTTCATTTCAAGACTTCGAGTTCTTAGAGAGTGTAACTGGCGCCGGATGGATACATCGTAGCATGCAATATTATCATAAATTCAAAATTATTTCTGCAACTTAATTTTGGTACCACAACTGACTATTTTTCTATATTCGGATAACTTTGCTACGTAGTGGTGCAAGCGGTTTTCTGTTTGGAAAAATATAATAAACACTGGATAAAAAAATCCGTTTTTTTGGCAGTTTAGGTAGGTTTTTCTTACCTACCCTTGATATTCAATTTTGTTGATATTTACCAAGTATTTCGTCCTTGATATTTAATAAATATTTCGTCTAAATTATATCTAGTTAAACAAGTCTTATTCGAACACTACTATTACTAATAATCACAACATGACCTAATAAAAGAAGAATACGGAAAATAGGTAAATTAAAATAAAATACAGAAAATTGATAATCATTTTAAAATTAACTAAACTGTTAAGTAATAGTAACCAAAATGAAACATTAAGAAATATCTATAAGAATACTCCATGATAATAATAAAATAACAGACAAGGATAATTCTAGACATTTAACACAAATTTAATTTCAGACCAGTTTAATATTAGAAACTATCTGGATATATCAATTTTATCTGGATATATCAATTTTGCAGAGGTCTGTGTGGGGGGGGGGGGGGGCAAGACTACTTATAACAGGGTTGCGCTCGGTGCGCTGAAGTGATGCTTGCGACATGATTATTTTAAACCCCCCTATACCATTTAGCCTTCGGTGCGTTTCTTACCTTGGCTTAGGTGGGATTTATATACTATATAAATCCTTTAATATACAAGTTAAACAAATATATTTTTGCAAAGTAAATCTCCAGTAAACATATATTTTGAATAGACAAGATACATGGCTAGAATGCGTTGTTCCTTTATAGAGTTTTAGTGAAAACCATCCGGCTTCATTTTTACGCCTTGGGAACCATTCATGACTAGAGTACACCTTAGATGATTCTTATAAGCTCAAACACGGCTAATATGCTTTGCTGCATTATAGAGTTCCAGTGCCTTTCTTTCGATTTCATCATCAAAACCTGAAAGCCATTCATGACCAAAGTATATCTAAAATAATTCTAACAAGCTCAAACATGGTTAAGATACGTTGATTCATTATAGAATTCCAGTGCTAACCTACCAGCTCCATCATCAGACCCTGGAAACCATTCATGACCAGAGTACATCTGATGAAGATTCCAAAAAGCTTAAACACGGCTAAGATACATTGTTCCATTATAGAACTCCAGTGCCTTCCTTCTGGATCCATCATCAGACCCTGGAAATCATTCGTGATCAGAGTACATCTCAAGCCAATTCCAAAAAGCCCAAACACGGCTAAGATACATTGTTCCATTATAGAACTACAGTGCCAAACTTACGGCTCCATCATCAGACCCTGGAAATTATTTATGACCAGAGGACATCGCAAGACGATTCCGACAAGCCCAAGCACGTTAAGCATTCATTGTTCCGTTATAGAATTCCAGTGCCAACCTTCCAGCTCCATCATCAGACCCTGGAAATCCTAAATGGTTAGAGTACTTCTCAAGACAATTCCAACAAGCCCAAACACGGCTCGGATATTTGATCTGTTATGCAGTTCCTGTGACAATCTTCCACCTCTATCATCAGATCAGCTCGACGGTACCATATTATTGTATTTTTACCAGAGGTTAATACTGTTGCCAAGGTCCATATTTATATGACAATCAGAAGTGGTTGAAATTCGGTTCCTTCGATTCCATTACAGGTTACTTAGATAGATAGCGTTGGACCTAATAAATGTGTGTTTTAAATAATACATGGAGTGCGAAAGTAAATGTAAAGCGATCGCCGAATTGAATCGTTAATCCAGGGGCATACGAAATTAAGCGCATAAGTTATCCTTTTTTTGTTCGATGCCCTGTGATGTTGAGTGGCACATCCGTTTGACGGAAAACGAGCCGCTTCATATCGGCCGAATCAGGTATCATTTTTATACGTCACGGGCATCGCGTTCGGATAGTCGGACTGACCGCGTACCTACGTTACCTATAATTTATAAGGATATATTAGGCTCCATTGCGTGTCGTGAACTAAAAGCAGAATTAGTTTATGCCAGCAAGACAGGAAAATACATTAGAGCGGAGTCTAAAATAAACAGTTGTCAATTTTCCAGCATAAAACCATCGATATACGATCTACATCGATACATAAACATAATATTTATTTTATTTATTTATTTTAGAATTAATTACTATAAACATTAATTTTCCTTATAAAAATAATAGGAACCGAATGCCAAAACCTTAACCTTTTGCTTATTTTATTCTGTCACCCAACTGGGACTAGCCCGTTCTAGGGTGGACAGGAGTCTAATATTACGATAAATTATGTAAAAGTTTTAGTAAGCTAATAAAATTCAATTCCCGAAAATGAAGTCCTTAAAAAATATATAATAATAAAAAAAACAATAAACAAAACGGAATTCCATTATATCATCGGTATTAAATGGTACATAACATTCGATTAACCACCTTACCTTTCGGTTATTATTCAAAAAGGAGGTAAACATTCTTTTTTTTTCATTAGATTTCTCAATTAAAATACTTGTTTATAATATAGCCGACAAAATATGTCGGGGTTTATATAAGCGGTTTTTATATAGCGGTTTTATGTAAATTTTTATATAGATATTTTTTATATTTTATTTATTTATTTATTGAAAAAAAAATATAAAGGGAATATTTTTACACAATGATTCTGCGTCCTTCCTAACTAGGCAGTACCTGTTCCAAGGAAAACGGCAATTTTATACGATATTAATAAAAAAATAAAAAAATAAAAAGATGATAAGAAATTGTTATAGTAAATTTACAAATAAAATATTTTAAAAAAATAAAAATAAAATACTCAAAATAATCATTCAAAAATCTAAACATGAAATAATAAAAGTAGTAAAAAAGTATTATAATATAAATCCAAATAACAAATATTATTTTTTTAAATAAACAGCTGATTTCACCTTTGTTTTTATATAGGTAATTATATTGTTAGAGATGTGAGGGTGTGGATTTTTTTTTCTATATCAATATATATAGCGGACGTGTCACGTTCGTTCGTATAGGTAGGGAGGCTAAATAGAGAATGAAAAACAGAATAGTCTCAAAACTAAAATAATGGGAAAAATAAAGTTATAAGTAAGAAAAGAAAAAAAAGTCATTAATATTTCATATATGTTAAGTAATATAAAATTAAGGATAAAAATACCCTGTCCAAAAAGTACAATTCATTGTCAAAACAATATACAACAAGAAAGTTAAATATTTTTTTGTAGTTAGTTCAATGTTAAAATATAATAATTTATTACATTTAATTATATTATATTGTATAAGTTATATTAAACTTTAACTTCTAACATTTGATGTATGGTTACTCTCATGACTCGATAACCATTTCTTTATTTAGTTTTAATTCCCTAAATGTTCATTCATTTTTATTTCCATATTGATCAGGTTGCAAAATATCGGCGTAAAGCGGCATAATGTAAGACCGGACGAAATGTTTTCAAAACTAATTCAGATGATTTTATGTTAGGCAGGTATTTTTAGTGCAGGAAAGATACGATCATGCATTTTACAATACGCTCTAATGCACTTGCACTGCTCTGTCTCGTTCGTTTGAACTATTTTCCGATATTGGTTCAGAAGAACCATCTAACGCATTGGCCCGAACTACGTTTCTTGCAGGTCTAATCTTAGTTGCTTCTAAAACGTGATAAATGAAGAACCATTTTTATTATTCTGGTATTCCTTTTCTTAAAATTCAGAAACGGTTTTTCAGGTTTGTCTTTGGTCGTTCCTAACCGGTGCTAAATTTGACATCTTCGTGTGGCCCAGGAATCATTTGGTTCTTTATGTTTCATTATTATTTGTATAATTCAGCATTCTTATAATTTCGCTTAGTTTAGTTACAAAGTCACCTAATTAGGCCGGGACCTGTTCTAAGGTAAATACTTAATTTTGTGTGTGCATGCTCAATAGTGTATTTATAAAAATGGCATATACGAATTTATAAAAATGGCATATATGAATTCCCTTGCGCGTTTGGTTATTTAGTGTAAATTATAGTAGTATAATTAAAGCGAGAGGAATTGTTTGTTTACACTGATTACTAAATAATGTAGATTATTTTTCGGTGCCGCCTGCGCCGTCGTCATTTCCACGCCAGTGCAGTTTTGGATCCCTAAAAAGCCTGATTAAGGATTGGCTGACGCCGCACGGTGCGCGAACCGCCCAGGAGCGCCCGAAGGTTGACTCCTAGTGGAGACTGGCCTGCAGGCCAGCGTCCTACTCTGGCTATCCCTTCTGCGTTGAGGCCGACGTATGGGTTGACCCATACGTTTATTAATATATAATATACCGTTTATTAATATATTTTTTTTCTTTTGCTGCGGCTTTATCTGCTGTATAATACATATCAGTTGGTGATACTTTATGCACTTAATATTTGCTCTCTCTGTTGCCAACCCTGAGGGTTGTGAAGTTAGGTTTTAATATAATTTAAAAACAAAGTCGAATTATTTTACTTGATTGATTACGGTACTTAAATACCGTGTATATGTAACCTTAACTGATGGTTCGGGGTCGCTGAGCGTTGCTTGTATACCTGGCCGGAAATTAAATTAGCACATCACTTGGGTGCTTTTATAAGAAGCAATATAATTTTACCAGTCACGGAAATTTTATTTTTTTATTTATTTATTGGTCCACAAAAAAAATTACAACGTTAGCACTTAACATAGCCTGTGGTGCTCCTAACTAGGCAGAGCCTGTTCTAAGGGGAACACCAATACAAATGATTATAAACTACATATCATCCAAAATAAAAATAAAAAAATTTAATCAAATCAAGTTAAAATGAAATTCTCACTACCTACACCAAAATAATATTAGAACTATAAACAAGTAATACTAAATTATAATGTATAATAATACTAATAATATATAATAGCAATAATAAATAATCATTTATAATAATAACTAATAATATATAACAATTAGTAAAAATACGCATATAAAATATATAGAAAATAAATATATTTATTTATTTTATAATTGTAATGAATGTTTTCTCCGTCTCTCTCCTACCAAGGTTTATTCCATAACCATAATGTAAGGTGATATTTTTGTTGGTTGCTGCTAATTTCCAATATGTTCTCTTTACTCATGATATTAACCATTCTTGGAGCAAGAAAGCTGTAATGACGTTGTCCAAAAGACGTTAGACGTTTTGGCACTTCAAAGTTTCCCTTATAATGACCTGATCTCTCCCTGTTTTCTATTGCTATAATAATTTTCATTGCTCTGATAATTGTGATGCACTCGTAAATCTGTATAACATACTATGTTTAACCCCCCTATATTATCGCCAGTACGCAACAAAAAGTATCCCGTACGTTTAAGAAGAAAAAAAAACTTAAAAAAAACCAGAAATCCACAAAGCGTACTTAATACGTCAAATTGTTCCTACGTTTCTAAATACAAAAAAGGGTCATAAATTGGTCTATTGCATAAAAAAGTTTTCTGGTATATTGTAAACAAGTATTATTAGGAAATCTAATGAAAACAACCCAACGATCTTTTACCTAGTTTTTGAATAATAACCCAAGGGAAGGACGGTTAAGCAAGAAAGCCACGTATCATGCAACAGTAACACCATTGCACTGAATCCCAGTGCACTGTAATGCGGAAACGCCAGTGTTAATGTAAACACTATTGGAAGAATATCTGAGTCATCAATAGTCTAGAAAAGACAGTTCCATGGTACGTAATTCTAATATGTCTAAAAGCAACAAATAGTCAGAAGGTACGTATTTATTTAATAGTCGGTAATGACGCCTCATACAATCGATAATGACATAACTACATTGTAGGAAGACATCGATAGCAGCTTTTTGACGGTCAGGCTGCACCTGATATGCTTTGCGTATACCACTGCCGGAAATGCAAATTTGGTAACGGGGTGTGATATGCCGCCAATGATTTTACACCATTATGCATCATACATTATCAAGCATTGCGTAGCATCAATAGAGCCTTGTCCTAGTCTGGTCATTGTTGCAGTTACGGATACCGTTATTTAAGGAGCCCACGTGCATATTTTGCTCAATATATGGGAGGGATAGGTACTTGTCAACAGCAAGGTTCGAAAGAAGATTATTCAGCTTGATCTTACAAAAGACATTTCATATTTAGCTAATATGTTACACAAATACCTACTTATTTGAACAAATTCAGGACTTTTTTAAAGATAAAAAAGATGCGTAACTATCTTTGTACGATATATGATCTAGTTAGTAGATTTTCCGATGGTACATTTTTTAAGTGTTTGCACATACTTGTACATATGACAACGTTGGCACATACTCAATGCCTTAATCGCCCTATGGTGGGAAAAAATAGTAGTCTACTGTCGTCTAAACGTGTCGTGTAAGAATATATGTATGGATGTTTGTTACTCTTTCACGCAAAAACAACTGAATGGATTTTGATGAAACTTTACAACAATATAAATTTCACATCAGAATAACACATAGACTATAATTTATAAAGATATATAGTTTTCTATCATCATTATCACAATTTGCCATCACCACGCGGAAGAAACCGCGGGGCGCAGCTAGTAATTTATATTTTTAAAAATACTTGTAAAATTCGAATTGCATTAGCTTATGTTAACTTGTTCAAGATAAATATATTATTTAGAAGCTATAACCTATCACTGCACCTCAGAATACCATTGGCAAGGCCAGTTTCGTAACCTAAAAAATGGGCCCGGTGCAATATTGGACAAAGGCCCCACCCCCTACTTAGTTAAAATATGTATGGCATATAGGATCTAAGTACTGTATACCTAGCTACATGATATATTTAAATTGAAGCTACATTATAATTCGGCATATTCATTCGGAGGCATTGCCTCGAACGTATTGCGGAACAAGTTCCCAAGGACTTCAGCGGGACACGAGGGATCGCATACTTAGAAACACGGTTGGAGAATGTTCGAAACATTCGTTCTTATATTAATAAGTGATTCACTGTTATTTAATTACTACATTATATTTCTCAGCCTTTTAATGTTAATGAGAAATTAAAAAAAATACACTTTTAAATACTTTATTTTAAGTGGAACTACCAAATGCGAAGCGGATAAAATAAAAACACCCAAATAATATTTATACAAATGTACCATTTTTGCATTATGACATGTTTAAATTAACAACTTACTGTATTATAAAAATATGAACATATGCATTTCTAGAATGGTTTTCGTCTTGATTTGAAACATCAATTTCTTCTGCTTCCTTAGCTTCTTAGCAGAGTTGAAATCGATCATAGACTATAGTTCCATTTTGGGCCCCAGAGCTACTGCAGGCCCCATATGTCGGAAAATATAGAAGTAGTCGGTAACTTGCAAACATTGCAACTCCTATACTTCGGATACGTAATAAGGGGCTCGACCAAGAAAAAAATACAACTAGTATTGCAAGGAAGAATTAAAGAGGCCGAAATGCGGACAGAAAAAGGAAATCCCGCCTAAAAAACTTAATATGGTATAGACAATGTGCAACATATCTGTTGCATGCAGCAGCTTCGAGATTAAAGATTAGTAGATAGCCATGATGATCACCAATGTATGATTTAAGACTGCTCTACAAGAAGAAGATTCGACTATATTTTTTTCGTATTTAAGGCGTTTTTATCTCAAAAATGCTAATTGCAGAGTTATCTAGTTTTAATGGTAAGTCTTTTCTTGTATACATAGTTTTTACTTATATAAATATTTATATATGAATGAATATTTTGCCAGCTCTTCCCATTCTTCCATCGTTACGTTATAAAATGATGTCATATACACAAAACAAATGTATTAGTCGACTCGAGGAAGGAATGATTTGGCTCAGGAAGGAATAATCTGAATCTTCCTAATCTTCCTTTTTCAACAAAAAAATATTCGGAGAGGATAAATATCCCAGTTTATTCTATTATCAGATAAATGCATATCCCAGTTTGAAAACTTGTTAAAAACTTATCTCATTGAGAAGGTATCATAAGATATTATTGACTACTAATCTTAGTATGAAATAATTTTTTGCAACATAACTATATTTGATGTGATTATATTTCCAATATAATCACGACATTTTCTTATTTGACCCTAAAAAAAGACCTTAATAGACTTTTTCTGAGACTTTTTATTTTATACTGAGAGACTTATTTGGCTGAGTATTGCTTAGACTGACCTATTTAATGTATAGATTTATTTACTGACCTATTTAATCTAGAAAATAATTCATTGATAATTTACTTTCTTTTTGACATTTTCGTTAATTTATAAAAACAAACTGTCATATAATGTTTATTCACACTGGGAATCTGTTTAATTAATCGTCACTATAATGATAATGATTTATATGATCATTCATTTTCCTGTGATAAAATAGAAACTAACCCTCTCATCTATTTTTGCTAATTTATATTCCTAATTTTGATTGTTGTGACTGCAAATTTGAATAAATATATTTCATAAATAAAGTGTAGATGAGACTCGACTTAAGTTATATTTTTAGTAAAGAATAGTAAAATAAAGTGGAAAAACACGAAATGGATATGTTGGTACTTTTAGTTACTTATTCTAATATATAATTACCAATCGTTGTAAACTTATAAAATAATATTTTAATTTAATACCGTCAAAAAATATTTACACAATTATGTATTTAATGTGACGATAAATGATTGATTAATTGGTCGAGTTATCCTGATGGACGTTCGTCCAATTCCGACATACTTTTACACTAGTGAGATTACCGCAGCGAAACACCTTGCCACTTTCTCCAACGGATATAAATTTTAAGTGGGGATGGGCAGTTAGTTGGGAGCGAGTGATAAATTTTATGTATTCGATGAGCTCAGTAGCATTCGATCGCGTGCTCGCATTCGATGCTCTTAATATCAGATATGACGTCGACATCCTCCTTCACGCGTAACATTACAATTCTAGAAAAGTCCTGTTCGCATCGCGTGTCATGCACTTGTATAAATGGAAAATTTATGAGAGCTGAAGATTTTACGATATATGAGAAGAGGGAAGTTGTTTATGAGGCTATTTCAATTAATGCACACGTAAGTCCAATATAAATTAAACGGTTTGCCAAGAAAATATGCATACCAATTATAACAACAAAAAAACATATAGGCGGTGTCGGACACTGCCGTAGTTATTTTTGCGAAAAAGTACATCGTGTATAATATATTAAAATAAACAAAAATATGTTTTAAGTGAAATAAACAAAAATATGTCGTCGATCCCGGTTTAAGACCTCTACCAATCAACCATCCCACTACCGAACAACGGACGAAAGACAGGATGAAATGGTTTCAAAAGAATTCCAATCGTTTTATGTTCGGCAGGTAGGTTTTATGAAGGAGAGATACGATTGCAGATTTTACACTCCGCTCTAACGGTCTGCTCTGTCTCCTGCTCATGGACTATTCCATGCTCATGTACTTAGTGCTATCGCATAAATCTTCATCTATTTAAAACAAAATTATATGCTGCATCAATTATTTTATTTGAATGTACTGTAAAGTGAATAATTATATAAATTAGGCAATTAATAAAAAATCTAAATCTCTTTTCAGCTGTACCCAGAAAAAAATATTGTATTGCTTCTTACGCTACCTCTTTGTTATTACGGTTTTATACAGATTTTTCAATCGTATTTTGTTAAACAAAAAGAAATTTGTTTGAAACTCTATTACTCGATTATACGTATTAACATTTTCCTTACGGGTATTACGGAAATAACAGTATTTATTACGGAAATAACAGTTTCGAAACGATTCATTTGTCAGACTATAACCGTACGTAATGTTACGTACTTCTTGCTATAACGTACTTCTTGCTGTAATGTTAGAAGCGAGATCCCAAGATCGCGACGTAATGAAATGACATTTTATTTCAACAATACAACACGGTAACTGCGACACGCCAACACAGTTACGCTTCATGATCATTCGTACGTATGGACCACAGTCCGCGTTATGTACGTAATCCTTGTTGAAACATGCGTATTTCCGTGTATTACATCGTTATATTATTCTCAGTGTCAAAGAGATTTTTGCTTCTGTGCGACTGATATTGATCGTGGATTAGGTAACGCACGTAATCCCTTTTTGGTATTTTATGTGTAAATGAAGCGTTTAGTTATTATTGTAATCCTATTGTAATAATGACAATTAGTACATTTTAAAATTATTATTATTATTCTTGACTATCATTTTAATTGCAGCGGATCATTAATTTATATATTTATTTAGTAACACATCTAGTAAACAATTAATGTCATATTTGTAAGTAAGATGTTAGCCAGAAATTGAGGCGACATTATTTTTAATGTTTGAACAGTCGCCTAACTAGGCCTAGGCCTGTTCTAAGGCAGACTTTTAATGATTAGATATTAAGTGTGCACTGCCAATTTAAACTATATGTTAGTACTTATTTTTAAATCGACAAATATGAAACTATAAATATTTACGCATATACAAATATAGATACTCGTATACATCTAAAGATAAAATATATATCCATATATGCACACATACACATACATATATGTATACGAAAATAATAATAAAACCAAAATTAATAAAAATAAAAACTAAAATAATATACATATATAAATCAATTACATATTGATATAACGTTTACATACCTATAATAGTCATTTAAAATTATCATGGTAAAAACTAAATACTAAATACTATCATTCAAATATTCATATTCCCTAAACCGTCCCTACCCACCTTTGACAACCAATCGGTTAGTGATTTTTTAAAAGTGGATTTGTTCTCACTACTTTTAATTGCTTCGGGAAGATTGTTGTACATTCTAGGGATTTTGTACATTTTTTAAAAGTGGATGTGTTCTCACTACTTTTAATTGCTTCGGGAAGATTGTTGAACATTACTATTTATTATTTATTAATCTTATTTTTACATGCTATAATGATCCTTTTAAAGGTAAAGGCTGGACTGACGAATCGCATGGGACGATTGCAAAATAAGCTGTAGCCGTATCATAATCTGATACTGAAGAGCCACGCGATCGGATGCAATTGCGTCAGTTTAATTTATTGTTCGCCTGTGTCCAACTGCTCACTGCTGGCTCATCCCCCATTAAAACGCGCTCCCGTTGGAAAGAGCGCGCCGCGAAAGCGCTCCTCCGCGCGCCTTTTTTATTCAATGCGATTGATCGCCGTTTTAACCCGACCGAGACATTGATAGATTGCAACGTAAAGGTGTTTGTATTACAAACTTTCGTATAGCGCTTCGATTGAGTTGCCAACACATATTAGTATAGTCAAAAAAATCGTTTGTGTCTTTCGCGAAATTTTTATATGAAAAATAGTTGAAAAACACCTACAACCTTTTTATTTAGGCATTCGTTACTAAGAAGAAAAAAAATATATCCTAAAGTCGGTAACCAGAACCTAAAACTCAGTAACCAGAGCATAAATCGAAAAAAGTATTGTACTTTATTTTGAAAAGTAAATTTTGGAATTTATAATATATTTTTAATAGATGTCTGAAATAAGCTGCGTAGAAGCTAAAGGTGGAATAGTATCTGATTCATACTGCAAAGACACCACTAAACCACAAAAAGATACGAAAACATGCGAAGTTCCTTATGAAACTAGGTGAGTACAAATTGAAGGGTTACGGGGAATAGGTAACGATCAATGTCAATATTTTGAAAGGTTTGGTA
The DNA here is from genome assembly GCA_944548615.1 of Micropterix aruncella. Taxonomy (NCBI): domain Eukaryota; kingdom Metazoa; phylum Arthropoda; class Insecta; order Lepidoptera; family Micropterigidae; genus Micropterix; species Micropterix aruncella. Next base: position 16,327,405 of record OX155955.1, on the reverse strand, counting down.
ATTCCATTTATAAAATTTACTAATTTAAAGAAATATATTTTAGCAACGGTTTGAGTGAGACTGAAATATATTTTGTCTTTGAGCCAAACATATTTGAGTTTCAAAAAAAAATAGTTCTCAGAAAAAAAAAAACTATAATATAATAAAAATATAATAATAAGGATACGTGACTTTCTAAAAAAATATATCTAAAAAATTCGTGAGTTTCTAGAAAAATATATCTAAAAAATTATATGGCTTCGAAGGGGGAGTGAAGTGGCAAGACAGCTGTCCTAAACCTACCACAGCCGGTCGTTAGTCCGGAATCCACCGTTTACCTCCCAGAAGTGTAATAATTGTATATGATGGGCCCGATGCGAAAGACTTTCCCGACAATAAGCCAAACACGGCCCGGTATAATAGTGGTTAGGTCGCCTGATCTTACATTGTAAGGTCCCGGGTTCGATTCCCGCTTGGGTCACCATTTTCCGCTGGGATCAAATTAACCGAATCGCATTTTGAATTCTGTCGATCGAATGCAATAACAAGACATACACTTACAAATGTTACACGCACACATACATATAACACGTCATAGTAGGAATGGTTGTAAGAGATTGTCATATGACACTAAACCCGCCCATTGTGACATTTTCATAATAAAGAGTATAAACAAACAAACAAACATAACCACATTCAATTTTAAAAATCAAATTGCAAACGCGCGTCGCCGTAAAATTCGCGACTAAACATTCTAATTTCGAACGCGTGACACAACGCGATGAAGATTTAAATTTCGAATGCAAAGGGCAATAGGCGAAAATGTATGGGCGTGGGGCCCACCTCTCCAATAAGAATAACGTATTTACCACTGGAAAGATATATTTCGTAAGGGAGAGGACACCGCTTCGTAAGGGAGAGGACCGCGCAAGCTACCTCGAACTCGGAACCAATCGACTGGAGTAATGTGGTCTCAATTGGAAGTAAGGGCGTGACTGTAAGCCCGCTGGGTAACACTCCTGGCTATCTCGCGGTTAAGGCGTTGAAATCTTACGGGCATGTGGCGGAGCTTGACGGTGGACTGTTTTTGTCCAAGTCTTCTGCGCTCACTTCAGGGAGACAGAACGACTAATCGTTAAAACTTCCTGAGGTGACGGGCTCGCCCGCTGTAGTTGACAACTCTAGTTGTCTTGTCTCTAAGCGTTCTACGTTCATTCCACGGCTAAAAGAACGATCACATATCGTTATACCAGCCTGGGGTGACGGGTTCGTCCGATGTAGTCTACACCGCCCTACTGGGCCCTCTTCCCTTAATGTAAGTACTATTGACCTTTTGACAGCTTCAGCATTGTATTTACGCTGATTGATTTGGTTTTATTAATGTGGGATTTTCCGGAGGTCTGATCAGCTACCTTACTCGCATGAATTCTTACCTGTTTCGTATTTATTTACGGGTTTATATTTACGGGTATTTCGTATTTATTGAGTGTTACATCTTCAGCGCAGAAGAATGAGTCTCATCACCCTCACAGCTGGCAACACAATTTTGAAATTGTTCATCCCGAGTCCCGGGTGCAGCGACGCCGGTGCGCGTCAGACGTGCATATTCGTCATAGTGGAGCTGCGGGAATGCTTATTATGTACACGTACTGCGTCGCTGGACGAACTATTTTTAATTAACGTTATCGCGGGAGGCGCACTTTTTGTCTTCCGCGTTATCTGGCGGCGAATCGTCTGCAGGCTCAGTGGCGTTTCATTATCGTAAACAAACCTTAAGTGGCGTTGAAGTTTTATTTATTAAAGCGATCCTCGATACAATGTCACTTTATAATTCGGCCACTGGACTGAGTATACCAACTTAAACAATATACAGAATGGTAACTGAAATAACAATGTTATCGCCTCCCCCACCCCCATTCCCACCTCACCTTTCTTTCACTTATTTAATTCAGGCAAACATTTCATAAAGTCGAACTACATCTACCAAGGCAATAGGCGTTCTGCTTGGCAATCTAACTCACGATCCATTTAACATAACCAGCCAGTTAAGAGCAGTAATGACCGCGCAGTTAACTAGGAATCTGTGGAAGTACACAAATTCTACCCCCCCCCCCCCCCCCGATCCAGCGGTTGGGTTCCGTAGAACCAAGGGATTCCGCGAGATCCTGATAATTTATTAAGCAAAAATTAATTTCAATTAACAAGTAATATGCAAAAAGTTTAAGGTATTACTTAAAATATAACAGACTTATGAAATTCTTGTTACAATTTTTGGTAGGGTGGTAAGGTGAACGCTCACATGTGGCAAGACAGCTGTCCTAAACCTACCACAGCCGGTCGTTAGTCCGGAATCCACTGCTCACCCCCCAGAAGTGTAATAACACTATATGATGGGCCCGACTTCGACCGGTGAATTCCATGGCAGCTTCGTTTGTAATTTATTTATTTTTTATTTTATTTAATATCAATTAGGGGCGACCACATATTATTACGTAATCACGTTTTAATTAGACCCCCTCCCCCCTCCTCCATGTAAACAGACGTAATCACCGGACTGACCCCCCCCCCCAAGATTACGTAATCAACCGAATTTGTGGTAAATGTGAAGAATCGTGAACCCAGCGTTTGTAAAGTGTTTGAAGACGGTAAGTGGAAAAAAACATTTTAGATCGCTTTTAAAAATGTACTTTATTGTTTCAAAGTAATTGCAACATCTCAAACTCTTTGGTTTATTTTACAAATCCCAATCTTCAGACCGCAGTGGCTGTAAAGACTGGATTGAAGAGAAAACATATTTAAGAATGCATTTAAAAATGCACATTTAATGTGCATTTTTAATATAAAACACTTAGAAACGTATGTGCTGAGAAATTCAAAGTGTAAATCCGCCATAGTTGATACGCCACACACCCACGTTAATCTTTCTGCGATAGAGTTATCGCGACGCGTTAGTCCAGAGTTGCAGCGCGTGCTGTGCCGCCGCAACGCAGAGCGGCCACCGGCTTGCCCGCACGCGCAGGAACAGGCCCGGCCGCCCAGGCGACTCAATCGCAGACGCGCACGTGGACTATCTACGCACATCTCTCGTGTAGTATTTTCGGCGCGACACATGGTATTTTATGACCAAAGTTGACTACATAATCAGGACGGGCATCCCCCCCCCCCCTACCCCTGACATAATCAAGCGTAAGCCTCAGCTCCAACCCAGTATAAAATCTCCCTCCAGTATAAAACCTCATCCAGTATAAAATCCATTTGTTAACCGAAATAAACCGTCCACGTTTTTAAGTTGAAGCCAAGTTCAAAGTTCATCCTCCGCTAAAATTAAATTTGAATGCCATATACAAGCTACACTAATATTTAAATTTCGCCATATATTTTAAGTAAATATTAACGTCATCTGTAGGCGTTTGGCCCAACACCCCCTTTAGCCGAGAAATGAACCGCGCTGCCCAAGACGTCACCGCTGGTTTCGTCCGCCGACCGAGAGAGAGCGCTCATCGATTTTGTTTATGAAAATAATATTCAGATGAAATCAGTCCTTTACTACTTGCCGGGAAAATCTTGGGTTGACACAACCGATTATTTTTACATATTATAATATGAATGTGATTCAAAAAATTATCTGATTTGCCATATAGGTACTAACAATAAGCATGTTATTATGTTACTCATACATATGGCCAATATAATCATACTATGGCCTCGTACGTATTTAAATTCAATCCTAACTACGTCACTGCGATAAGTGAAAGTAAAAAAATATATACAATGTAATGATGCGAAATGCTTCATCCGACACGAACGGTAGCTCGAGTGCATGCAAAATTTTCAAATATTTTAATGTCTTCATTGTTAAAATGTGTGATAGTAATTATTACGTTCTGGATATAAATGTTCAATAAAAGGCGTGGAAAATTTATAACCGTAAAATTCATAACATTTTAATATTCAACAGTTATGATCTCGGGTCATTCAGGACCGAGTCTCTCTCCGTGTAGGAGCGCCTGATTTCGCACAATAGGTACACCACGCATTTCCACAAACAACTTTGTGTTTGAGGGCTCAACGACTAAGTATATTCAAAAATTGTTCCTGATAAGAATATGTTTGGGGATTACAAATAGATTACATTTTTTATTTTATTTTATTCTGCAGTTTTACTCCGGTAATTGTTTCTCCCTTGCAAATATCCTTCGGGTGCCCATGCCTAATATGACTATACGAAGGGTTACCGAAGTAAAAGATTTCGGCGTGAAATTCAGCAGCGGCCAAACTTTCATAATCTCTAAATTTACTACGAGATATTTCAAGCTACTGGGCCTTGTGGTGCGTAACTTGAATAAATTAAAATGTGCCACTATTCTCCGAGTTCTTTGTAACACTATCATGCCAAGCGTATAGAATTAAACACTCCCATTTGGTCTCCACTTATGAACATTTAAGTACTAGAATTTGTTCAGAAATGATTCCCTAGACTCTTATACCTAAGGCAATATTATCCTTATTCGTACCTGACAGCATTTTTTCTTATAATGATCGACTGCAACTTTCTTCACAGATTCAAACCCGGGACAAGAGATTTGTTTACAGTGCAGCACAGTCTTTAAATTCAAAGAGGGCCGTAGATAATTCTAGTCTCATAGAGAAGATCAATCTGTTTATTACTGGCTCAAACTTCTCGCTCCCTCATTCAACCATAAGTTTCCATCATGTGGGTATGCTGTTACTGCCATTAAACCATCCTGAATGTACTAAATGCAACAGCATTACAGAATATAGATATAACATGTAATTTCAGGAAACTCAAATGACCACATGTGGAATACATATTCACGAGAACTTTAGAATAGAAACGCATAATTATTGTAGGTATCATCGTAAAGTCATTATATTTTAAGAATATTTTATTCACACACTTAGAATATTAATAGTTTAAGACCATTGTATCTACTTTAAAATAGGTCCTATTTATAGCGGTAATAAATGGATCATTGATCCGATATATTAAGATACTTGATACTTGATTGCAACATCTTATAATAATTATTTATTTCTACTCTTTTCTGTGAAATTTCACAATGGGCGGATTCACTATTTCACAATAATGGCTGGTGCGCTGGCACCGCTGCCGGTACAGCAGCGCGGGTTTAGAAAGCTCTTTCTAGCTAGCGGTTTACTGTTGAATTTGTGTCGACTGATTGTATATCTTGACTATCTGAAGGGGCGTCGCGGTCGTCTTATATAGGTCGGCGCGACGCTTAGATCCAGAGGTTGAATGTCGCATGAGCATGTGACCATATTTTGTGTGTTTCGCGTTACAGTCCCTATTTGATACGTGGGTCAATTCTTAGAATTGTTTGACAGGTCATGGCGACATCCTCGAGCTATTTGTCATGCTTGCAATGTCGAATCCGTGTGGCCGTTTTTAAGTATAATTGTAGACCGTTAAATCTGTATTTCGGTTCTGCGATTTATATAAATAAATAAATACAATAATTTCATGGCGTCAACATCTTCTTCTTCATTCTTCCTTTTCTCCTTATCGATAGAGCTTCTATGATTAGGATTACCATTGAGTACAGTCCTCATTGCGCCAGAGATGCCTTTGGGCTTAAAGAGGGACTAACCTCGAAAAGGCTGTTAACCCTGCCACGGCTGGCCGTGGACAAGTGGATCGGTTATTCCAATCTGGGGGCACACCTCGGGCGATACTGTGCGGTTTGCGCGTTGTGCGGCGTTGCCAATCGACTGTGCAATATGGCGAACAACCGGAAGGGAGGAGGGGGGGAGGACGTACATTTCCTAAGCAGCGGGGGTGTTGTTGACCTGGTGTCAGCTACCTTTAAAACGATCCGTTGGCCAATTGATCCACTTGATATCGTGTGATATTATGGGGCAAAGGGCGCCACGGTTGAATTCGAACTGGATTGCCGCTAATATCAGGTAGAGCCCCCGGAAGCGAATTTGTGACCAGAATGGAGGACGGAGAAATCTGTACAAATCTGGTAGTGATGACGTGAGGTCGGCCCGCCGGGTTCACTTCTCAGTGCCTGCGGTAAGGCGTTAAATTCTCGCGGCTTTGATGGTGGAGTTAGACGGTGGATTGTCCTTTTACGCGACTTAACGTTCAGTCATATCTTTCGATAGAACGGCCTAATGACAGGTGACGGGTTTGCTTGTTGCGTTGAGGTGCTCCCTTTTCCCCCCTCTCCCCCCCCCCCCCCCCTGGTGATACCAACATATGCATAGGTCTTTGCAGGGACGGAAGTAACTCTTCCTGCGATATATTGATGATTGGCTCCGGATCAAAGGATCTTCTGGTTACTCTTATATTATATCGCGAGATGTGAGACAGGTCTTGTAAATCTTGGTCAATCCTGGTGCGTGCGACACGCAGCAGCAGCAGCCGTGTAGCGCTGCGGCAGGGCTGCCACCACAGTTTGTCAAAAATATGCTGACAGCGACCAAAGAATTTCCCGATAAGTAGTCAAACCCCACCAGCGCTAACACCTCCCCCCCCCCCCCACCACCCCTACCTCCCGCCGCGCGATATTTTGTAGTACATTTCTCCTATTTCCCATAATATTAAATTGGTATTTTTCCTAAAATTATCTAGTATTTTATTAAATATGGCGGATTTAAAATATTATTTGCGTCACTTGTATACGAGATTTTCCAACCAAACGAGCAATGTGTGTACCTACTATCAAGTCTCTAACTGCAATATTTCGAGGTTGAAGTATGACTTGCGCGCCATCGGTGCACCGATTTCCACAACTATTGCCATGACCAAATGATGCCTGCATACCAAATTTCGGCTCAATCGGCTGAAGCGTTTAAGCGCTATCGTGGAGGAGTATACAGACACATACAGTCGTCAGTCTGGAAATAGTCTTAAACGTTCCGGGGGGTGGGAGGCTAGTGGTTTACATTCCCTCTACCGGGAAAGTAAAAGCGTGACATATTCAGAAACGCTTGATTTTAACTATTTGGAATTAAAATATTAAAAGTATCAAATAAACATAAAAGTATTTTAATATGTGCGTTTATTTATTGAATACACAATATACTTTAAAAATATTATGATTTACTTTAAAAATATGACTAACGAATATACTTTTAAAATATGACTATTATTTTACCATACTATTGTATCATACGATATTATTTATTATAAATATTATTATCCAATTGTTCATACTTCTATCTTTCGCTTTATATAACCCTTTCTAGAACTTACCTAATTAAGAAATTACCTTATTATTACATCTCTTACTCTTATATTATTATTAGTCTTTTTTCTTTTTTCCACTATCAACGTGTTCATGTTATTTCTATATTAATTTGTAATGCAAGCATTGTAATGCAAGCATAGGATAGTAAATTTGTTTTGTTTAATATGTTTCAAAAATACTTATAAATATTTACTATCTGTAAGTTTACTAAAAATAAAATAATAATAATAATAATAATGTGATAAAGATAGAAAAAATAAAAAATTTATAATATGATGATATCATGAGTGATTATTAATAATATGATGATATCATTATTAAAATGATGTGAGATGGTACCATCAAAAAGTCATATTTGTGTCCACCAATAAATAAAATAATGATAGCCAATGTAATGTTTAATAATTTAAATAAATATAATTAATAATTAATAATTAATAATTTGTAATTGTAATTAAAAATTAATAATTAAATAATATGTTAAAAAATAGGTTGGCAGTATCGTTTTCATGTCTATCATGTACCACAACTTTTTACTTGACTTTCATTTTTATAAATACAGTATCGAGCAAGCATATAAAAAAAATATTGTTTACTTTAGAATAGGTCCGTATGATACGACCAAATCTGGTTCTGAAACAATTATCCGTTGAGTATGATACGACCAGATCTGGTTCTGCGTTTTTTTCGCTTCTTTGACGGTCTCATATTTATTCATAATTATCTAATTGTTTTACAAAATGATATTTCAATATTCTATATTCGAAATTTCAATGCAATCATTGTGCAGTTGTTCTTTTTATGATTGGTGTAGTAGTTTTGTAGTTATAGTACTTTAAGGTCGATGTCGCCGAAAATCCTGCAAAAGAGACAGATGCATCCATGAAAATACCCATTTACTCCAAGGGTTAAGTGAAGTTGCCAATTGACAATACGATGTATTCATTTTCTGGTACCGACTCAATGTTAAACATATTGTTGTGCATAGTACCTAAGTTCTGAAATTGTATACTCGCATAATACACATGGTAGTGACCAGGATAAATTGCTCTTGGGTGTATATTTGCATTGCTATAATAAATAAATAAATAAAATAAATAGATTGTTTAATTTCAGCGTTTCAGAACGGGATCTTAGTTTGGGAGCCTTTTAAAAACATTTTCACGTTAAGAAAGTATTGCCGAAGCGCGGAGGTGGCAGCCCTGCACGGCGCGCACTGGCCATGGCCGTCCGACGCACGATAATCTCGTTAGCATGCGTGTCGTGCGACACGACGGCGACGCGCTGCGCTTCCATCAATTTATGGACAGCTCGACCGCGCGGAGACAGCACTCATGTTTATGACGTAGGCGCGGGACCGTGCGGCGCACGCATGCGCAATGCGACACACGCACGCTACCCATGGTTGTCGATTTTATTTTGGCGATCCATATACTCCGCTAAAATTTAAATTTGATATTGAGATTTTAGCGGATCTTCACGTTTTGACATGAAAGGAAATCAAAATAGGTTATATTTAAAAATGTGTCCGGTGTCCGATCTCCGCGCAGTCACGTGACACCACAAAGAGACGAAACTACTAGATTGATTTTGTTAAAACTTAATATTTAGGATTCTTTTAAATGTATGTCTTGGTGGTTTAGAAATTATCGTTTTAGACACACAATTAAGAGCAGCTGCCATAGAAACGAAAAAATACTCAATTGGAAATAAATGGTAGTATCTTTAAACTAACCCCACGAGTTACAAGTATAATGGATGAGTTCAACAAGTACTGTGGAACTTTTTTGGAGTTTACTGCTTAGTGTGCAATTATACAATTTGCACATCGTCACCTTTGGGAGGCGAGGCTGAAGTGCGACATTGAGGGAGTTGTCTTTCTACCTTACTTCCTAAAAAAATACCTTGTCTAGAAAATTTACATTTACTTGTGAATATATGTTTAGTATTTATATTCTTGAAATGAGTGAATGGTCGCCCTACATAAAGGATAACTTGTATACATACATGATATTGATGACTGTATTAACAGAATTTCAAATCGGCATTGCATATTTCATTATCAGCTTTGTTGGGAATATTTCAGTCGCTTTGCGATTTTACTTTATTTTAAAGTTGTTTTCGTTTGCTTTCATTCTGCGGCTAACCTTCTCGTACTAACCTTTTAATTTTCATTTGTCAATTTACCACTTTTCTCTTATAGTTCCTCAAGAGCGTAGGGTCCTTATCCGCAGATGCTCATTTCAGTACTTGTAGGAAAATATCGAAACAAGACTCACAACTCTTTCGTATAAGCATTAAAATATTTAACAATTGCCAACCCTGAGATTACTATCTGAGTGACGCATTTTACTTCTCGCAGCCTTAATCTTCTCAATCTGCCAATTAAAACAGTCGCTTTAGGGCCTTGCTAACCCAATTTGCATAAGAAGAGTGTATACATTTTGTTTTTTTTTTTTTCGATAAGAATCCGTTATATCATAAAAGAGAATATCAACACTTGTTTAGTACGCAATAGCGACAAGGTAAATAGATAAATAAATAACCACCATTTCTTTCCCTTGAAATGTTCGAAGTTTTATGCAATTAGAAGTTTTAAGGTAAATCCGATGCTTTTAAAATTTTCAAAAATTACAATTGTTTTTTTGTCATTGTTAATGTTATGTTGACATATTTCAGATATTTCTATAACAATATCTCCTACAAGTTAGAAGATCTAACATAAGTTAGAAGCCTTGGAGAAAATTTATTTATTTATTTATTTGTATCAAACATAATTATAAAACGCATAAAAATACTTCAAAAATATTTTTTGGACGGTAGTAATAATTAATATAAGAATTAGAAAATGCTAAATTTATTTATTTATTTATTTATTTATTACAACTTGGTAGAGAGTTAACAGTGAGATCGTACAGATATGATTTGTAACTATTTATATAAGCAATAAGAAAATGAACACAACCCATACGATCATTCTAGATGAATGCCCAACTAGACCGAACAGCCTGTATCTGGGCAGACGAAAATATATAGCCTTTGTTTTTGAGTAGTACTTACGTTTGAGTAATACTGACTAATAGACTACTTTCAATACTAACACTAAGATAATGGCATAAAATAGTACACATATATATATATGAGCATATTATACAATATATATATATATATATATATATATATATATATATATATATATATATATATATATATATATATATATATATATATATATATATATATATATATATATATATATATATATATATATATATATATATATATATATATATATATATATATATATATATATATATATATATATATATATATATATATATATATATATATATATATATATATATATACATATATATATATATACAATATAAATCCATCTTAAATAGCGGCGATAATAACAATTTTATCTTTGTATAATTATAGAAAGTTATTAAGTGGGTATTATGATAGTTGGCTATTTTATCCTTCATTAATTTATATTACAGATTTGATATTTAATACATTTTTTATTATATTTATTCTAACGTCTCCAATTTCTCATTCTGATACCGTTTTTATCTCTATTTTATTTTATTACTTCTCGAAAATTATTTATTCTATCATGATAGTCTAATGTCTCGAATATGTGTATGGTAATAATGCAGTAACAAAATTGTTCACGAGGTAATGGCAGTAGCTCTTCGCCACTTCTTACACGACCACATACTTCACATCAACAATCGCAAAGTTTCAGTAATCAAGAGTGGAGGCTCTTCGTTACCAACCAGCCGTCATTCGCCAGACTTTAACAGACTTTCACTTTTTTTAAGAAATTCAATACATTTTACAGGAAAGAAGCAATTTCGAAGAGGCAGTGAAAAGCGCCCTAATAGTCATTTATTAATTCCTATCTACGAAAGTTTTACAGCAGAGGCATTTACCAACTGCCATTTTATTAAAATCTCCATGATAATTTTTGGCTTTATTAGAACACTACACTCACTTTTAGTTTTGGTCATTTTCTCCATTTTGAATACACAAAGAGTGCCAGATTATCAGTCGCGCCACATCGGAATTCTTGAATTTATACCTGCGCTGTTTATATATCAATAATATTTCTGTTAAACAACTGTTTACATATCTATAACATTTTACCTGTCAAACACAACATTTTCTTTTGTATATACACTAAAAAAGACACATATTTAGGATTTTTTCTCACTGAATAATTAGCACTTTTTATATTGTACCTATCTGTGTAGCCAGAATAATGTAAGTGCACTTTTTATTAAAAATTTTTTTTTTACCAAATTGCTTGAATACGTGAGATCTGCAGCTAAGCAAAATATTGCAACTGCCATCGAAATATACTACCTGTTACATATTATGTTAACCACACCAACTTTAATTTTAAATAACCAGGATATTGTATGCGAAATGACAAAGCACGCACCTTGTATGATTTATTCTATGTTGCAAGCACTACATTTACATATTATAGCGCCTACACAAAATACAGTAGGCGCTAAACTTGACAAATAGTAGAGGGGTTAAAATTAAAATGGAAAAGCTGTAGAGGGGTCAATATTTATATTAATTAATCATATACTTTTCATACAATTGATTTTGTTATAAATTTTCTTCATAGAACGGAAAATTCATAGTTAAAATTGTACCTTGTGTAAATTGCGTAAATTGTAAAATCATACCTATGTAAAATTTGAGACTATCGAAGTATTATAAATCCCCCATAATTTACATTTTGGTTTGACAATAAAAATGGATGGTTTTAATTGCAAGAAATTGTTTTCGTGCCTTTTTTTAGTAAATTTAAACTATATAGATCCTTGTATCTCAAATCTAGATTAAAAACAATATTGAGATACGTACCTACTGATTATTTATTTATTAGAACTCATTGATACCTACATATTTATTTTTTCCTTTTCGTAGATACATTACTTTGATAAGTGTGTGTACAATTCACAATTCACAAGTAACATAATCAGGTCTACCTTGGCACGGGTTTCGGCCTAGTTAGGCAGTCTGTATAAATCATCTATTCAAGCATTTAATTTGGGAAATTAAGGACTAAGGGCAAAGTCGTATGGGCGCTGGGCCCACCTCTACAATATCAATTACGTATTTACCATTAGAAAGATCTACATATTTATCTAGAATGTTTATGAGTACTACCAACTTGCCTAAATTATTAGACGTTTCGGAGTTTTAAAGTTCGAAATCTTCTTATTTTTTTTTAATTACACGAGCACCGTAATGCCAATTATTTAATTTAAATATATTATTTGCAGTGAAAATCTATAATAGATAGTATATATGAAGTGTAGTCACTGGGCACACCATGTTGGACAGCTGACCTTAGCATATTATATTCGTCAGTAAACAGAGCAGAAATGAAATCATGAGACACATTACAGAGTACATATCCCAGTATTTCCCCTTCATACACTGCTACCAAACTTGAGCATTCTTATGAATATATAGTTTGTAATAACACGGCGTATTTACTTTATCGTTGCGGGTGTTCTGCGTCGGTTTTCCTTTAAACACATTAAACATACAATGCCTGGATGTGTTCTATGTGTTCACCTCTGGATGCCTGGAGGTGATCTAGGTGATATCAGGTAATTAGCCTTATTTAATAGAATATAACTCAGAAACGGCTCATAATTTAAATCAGTCGTTCTAGTAATAAATGTTGTAAATAAAAAGATCTTTCCATTGGTATATGGTTTAATGCTATTGGAAAAAAGGGCCCAAAATTCCAATTCTCTTTTACATTTTGGTTTGACAAAAAACTGGATAGTTTGAATTTTAAGACATTGTTTCCGTGCTTTTAAAGTAAATATAAACTACATAGATCCTTGTATCTGAAATCTAGATTAAAAATAATTTGAGATACGTACTAATTAATTATTTATTAGAGCTCTTTGATACATATTTATTTTCCTTTTCTTAGTTATATTACTTTGATAATCACAACTAACTTAGTCAAGTCTACCTTCGTAAGGGCTTCGGCCTAGTTAGGCAGACTGTGTATATCGTCTATTCGACCGTTTCTTTCGGATATAAATTTATTCTTATATTCTTATTCCTAAATATTATTATTTTTTATTTATTTAGGTAAAAACAGTCAAATGCATTTGTGTGAAAATAATACATAATACAAATAGACCCATATTACCATTAATTACTTCAAAACATTATAAATAGTAGCAAAGGGAAAATTACAATCAAAATTACACTAATAACTTATAAACTTATAACAATAAACCAAGCAGCCAAACCAAACTAATGCAACCAAAAAACAAACGTTTTACTTAAAAACAAATGAAACTATAAGCTAATGCAACAACAAATCGCCTATTTTTTTCCTAAAACTAACCAACGTGTCCTTTCCTAAAACAACCAATATATGGGAAAGTATGGTAATTGGATATATCTGAACTGCCTACCTGAGCGGCTTCTTCCACGACGAGACGAGGGGAGTTTTCAGAGTAGCCTTGGTCATTGGGTGGGTGTGCATTTGGGCCGGATTGGGAGCCCGCGCGGGGGGCGGGTGCCGGGAGGGGTGGGGGGAATGGGGTTTTGGGGGTGCATTGGCCTCCTTCGCGGAACGCAGGCCTCCTCCGCTAATTCGTATCTGCGTTGCGTTCCGTTCGATGGATCGATAGAGGCGTCTGGCGGGGCGGCGCGGGGCGCGGCGCGGCGGGGCGCGGTGGTCGATGTCCTCAAGCCTTCGGGGCGGCCGAGGGCTGGGGGCAGGGGGTGGACTTACTGCACCCACGCAACACCACCGCCCGGAGTTGCCAGACACCCAAACACAGCCCTGTAACAACGTTTCCTTCTTGGTGAAGACCTCGTTACTGCAATGGGGATCGTGATGACGTCTTGAGCAAATGACTGTGGTTAGAAGGTGATGTTTTGCAATGTATACTAATATTATACAGAAGTTAAGTTTGTAAGTTTGTACGTAGAAGGTAATCTTCGAAACTAATCATCCGGTTTCAAAAACTATTTCACTAATGGAAATCTACATTATCGACGAGTGCTATAGGAATTGTTTTATTGGGATAAATTTTGGTTTTCAATACCTGGTAAGAAAATGGGTAAGAAAATGAGCTGGTAAGTTGTTTATCGACGTGCGCTGACAAATCGGTTCGATATATATAAAAAAATATATGAAAAATAAACGTCGACCTTAAAGAGATATATAAAAAGTCCACGACTACATATATTGAACTTTAATATTTAAGCTACAATAACTGATGTTATGTCTTTAAAAAGTAGGAGCAAGAATTGTGCAATGTTCAGTTATTTGACATCAGCAAAGAAATATGAATCCGTATCAAAATAAATTATCACATCATCACGACTGTTAAATGGAGATAACATTAGCCATATACTAAAGTTTATAGGTTATATATATATAAGTAGATATCATGAAATTAGCAACACGTGCAAGCACCTCGAAATATCTAGCTGCGGCGGATGGATCAGCAAGATCAGATAGTAATGGCGGGTGGCGAAGGACAAGATGCGTACCTACGTCTACGAGAGTAGTAGCGTGCATCTAAGATGGACCTTTTAATTATTGCACTGGATACTTAAAGGTAGCGTCTCAAACGACGAATAAACTCCACTCTACCTAAATTGACAACTCTATTGGGAACTCTACGCGAAGAAAAGCCACAGGCAACAGCTAGTAATATATATGTACAACAAATACAGATATCATAATCTGCCTACCATGTTGCATGGCAATGTTAGTTTTTCTAGAATCTACAGACGAAATTAGGATTACGTATTTAAAAACAAAGAATTAGTATTTAAAATAGGATAAAAAATTTGAGAAAAAATATATTGGTACATACAGAGAAATAAAACTGTATTAATAATAAAACTATTAAAAATAATATTTAATTACCTAAAAGACTCAAAACAATAAATTAAAAGTTAAAAAAAAACACTAAAAACACGCTTTTATAAATGCACGTAAACACCACATCATCAGACCTTGAAACCTAATCGTGGTCAAAGTTCATTTCAAGATTTTTCTAACAAGTCCAAACACAGCCATGATACGATGTTCCATCATGAAGTTCCAGTTCATATCTTCCGACTCCATCATCAGATCAGTTCGACAGTACCATATTATTGTATTGTCATCAGAACTACATACAGCTGCCAATTTTCATGACGCTGCGATCCTTGGAAGATGGTTAAATTAGTTACCTTAGATTCCATTACATAGTTAGTTACATACAGGTCGACGTAATAAAAGCATGTTAAAAAGCGAGCTCATTGCCTACAAGAAATATTCTCGAGCTAGGCTGCACTAATTTAGGGACATTTTTTGCGGATCAAAACTAACTTAAACTATTAAATACAAAAGTTTGAAAACTACTTTTTTTTAAATTATTTGTGGCCGCAGAATGTGCTACAAAAAACTGATGCCTAATAAAAAGTAAGCAAAGTTTTAAAAGGAGGACGAATGGGAAGGATTTTATGTGGAAGATTTCAAATGTTCTCTGACTCTGTGTCTAAATCATGTTATGCTCGGCGCGGTTCTCATATATTTCGGCAAAGCATTCCGAAGTCGAAATCCATGCACGGCTAAAGTGAACGAGAAGAAGGCACTGCTTGACCAAAATTCAATAATATTGCCCTTAATTTTACTAAGTATGACATTGAATATGTTTATATGTTGGACGCGGTACGCTTGAAGCCCTATGAAAAGGACTAAAAATTTTGTCGGTAAAAATACTGCGAAAACTTGCGCACGAGAGACACGTTTGGGCGGAAGAAAGCAGCAGTCTGGGAACACCGCCGGCCGCCACCTTTCTTCTACCGCCCCCCTCCCCACGTCACTCCCGCCTCCCTCGCCGCGTTGCAGCCGACGCGCTATGATTAAACGCCACCGTCCAAAATCGCCTTACGAATTTTCACCTTTGGGGCGGCCCCGGCCGTAGCGTCTGGTCTTTTTAGAAACAAAGCGCTATCTGCAGCACACAAAGAACTGTATCAACGCTTATACAGGATAGCTATGCCATCGGTGATCGTAATACATTCACGAAATTATGATACAGAAATGATACGTTATAAAGATACAGATATGATAAAAATTATGCGCAGCAAATGTATGTGCAGCAAACCAAACACCAATGATGCCTAAGCATATAGAGCTGTATTGCAATTTTACTCTCATATCTCATATCTTCACTTGCTTGAGGACAGGAGCATGGTTGCGGATATGATTTACCTCTATAAATCCTGAAGAATAGCATCGACAGCCCATACCTCGTGGATAACTTTTCATTTATCGTCCCACCTCGAACGATTACAGTTCCTCGCACATACAAATTACGCACAAAATGCTGCTATGTTCCGTCCTATGACCATATATAACACTAGGTTTCAGCATACAGATTATTATTCATTCAATCAATCTGCTAATATAACAGAATTATTCAGAACCATGGGAAATGCACACATAGTTTTCTTTTTCGACAATTTATTATTATACATAATTTTACTTATGATATTATTCAACGGATGTATTTTATTTATATATGTATTTATGTATATATTTATTTATTATGTATTTATTTATGTATATATTAAGTGCATATTTAGGTATGTATGTATATGTATATAAAAACAGGCTATCCCTCTTCAAACCCTACTCCTCCAGAACCTCCTCTTTTAGATACTGTATTTTAATTAAATTAAAACAAAATTGCTAAATATTTATTGTAAAATATTGAAAACAAGTAAACTGCCTTGCATTTATTGTTACGAACATATCTATAAAACTGTTTGAGGCAACGCTGTATGTCTTCTTAAGAAACAAGTGAATTAATTAATGTATATTTTAGTATAAAAAAAAGAACCGGATAATTGCAAAATTAGCGGTAACAAGTTGGAGTTGCATAGCATCCTTTATATGAACATTAGAATTTTTATTCTTTTATAAGCATGGCAAAATATGCGATGTATCCTAGTATAGGCTCATTCAAAGTTTGTAAAGTTGGCACTGCATCTGAATGGAAATTGTAAGTGACACTTTAAGGTAAACGTAGCATAGCTCCATTAATTCTACGGACGTAATGCAAGCATTATAAGTGGTCCATTTCCTGTAATGGAAGGTCTAACTAGCCTATTTTCTAAACTGACGAATTGTCGTAGGCATCTATGACGAGCAATCTCCATAGAAGATGATCAGCAGAAAATTAAAAAAGATTTACAGTAAATAGATTCTTGCATAATGAGTAATTCCCTGATATTATATTATATATTTTAAAAACTGTAGCAATGTCATTAGAGGGTGATAATACAACAAATAGCTCTAGTGATAATACGACAAATAAATATAGGTCTAGAATTTGACATAGCCAACGAACAGAAATGAAACAAATCTTTAAATATAATGATTGAAAATAAACTAAGACGAGAAGAGCAGCCCGCTAGCATAGCTGTTTGGTCGCCTGATATGGCATTGTAAGGTTCCGGGTTGGATTCCAGGCTGGTTCACCATTTTCCGTTTGGATAAAGTTAAGGGGACTGCATTTCAATCTGCCGACCGAATGCAATAACAACCCACACCTACACACATATCGCACGTTGAAAGCAAAAGTGACACTAAAAGAAAAACCCCATTTTTCAGTAGGGCCATTTAAAGTTTTTGACATTTTTGTGACTTCAATGACTCGTTTATAAATTGAATAGATGTGCTGTTGTTGTTTTAAATAGTACTTCAGGTATTATTCCAACAGAACCTGTTGGATTCGTATTAGATAACAGGTAGATTAACGTATTAGATTTTGGCAAAAAAAATATTGTAAAAAAAAGTTCATCATAGTGCCACATTAGTTCTCACATTGTCAAGTATATTTTTGCTTAGTGCCTTTAAGTTTAAAAAAAGTTCAGCATAGTGCCACTTTTGTTTTTAATTTGTCTAGTGCTATCAGCTAAACAGTTATTCATTAAGCAAGCGCTTCTTGCATTCTACAAATCTATAGATGACCACGCCCGAACTCAAAACAATCTGAACACAAGAATGTCCGCGAGTATCAATTATATAATTCCGTCAGTCAGGACAACATTTGCCCAGAGACATATATTCTACATAGCCCCAAAATTATATAATTCCCTTAGTGAAGACATGAAAAATTATCCTAACATAAAAATATTTAAAGCAAACCTTAATAGATGGCTACTTAACAAGGGATATGTAAAATCTGATCAACTTCTTTGCAACGCACGAAAATTTATTTAGTATCACTTATCTATTTTTCTTACTTAAATATGATTAAATTACAACTATAAATGTATATATTTATTACATAGCTATATTTTTTTATAAAATTGGTATATTTATGTATATATATACAGGTGGTGGGTCCAAATAATTTATTTAAAAAAAACACTTCATTTCTTAAAATTGCATAAAAATATGCACATCTAGAGACGGGCCAAATTATCGCCTAGTTAGATGTGCTATTGGCAGTAAAGGTCATGTAAGATGTGTTAAACCTCCCTATATTAATTATTAAATAATTTATATAATTATTATAAGATTACATGACATATGAATGAACTGTATACCTAATCCTATGTACCTAAATAAATAAATAATAAATAAGTATTTATTTGCTTAGTTCCGTATACTATTATCATTGTGGCAAAAGCTGACACCTTTTCATTTAATTATTTATAATTATTTCATGAAAAGTTACAAGATAACTGACACTATACAAAATTTGTCACCATTTCACTTACCCAATGAACAGTTGTCGCTGGCGACCGGCTTAGTGTCGGTTTTTGTTTAACGATCAAGCACAAAACCTAAAAGTAAGAAGTGACAGAATGGGGCATCTAGCGATATCAAAGTGAACTATTAAGAAACGGGTCTTTGGAGATGACGTAATTTTCCTGTAGATTTCAGATGCAGTTGTAACACTACCACCAAATTTCGTTTAGTGTCACTTTTGTGTTCAGTGGGCGATATTACAAACACACATACTTTAAAAAAACAATAATAAGGTTGGTTGTAAAAGATCGTCGTATGATAATAAGCCCGCCCATTGTGAAATTTCGCAATAAAGACTAGAAACAAACAAACCAACAAGGAGATGGTTGATTGTATAGAATCGAAGCTATCAAGTCCCTGCTTCATTATATAATGATTATAGAAAATTGTTGACATTGGATTAATAAAAGTAATGTATCATGCATATTTCGATAGTATTTTACGACATTGTATGATATTGTGAGAAGAAAGAAAAACACCTGAATATATATGCACTACAGAAATATCCAATAAGAATAATCTGTTGCATGTGTCTTGAAGTTAGCCGCAGAGGATGATTTAATTAATTAAGTATTTTAACTCTACAATCATTCTATGTTTCCGAATGCATAATAAATATTTACATCCAGCTATAATTACTTAAGCACTCCTTAAATATATACTCCCTTTAGCGCTTGATTTTTTTAGCACCCGACGTTTCGCGTAAATTCGCGGTAAATTCGCAAAATAGCACCTTCAAGCGGTAAATTCGTTATTTATTTTATTTATAATGTCAAACAACCACGATAGTCTCCGATTTTATATTAAGCACTACTAACTGGTACCTACCGGCAGCGCCTGAACAAAATAATTAAATCGAAATTGCATAGAGGTTAGTCCGTTAAGAGTAAAAAGGGGTTTCGACTAGAAATTTGAAACAATCGAATTGGGACTATCGTGTAGTTATTTATAAGAATATCTATCGTAAATATTTAAATTTAAGTAGTCCAGAAATCACTTAGAAATCAGAATAGTCCAATTGATAGGGGCTAAAAGGGCATTGCCTTACAAAAACCAGAGAAGAAAGGACTTTAATATATTATGAAGTACCTACATATTACGTTGGTTACGTTGTTTACGTTTGGATCTCAACAACGTAATATGATCAGAGCTCCTAGGATTGAGGTGCACACGCTATATTGGTGCTATTTTGTTATTGGTAAAATAATTTCCCAACGATTAATCTTACGACCAATATGATTACAAACAACACAAGAAAGAGAAAATTATTTATATTTTCGAAAAAAAAACACCTTACTACATACGTTTAAAATGCCGTTACTAAATACGTTAAAAACACCTTACTGCAACGTCTGTAGCCGCAATGAAATAATAGTTCGTCACATCGCCGAAGTTAAGCATCGTCAGGCGTTGTCAGTAATAGCTCAGTATACCAAACAGTAGGTTTACTATCGAGCTACAGGGCATTGTGGGTGTGAGGAATGTGGGCAGAGGGGTACGTCTCGACGAATTTCTTTGGTTAGCGTCGCAGGTAAAGACTGGCGACTTTTTCGAACGTTTGGGGTTTGGGGAACTGCGGATATCTAACGGCAACTGGCGGCCATATCCGAGCCCTTACAACCCTTGACGTATTCGCTTCGATTTCAACTTTGTTCTAAGAGAAGCTTCTGCCTGGTATACTGTGGTACTAGGATGGGTGACCGACGAGTACTGATACTTGATGTTATAAAAGGACAGATAAGGATTGATAGGATAATTATCGTTAGACATAAATGTGCGTGTAGAGTTCGTAAACAAGCACGTCGGAGAGACTTTGCGGCGTTTTGGCTGGCCAATTAAGCGGGTACGCATCTACAGATCTAGTGATAGAACTAAATAATGTAATCCGCGACTACTTTTTCACTATTTACCTATCTATATTTTAAATATGAAGAACCTTGCAATAATAATATTAAACGGATTATTAAAACCATATCATTTAAAAAATAAAGCATAAATATTTAGTGTGTATGTCACTATTCCATTTTAGTTTTCTTTATATTAAATATTAATGAAAATTAAATATTCATACAGCAAAAGAAAGTAATCGCAAGCATAAAATACTCGAATTCTAATAATAAAATTTTAACGCATAGAATCCACTCCTCTAAACTTTTTGCGTCAAAGACGTCCCCCATCCTATCTCTTTCCACTGTGCCGTACCTATCTTTACACGGGAAAGTTATCCCGTTGGCGGAGTTCGCTGCTCCCGGTCCCGCGATGACGTCACAACAGCCTTAAAGTATGCGAGAGCGTTATCCCAGCGCGTTGCCGACCTTCCCCAATGTGATTTATATTGCGCCCCCGCGCCTGCTCCGACTTCGAGGAACACCAATAACAACTTTTAGCTTGAACACGTTAGGATAATTTTTACACGACTGCCCAACAAAGAAGCATATAATGTGTTCAGGGTTCATCTATGTATGTTTTCCGTTTTTATTTCCGTTATAACTTATAAAAGCTCGAACCGATTTTGAAGTATGTGGTATTGTAGACAATCCATTAAATATTATTTTACATTTGTAAGGACTGATTTGACTATTCTGATGTTTTTTAATACATTTTAAATTGTTTGCATATTACTGATATTTTATATTTTTATGACATTTTGTTAGTAATTATATGTAGGCTATTAGGGTAATTTTATATTAAAAGAAATTCTAAAATATTAACGATGAAAATACACGGCCCAATGGCATAGTGGTTAGGTCGCCTGATCTTACATCGTAAGGTTCCGGGTTCAATTCCTGGCTGGGTCACCATTTTCAGTTGGGATAAAATTAACGGAATTGCATTTTAATTCTGTCGATCGAATACAATAACAAGACACACACGTACACACATGTTACACGTACGCATACATATAAACACTTTATAGTTGGGTTGGTTGGAAGAGATTGTCGTGCCAATAAACTTGCCCATTGTGAAGTTTCGCCATTAGGACTATAAACAACATAAATTATATACCTTAGAACAGAATTTAAAAAAATTGTTAAAACTGTTATGTCATCCCGAGTGTCATACTCAAAACTGTCATGGTTAAAGTTAACTTTTAAAACCTTAAGTAAATAGTTGTCTAAAGTTCCAATCTCCAAATGTCAATAACTTGACATAAATATATCGTGTTTAGTGTCAATTGAAAGGTCTGATTGAGTACATTCCGAAAATATATATGTGCCTATCTATATGGATAATTACATAAACCACAAAAATGTCTTAAAAACCGTTAAAAAAATATAAATAAAAAAGCAGTCGTGTTTTTATTCCCTTTAATATATTGATTATTTGCATTTAGTTTTTTTGCCATGTGATCTTTTTATTTTTGATGTGGTTTAACCGGTCGAAAGCCAGCCTTCGCGCGCAAAATGCTGCTTAGCAATATTTTAGTCGATTTTGTAAATAAATACTTACAATATATTTTTTCTCAAATTCCCTTTAGTTACCTAGTAATTAATCTAGTTAGTCGCGTATATTAGGTATTTATATAACATATATGGGGGCCGGCCGAAATGATTACACGCAAAATGCATATAGGCACTGTTGGCGTCCGACGGGTTAAACAAGGAAAAATGGAATGTCAATTTATCTATTCTAAGTACCTAGTTACTTAGTAGGATAAAATATATAACACTTGTAAACAGGGCCGTTACGAAGCTTCTGTAAATTGAATTTTGTTTCGACGAATGTTATTATATGAACTGTATCTTCTAATAATTATAGATATAATTGTAAACAACTTAGGCGCCTGTATCCTTGTTGTCTTGGAGCCTATGAGAATAGCGAGCAGGTAACGCCGTAGATAACAATTCGATAGACATAGAATTCAGTCGAATAGATGCAGTGCAGACGAGTCCTTTGAAGCGGTGTTCTGATAAATAATAGAGTTCTGATAAATAGTAGGGTGTGCGTCATAATAATAGATTTGGGAGCCAATGGGCCCTTGCTGAGTTGGCCACGAAGACACATTCTGTTCAGGGTTGGTCACACTCAAGGGTCAACACCCATCCGACGGTCTGCGCACTGTGCGGTGTACGCCAATCGATTGTGCACTCTGACTAACAGTCGGGGGAGTCTGGAAGCAGTACTGTTTCCAGACTCCCCTATAGAGCGGGGGTGGTTGCGGACCTTACGGTGACTGCTCTTGAATTGACCATCGGCTACCCGATCCTGGGTGAACAGCCGGGCAAAGGATGCCGTGGTCCGCGATAGATTTGGTATACACCGTTTCACCGCTTCTTAAGAAAGAGGACCGCGCAAGCGACCTTAAACTCGTAACCAATCGAGAGACTGGAGTAATCTGGTCGCAATTGGAAGTAAGGGCGTGAGTGGGAGCCTGCTGGGTAACACTCCTGGCTATCTCGCGGTTAAGGCGTTGGCGTCTTACGAGCATGTGGCGGAGCTTGACGGTGGACTGTTTTGTCCAAGTCTTCTGCGCTCATTTCAGGGAGATAGAACGACTAATCGTTAAAACTTCCTGAGGTGACGGGTTCGCCCGTTGTGGTTGACAACTCTAGTAGGGTGTGCGTGTTAAAAGTGGTTTTAGCGAGTCTCTGCCGTAGAAGCTTCACGTTAAACGAAATTATATTTAAACAGAGATATCCGTAGTGTCGAAGTTATTAATAGTATTTTTCATGACCTTTTTTTTGCTTTCCTTGTTTGGATTTTTTTGTGTGGATAAGACTTTACTGTACCTGTCCTCACTCTTACAATTCTTGCATCTGTTTTTTTTAATTTCTCCTTTCAGGGAAATCAGTAATTAAATTACTTGGTTTCCTGTATTACCCTCTTAAAAATCATTAGTCTTACTGTATTCACTTGATATAAGGCACACCAAACGTGCGAGGATTTGAAGGCTTCAATTCTAAGACTGAAGAAAAAAGAAGAATAAAGAAGAAGACTCCTTGCATACATTGTTTATATTGACAACCAATGAAATCAATAAAAAACCGGTTGTGCCACCCTAAGAATTTCCCGGCAACTAGACAAGCTCCTCCTCGCTAACAACCCCTTTTCCTCCCCTAATGGGCAAACCCCCTTCCCCCCGCGCTAATTCCTAGTATTTTCCATGGTAATAAAATTGTTTTTCTTTTATTTTGTGTATTTTCTTAAATATGGCAGATTTTAAATATTATTTGTGCCGCTTATATACGAGATATTTCAACCAAAATTTCACACGCGATTTCGATCCAACACGCCATCTGTGTACCGAATTCAACTACAATTTTTCAACTCCTGTCATGACCAAATGATGACTGCATCCAAAATTTCAGCTCAATCGGTTAAAAAGTTTGGGTGCTATCGTGGAAGAATACACACACAAACACACACAGATAGACAGACCGACAGACAGACACACAGACAGTCTTCAGTGAAATGGTCTTAATCGTGTCGAAAAAAATTTATAATGAACGAAGAAGCGAGTATTATATATATTAAAATTATAATTCCGCAACATCCCGGGAGTAGAACTAATTCCCGTCGACAAACTGAACCTGTTGAAGGTTGCACCCGGAGGTCATCTTGGCCGTTTCATCATCTGGACACAAGGCGCCTTCCAGCGACTCGATGCTCTGTTCGGATCGTGGAAGCAGCCATCGCAGCTGAAGAAGGGCTTCAACCTGCCTCAGCCCAAAATGGCCTGCACCGACCTAACCAGGCTGCTCAAATCGGACGAAATCAGAAAAGTCCTCAGAGCACCAAGGAAACATGTGCAGCGTGCCGAGCGTCGTCTCAATCCTCTGACGAACGCGCGCGCTCTCCTCCGTCTGAACCCGTATGCCGCCGTACTGCGCAGGAAAGCCCATTTGGATGCTGAACGCCGCACTGTTTTGCGCGAGAAGTTGCTCGCCGAAAAGAGAGGGATTAAGTTGCCCGAGGACAGCGTGGCCGCAAAGGCTCTGAAACTGCGCGAACGTCGCGCGATGATGATCAAGAAGGTGCGCGCAACGCAAGCAAAGAAGCCGAAAGTGAAGAAAGCCCCCGCTGCGCCCGCCAAGAAGTAGACGTTTCTATAATATAACGACGAGTTTGCATACAAGTGATCCTTTTATTCTATCAGCGGATCGGTGGATTTAAAATTGTACTGTGGGAGAGATGATTTGTGCTTAAGCAGTAGTACCTAGAAAGGGGATCAAAGGAGTGGCCTACGGTCCTCCCAATTGGCGATTAGTCACAGAAAAGAAAGGAACTTTTAATTATAAGATTTCGTTTATTTACTCCACTGCCGAAAATATGCTTTAAACATCCCACACAATTTATTCATTCGCTTTGTGAGGAACGAGGAAACGGGCTAGTCGAATGGGAATAGCCCTTTGTCCGCGCGGACGCTCCGTATTTTTTATTGGCCTCCTCCCGATGCAGCGTATTCCTCCTCCGTGTAATGTAGTCGCCGCGGAGCAAAAAGCTGGCAAGGAGGAGGGGCGGGCGCACCGTGTTCACTTTCGTACACGCCACAGACGCTTTATATTAAATATTCAATTTTGAAAAATTAAGCTACATAACTATCATTCAAAGTGATAATTGTTCGCGAGTCCTAATCAATGGTGTAGGCGTGAAAGCAGTAGTAAACAAAAGGAGGGAAATATATCGTTTATTTTCCGTAAGGTACAATAAAAGCGCTATAGAATCATTTTCGCAAATGTGGTCGAGATCGCATTCTCGGAATCGATTCTTCATCACATACGATACGAAACATTCTTAATTGTACTGAGAAAAAACGCCGCAATAGATCATCAAATCCAGGGGGTGAGGTATGTGAATGTTGCAATTCGTGGAAGGAAGGTCATCTGTGGCAAGCGAGGGGGTGTCAGATTACATGGACGGTCGAAATGACAGTCAACTAACCGTACGTGTTTTTAGATAATCAACAACGTTCGTAGTATGAAACAACTTGTTAGATTGATAGTTATTTAATATATGCCCTCAGCAACAGAAAAATACAATAAGTAAATAAGTTTATCGTACGATACGAGAAGATTGTGAAGCCGTTATCCCTAATTAGGTCAACAGGGGGAAGCGGCTAGAATATATTTTTGGATTTTAGTGTGTATCGATGAGCGGCTGGGTTTGCGCGTTGACCAGCTTGCATGGGTCAAGTGAAGATTAAAGGACACTTCACCAAACCTTCGTTTTATTCACTTAAGAACCGCAAAAAGTGACACTCAAGGACGATAAGAAGCAAACTGTTGTTCATTAATCAATGAAACTATGGCAAGTACAAGAAGTGCTGACGATCCAACCCTATCATCAAGATTGCAACGGTGTACTAGAAGTTTAGACTGCTTTACGAGGACCGTGGAGTAGAGCTTCGTGAAACAAAGGATACGGCACGAGCCAGACGTGTCACCATGCTCGATATCGTACGGGAAATATTTGTACAGAGTGGGGCGTAAGTCGCGCAAACCATTTTGTCAAACATTCAAAAAGAAATCGAAACAATTTTAGTTGTTTTTTTTTTTTGAGTCACATACAAAAACATCAAAATGTTACACTGAATATTGATAATGCCCCTTTCTCTCTCGGCAACAGCGCTCTGTACGATTAACCATATTTTGACCACATACTTGTTTGATACCGGTACTCCCGGAAATTCGGTTCGAAATTCATTTTGAACTTTGCGGTAAGTATTTTATGCGAAAATAAACACCGAAAATAAAAATTCAGTAAACTTTGAGTGTATTTATACTACGACTTTTTAACACATAAACCGTTACATATGACGAACCGCGTGTACTAGTGAGTTCAGCCCACTTGCGTTTTCTTAGAGGACTCAGTGTTACCACTCGCCTGATTCCAAATTCCCTATTTTTTTTGTATGCATTTGAGTTATATAATAACTGTTTTGCTACAAAGAAGCATTAAATAATAAATTAGTACAACTGACAATCCTGTAAAGGAGGTATGATCAATTTCGGATCTTTTTCGTCTAGTATAAGAGGAAACTCGGTGCGACGGGGGCCTTAGGGGGCCGGGGCCGGGGTAAAGCTACGTTCTCTGATGGCCGCCCAACGAGGAGTTAGTGCCGGTGCAAGAGTTTGAGTGGGTTCGTGGGTTCAACAGCGGTTCGTTGGCTGCAACCTACCCCAAGATCGTCGTCCCGAATTCCGGTTAACCACACTCACAAAGGCGACGTTCACCCCGGGCCCTGGCCCGCCGCGCCACGCCACGCTCAAGGGTCATTCCAACCCCAGGCTCACGGGACCATCATACAAATCAGTCGAATCGATACACGTACTAAGGATAGAGTCGTCAAAACGATACACAGGTGATATCAACATAATAGTTTGGGCTCTATATCTCTATGTTTATTGGCCTCCACCCTGAAAAATATGTAACTATGTAATACACGAAAATCCGAGTGTTTCAACAAGGATTACGTATATAATTCGTACTGAGATCCATACGTGACGCACAACGGTGTTAACGTGACGTCAGTGACCAGTAACTTTGTGGTAATATTAAAATATAATGTTATTTCATTACGTCGCGACCTTGGGATCTCGCTTTTAACATGACAGTATGTAGTAGTATACGTACGCTTATAGTCGGGACACATAAATCATGTTGAAGCAACAGTATACTCTTATTTCCGTATTAACCGTAAGGAAAATGTTGATGTCAACATAAAATCGAGTAATGTAGTTTCAACAAAATTCCTTGTAAGTCAACAACATTACTATTGAAAAATCCTTATTCCGTATAAAACCGTAATAACAAAGTGGTAATGTAATAATCAATCCAATATTTCTGTCAGTGTGCAAGTTGAACGGCAGTTTGAAATATAGACTCCTGAGGGGTGGGAGCGGTGTGAGTAGCGCTGTGAGTATGTAGAGTATAAAAAGTGAAAATTTAGTCCCAGGAAGATACTTCTTAAGAAGATATTCCTAAGATGAAGAAGAATTAGTCCCAGGAAGATAAGAAAGGGCCACGCAGAGCAACACAAGAAGGGGAGTCCACGTCCCTTGCTCTGGGTAAAATTATTTATACTGGCAAGCACTTTCTTGTATTTATTTTGTATTTCAGTTGGTTCAGTATCTAAAGCGGAATTGACACTTTGGTTCCTAATAACTATTTCTGTCTTTTCCCCATTTACAACAGAGGAAAAATATATATGCAAAGGATTTCCAGTCCAGAAAACGTACAAACGACAAAGGAATATCAACTTTATTATTTTGATATATGCCTTGCGGGCACGAGCTAAACCTTGTCCTACGTCCATGTTGATGTAAAATTTATTGTTTTTTTATTTAATTACTTATTTAATAGTAAACTAATTTGTGTCGTCCTTTACCTAGCATTATGACGAGCCTGTGTGCTTGAAAAGGATAAATATACATATAATATGTTTTGTCATATTATCAACATTGCCAATCTCATATTATCAACATCGATCCAAATTTTACGGTTGGCAACGTTCAAAAACACCCTTAAAATGGAAAAAGAACTCCCCTGCTTTCTTTCTCGCATAATAAGCTGCATGAAAAGGACAAATAGATTTCGAGTGATATCTCACACCACTACGTTGTACTTTAAGTTAATATTTCCATCGATTAAATGTATAAAATCTTCTAAAGCGACATGTCAAACTAGTAGGTTGACGTTTGGCCGGTCACTGACGCGGTCTCAAGACTACTCGGCTTTTAGTGCCAGTAAGTCAGCAGTCTCACAGCTCGTACTTTATCAGTACTTTCCATTGTGTTTATAATCAAGCAAAACTAGATTTTAATTGAATAGAAAGTAGCAAAAAATATACTAGGGGTATTAGTCTTCACAAATATGAAACTGGTGTATTTAATCATTAGTTTTCATTACATAATTAGTTAGTTTCTTCTACCCTATTTTCATTTTTTCTGATATTTGTTTTTATCGCAAAATTTCTTCCTAAAACTAGTTTATAATTTCGTTTCAGTGTCAATATGGCTCTTTCTCTTATCTGTTAAAAGTAAAATGGCAAATTACGAACGATAAAGTAATTTTATCAATTTTCAAAAATTGCTTAGAATTGGTAGCAAAAGTATAGCGATGGGCAATATTCGTATAAAAGCATTGCCACAGATTCAACCTTAGGCAAAATTTAAATATACAACTTTCCAGCTTTTCGATAGTATTTTAAAAACCGTGGAATAAATGGTCAAGGTTGTTGATAGCTTAAAATGCCCTAAAATTTCCTGTTGAATGATGTTATCCGGGTTCCAATTAGGTAATTAGATTTAAAATTTAACCCTCAAATTGAAAGGGTGAGTTATACATTCTTAACTTGATGGAAAAGTTAGCTTGAGGATTCTTAACTTCGGAAAAATCGCCTGTCACTGACGAGCAATGTTAAAAGTAAAATGGCAAATTACGAACGATAAAGTACTTTTATCAATTTTCAAAAATCGTTTAGAATTGGTATGAAGAGTAGCAAAAATATAGCGATGGGCAACATTCGTATTAAAGCATTGCCATAGATTCAACCTACATTCCTTAGGCAAAATTAAGATTTACAAATTTCCAGCTTTTCGATAACATTTAAAAAACCGTGGAATAAATGGTCAAGGTTGTTGATAGCCTAAAATGTCCTAAAATTTCCTGTTGAATGATATTAGCCGGGTTCCAATTAGGTAATTAGATTTAAAATTGAACCCTCAAATTGAAGGGTGAGTTATACATTCTTAACTTGATGGAAAAGTTAGCTTGGGGATTCTTAACTTGGGAAAAATCGCCTGTCCGTAATGAGCAACACAATGTAGTTTGATTATAAATTTTAAGTAGGTAGACTCTTAAACTCTTGAACAATTTTAAGTAGGTAGAATAATAATATGCTTTATCGATGCATATCCCGTACAAATGCAAGCTACCTCAACAACGTTACAGCATTCGCCCTGGAGGTTAACAGCGCCCGAGGCGCCGACGTATCTAATGCGAGATATGTCACATTATTTTCATGAAAATTGTGTTAGTGCAGCTGTAAACCCATACCCTATTCGACTACGGGTGGCTAATCGTGACTGAGAGAATGAGTGCAGAGCATTTTCAGTCACACCAAGTTACTCACCGTGAATGATACGATCGCAAAATAGAGCATGACGTAACTTGGCTTTGCAAGAAACAAAGGATTTATTAAATGTTTATTTTATGAAATTTCTTGTTCTACTCCGAACGATGGCATTGAATTTTTCAACCACACGGTGTAATGCATTTTACATAATTACTTCCCTGATTAAA
The DNA here is from genome assembly GCA_944548615.1 of Micropterix aruncella. Taxonomy (NCBI): domain Eukaryota; kingdom Metazoa; phylum Arthropoda; class Insecta; order Lepidoptera; family Micropterigidae; genus Micropterix; species Micropterix aruncella. Next base: position 16,297,111 of record OX155955.1, on the reverse strand, counting down.
TATTACTATGTATACTAAGCTAATTTCTTCAATGAGGGTAGATATTATTGCCTAGGTATACAGTCTTGGATAGTTTGAGTATGGTAGAGACATATACATAAATTAGATTTATTTGAAATAAATTCAGCGGTTTTCCAGTTTCGTTACAACATTTAAAATGTAGGTTACCTTGTTATACCTTGACAATAAATGGTAACTGGGAAAACAGCAATAACTTGATATAGTTATCGTAAAAAAAACGATTGCATTTTTGTATAAAAAAAATTGGAAAATCAAGAAAGAACTCCAGAAAAATATTTTTTGTCTTCCGATAATTCTAATTCGATGTATATATCACAATTAATTGGCAAAATTAAATTTACAGAAATTATCTATAACTTAACTATTACCTCTATTATTTTAGGTACAGGTTTTTATTAATTTGAGATTTTATTATTCAAATCTAAAATCCTATGTAATCAATGGTATGTGTAACAAAAAAAAACTGACGAGTCAAACAGAATGTCATGGATTAATATAAAAGTTATTACGTTTTCAAGATATAAAAATAGACATTTTTCTATAAAATGTAATCCTTATAAATATTGAAGTAAAAAACAATCCCAAAAATCTACTCAAGTTGCACCATGTATGATTATACCATACTGTTATAGAACACTATTCTAAGTTTTATGACGCTGCATTTTTAAATACAGAATAAATTACTGTAATGATTCGTTTCACAAAAGCATTACATATAGGAATACTACACACATACAGCACGATGTTCAACAAATTTGTTGCTGTTCATTGCTTAAAAAGTTGCACCACATATTAAGGTATTTGCCTTCAAGCGAATAAAAAAACACTGAAGTGCAGCCAGTTATTCATGAATGTTTTCAGGCGAAGATTACTGTTTCCGTGGAGATAATGACTGGAACTAAAATTGACCCAATCCTAGTTCCTATTTGTCGGTTTTCCGCCTAAGCGCAGACAGCAGATATTACACGTTTTTTTATTGTCCGACTTCCCAATATTTTCTTGACTTGACATACATAAAGATAGCCGTACTGTCCAATCAAAAATCGGACATCTGACAGCCCTCAGGAGTACTCTTTCTTTATAGAGTCCATTATCTACCAGCTTTTCTCAATCCTTGTATAGTCCAAAATTGAGCTATCGTTTAGCGTGTGTTGCAAGACAGGCTTCTCCCGCAGCGAAGGCGTTATCGGCGCCGCATTAAGGCCCTCCCCGCTGCTGTGCACCCCACCCAATGCACTGTTCGTAGTCGCACACGCAATAACTCATTAACTTATAAATAAATCATCATCGGCCACTTTTTCAATCGGCTCCGCCGCGCGGCGTTATTGCATTATCTCAATTAGAGCGCGCACTTTTTGCGCGCGGGGCGGCGAGTCAAGCGTCCCGCCACAGTTTAAAAAAATGTGGACAGTACACCAGATGTGACATGTTTTCAAAATACTCAATTAATAGCTCAAGAAGCCTCTTCAACCGTTCTTCATAATTTCGCAATCGAGTATATGTGTTGTTGTTGTTAATGTTATTCTTCTACTCGGTTTTTAATATATTTGTCCAAATTTCACGGCTTGTAACTTTCGGTAATAAACTCATTGTGGGATCAAATTATAATTCTAGGGACGTGTTCCAGTTCTAACATAATAAGAGGCGTATATCGCTCCTCTATCCACGGCATAGTCAGTAGAATTTCCAACTTATACATTCAGCTATCAAAATATAGAAACGTATGGTAGCAGCGAGTCAAAATTGAAGGTTGGTAACGTTTGGCCGCATTCGATGATGAGGCCCAGCTAACACTTAGCCAGTAAAGTCAGTCAGTCAGTCAGTCACAGAGGAACGACGCGTTGAAAAGTTTGAATGAAGGTGTAGCTCAGATTTTTATTTTTAAATGCGTCGTCGTATGCAACGCCCACCTGATACAGGCAAAGGTTCCCTAAAATTCATTGGGTATACCTTCACGTGTGTGCGATTAAAAGCGATACAAATTCATTATACTGCGATCAAACAGACATTGGTGATATTAATTCTATGTTTTCAACGATTCATCCGACTGATCGTTTTGTCGCACTTGTCAAGTGAGAAAGAGTTTTTATCCTGTTTTCGCTTGACCAATAAACTTCTAGTCCATTTATGTAAAAAGTCGTTAGGCTTTTAGGCTTATTTTCATGTTCTAAATTTGAAGAAATTTAATTGTAATCTAAATTTATAAATAAATCAAATATCACCCTGACACGAGAATATTTGTCTAGTGGGGTGGTAAAATCATTACAATTTACCAATCTTGCAAATGTCGTAAGTTTGGATTATTAAATGAAATTTTTATTTATTATATTTATTTATTTATTTAAGAATTAATTACTATAAAACATTGTTTTTGCTTATAAAAATAACAGGAACCGAATGGCAAAACCTTAACCTTTTGCTTATTTGATTCTGTCACCCAATTGGGACTAGCCCGTTCTAGGATGGACAGGACTCTAATTTTACAATAAATTATGTAAAAGTTTTATTAAAATGCTCATAAAACTAAATTGACCTAAAATATGATCCAAAAAAAAAAACAATCAAATAGAGCAAGACAATCAGAGAATTTACATAAAACTAAAGTAAAGAGTAAGATAAATCTGTAATCAAAAAAGTCAATAAGTAATATTTAATATATGTTAAGAAATATAAAAATTAATATAAAATAAAGTACAATTCATTGTCAAAACTATATACAGGGTGCGGCAGTGAGGACGGACGGTTTTAAAAAAATCATAAAATAGTTAATTTTTACTCAAAAACATATTTATTGATGGAATCAGGTTCGCAAGGAAATAGCATTTGAGACAGTCAAGTGTGGAAAATCACATCAGGCATGTGGTGGCCGAAATCGTTGATGGAGTGCTGGGTGCGGCAGTGAGGACGGACGGTTTTAAAAAAAACATAAAATAGTTATTTTTTACTCAAAAACATATTTATTGATGGAATCAGGTTCGCAAGGAAATAGCATTTGAGACAGTCAAGTGTGGAAAATCACATCAGGCATGTGGTGGCCGAAATCGTTGATGGGGTGCTGGGTGCGGCAGTGAGGACGGACGGTTTTAAAAAAATCATAAAATAGTTATTTTTTACTCAAAAACATATTTATTGATGGAATCAGGTTCGCAAGGAAATAGCATTTGAGACAGTCAAGTGTGGAAAATCACATCAGGCATGTGGTGGCCGAAATCGTTGATGGAGTGCTGGGTGCGGCAGTGAGGACGGACGGTTTTAAAAAAATCATAAAATAGTTATTTTTTACCCAAAAACATATTTTTTGATGGAATCAGGTTCGCAAGGAAATAGCATTTGAGACAGTCAAGTGTGGAAAATCACATCAGGCATGTGGTGGCCGAAATCGTTGATGGAGTGCTGGGTGCGGCAGTGAGGACGGACGGTTTTAAAAAAATCATAAAATAGTTATTTTTTACTCAAAAACATATTTATTGATGGAATCAGGTTCGCAAGGAAATAGCATTTGAGACAGTCAAGTGTGGAAAATCACATCAGGCATGTGGTGGCCGAAATTGTTAATGGAGTGCTGGAGGCGTTTTTGGAAATTCGCGTAGACTCTCTCCAACATCGCTCTTTCAACTTGGGCGACTTCCACGCGAATTGCGTGGAATGATTTTTTCTTATGGGGACACCTCAAGGCTAGAGTATACGAGAACAAGCCCCGAACTCTGGACGAATTGAAGGACGCAATTCGCGTGGAAGTCGCCCAAGTTGAAAGAGCGATGTTGGAGAGAGTCTACGCGAATTTCCAAAAACGCCTCCAGCACTCGATTAACGATTTCGGCCACCACATGCCTGATGTGATTTTCCACACTTGACTGTCTCAAATGCTATTTCCTTGCGAACCTGATTCCATCAATAAATATGTTTTTGAGTAAAAATTACCTATTTTATGATTTTTTTAAAACCGTCCGTCCTCACTGCCGCACCCTGTATAACAACAAAATGAATTGGTAATTAGTTGAATGTTAAAATATAATCAACATACATACTATTAAAAAATATATTAATAATTTGTGCACATAAGTTTTATTAAACTATAATTTCTAACATTTGATTTATGGTTATTCTGTCATGACTCGAGAACCATTCCTTTATTTTATTTTTGAATACCCTAAATGTCAAATTCATTTTTTTCCATATTGATCAGATTATAAAATCTCGGCGTAATGAAAGAGTAATGTCTTTGTCCAAATGATGTTTTCATCCTGGGTATTATTAAGCTATTTTCTAAAACTTGTCTTATAGGTCTTCGGTTCTGAATTAGTCCTAAATTTGAATTATTGTCCAAAAATAGCTTTAAGAGAGAAGTTTTTAACAAAAGTTGCCTACAATCAAGGACTTCCACATAAAGGTCATTGCTGGGATGGCGATATGGTCTGCGGAAAATAATTTTGAATATAAATTTCTGCGCAACTTGCAATGGCTTTAGCAGGGTTTTACCATAACCACCCCATCCAATTATGCCGTAAGAAATTAGCGATTCACATAAATCATGATAAACAGTTTTTATCGCTTTGGAATCCAGAATATTCCTCAGTTCTTTTAAAATATATCCAAGGATTCGCACCTTTGTAGCCACGTTATGTATATGAGTGTCCCAACGTAGGAAGCAATCTAGAGTGATGCCTAGGTAATTCCAAGATATTTCTCTTTGCAGAGGCTGACAGTTGCATGACTACGCTATCGCATTCGTGTACTATAATAGTTTTATTTGCAGTGGGTTGACCCCTAATGTTTATACTAAATGGCATGTATTTGGTTTTGCCAAAATTAAGTGTTAACATAAAGTTTCCTAGCCAATTTCTAACAATTTCCATGCCCTCGTTTGCTTTCTTAAATGTGTAATCCCAGTTTGAACCCTTGAATAGTATAACAGTGTGTAACAAAAATCCAAATTTGCGTGGCATGTTATGATTTAAAAACATGTTGCACGCATTGCAACATGATTCGCTTGTATTTCTAGTGTTTTTTTTATATTGGTCTTACTCAGTTTTTGAGTTGTTTCGGAATCTTGGTTCAAAATCTCAAAACTTATTTCCAAAACAATAAATAATTGCTAAAAGCTTTGACATTTGGATCTGTCATAATAGAGATAGCCGTATTGCACAGCCCAATAAAAAAATGACCCTTCTGGTGTTCTTGCCATGACAAAAAAAACAAAAGTTTACTTTAAAAAAAAAAACAAGTTCTAAAGAATTTTAATAAATGTAATAAATATTACATAAAATATTACTATTTTAGTGAACATGAGTAGCTATGAGTTTTTTTTTTAATCTCCTAAAGTTAGTATAACTGCAGGCAGTCCAGTCTGTCCAAACTAGCCACAGTAATTGAGGGGCATCATTTTTTCCAAGATGGCGCGAGGAAGAGTACTTCTAACTCGCGCCGGGCGACAAAAAACCCATTAAAAGCAAGGTGATCCGCGAGTTGTGTGCACCAGAAGTGCGGCGTTTTTAAAGTTATGTGAACAAGGTCTCAGTTTTCGCGTGTTTTTGCCTGTGCCGCCTTTTATATTACAAATGTAAATTCGACTACACGAATCGGCCACCGTGCCCTGACTTTTTTCTCGCCTGGATGTCCATTTGAACTGGAAAACGTATCACATGTCACATGTCTGAAGTCTGTACCACATGTCTGAAGAGGAGATAGAAGGAGGAACTACCTGCTGATTAAAGGATCTTGTTTTTATAACTTTAAATTTGTAGTTTTATTTTAAAATTGCGAAGGTTTATTCTCTGTTTTGCCAAATTTAGTGACAAACTAAATCCTTTCCCCGACCCTGTGGTTATTTTTTCATTTTTTGGTCATCACCTAACCTAACATGGTATTTTTTTCTTTTTCCGCGTTTTAGATAAATGCGGTGGCGCTGTTGTTTCCTGTGTTGGTATAACGCGATAGGATCTCTAATCGTACGTTATAAGTGTCATCGGCATATATGATGATTTTACCTACTGGTAACTGGCATAGCTCGTTTAAAAAGACGAGGAATAAAATAGGTCCCAGAACGCTACCCTGTTGGATAGATAACTATCAAACCATTTAAGACTTGTATAGTAAATTCCCACACTGCTCACTTTGCACAATAATTTATTATGTGGAACGGAGTCAAAAGCCTTTGCGAGATCAAGGAAAACTCCTAGACACTTATCTCCTTTATTAACCGTTTCTACAATAAATTCTGTTAAGGCAGTTATAGCGTCTGTTGTGCCTAGCTAGACCTTCCCTAAAGCCGAACTGATTGTCTGAGAGTATTTTATTTTTAGTTAAAAATTTATAGAGTCTCGCCTTTGCAACTTTCTCAAAGATTTTGGAGACCGTGTTTAAAATAGAGATAGGTAGATAATTATTGAGATCATGCTTATCTCCCCCTTTATGTATGGGAATTACTTTTGCAATTTTTAATTTGTCAGGAAAGATTCCGCTGAATGAAAATGAAATGATATTTTATATATTTTGAAAACTCTTCTTCAAAACGGTGCAATAATCTCAATAATGTCTCATCTAATGCGAATGTGGTTAATCTATGTCCCCGCGCTTCGACAGCCAGCCCGTGTTTCTCACGTAGCGCGACGCACGCACGTGAAATTGATACAGATCTGGCAGCGATCAGTTTTATTATAACCTTCCCACTTGAATTCGTAATATATTTATACATGTCGCATTAATAAATGACTGAATAATTACTGTATTGCACGAATCGGCAAGAATATCCGTTGAAATTCCCTATCTGTGTTATATTTTTTTCTTTTGATATCTTCTCCAGATGTTCTTTCGTCTTGTATATAATTTTCGTAAAAGATCGTATTTTGAAGAGAGTCATTTTTTTTAATACGTAAAGAGATGCTGTTAATCTTTGTAAACTTTAAAAATCAACAAATTGTATTGTCAAAAAAAACGTCACCATATTATCATGTAGTAGTAATGCAAATTTAATTTAACTACTCCACAGCGCGATTTGCCATATTATTTTAGTATAGGGATGTAACCGATTACTTTTATGATTATTGATGTTTTCTCGATTAATCGGAAACGTCGATTGTCTGAGGTGGGGACTCAAAAGATGAACACCTCCAGAAGATAAACATGTTACTGTTCGTCGAATATCGGGGGTTGCGACAGTGTTGCGACTAATCTTGACAAGATAGCGCTCGGAATTGTGCCTGGATAGATTAGTTGGTTTTATGTGGAAACCTTCTTAAATCTCCTTCTCATGATGGCCTATCAATGCCCCTCAAATCAAGAAGCTATAAGGTATGCATGTGCCATCGCTCAGCTTTTCGTTGATTGTTTGAATTTGAATTTGGTCATGACTCTAATGCTATGGATGAAATAAAGACTGAATTTTATTGATAATTAAAAGAGTTAAATGAAAACATTAGAAAGCGTATATTTTATGCTGGCGTCATCGGCACATAATGTCACATTGGAATGTGCTAAGGCAGTTGGGAGGTCATTATAAATAGGATAGAAACGAATTTACCGCGTGAAATTTGAAGCACCCGACGTTTCGGTGACGTTGCAGCCGCCGTTTTCCAGGGTAGACTGAAAGAGCTGTCAATCCGTTGTTTTGCGGGTAGGCCGTATATCGCTGCCGCCACTGCGTAGGTTATAACGGTGGTGGGGACCGGACTCGGAACGCGCGAATTGTGAAAATCCGTCTTGCACAGGACACTCACTGTATCCTGTCTTACGTCCTTGCATTCAGCGTCCGGCGGCGGGAACATTTTAAGAAGAGGGTTCCACGTAGAAGAGAGTTTTTAACCGTCGTCTCTATTGATGTTCGGGGTTCTTCTTATATCAATGGCTTCCCGGATCATGCGAGGAAAGTAAAATTGTTCCTTGGATAGCACAATGGGATTTTGAAACTGCATCCAGTGGTTACTTCCGGTATCCAATATATGTTCGCAGATCGCCGATTTTTCTCGCTGAACGTTTTTAACGGCTTTGATGTGTTCTGTCAGTCGCATGCCTATGGGCCGTTTCGTTTGTCCAACGTAGGCTAAACCCCAGCTGCATTCGACCTTATACACACCCGGGGTTTGCAGTGGTATTACATCCTTTACAGGCCTCAAAAATCGAGCTATACTTTAGGTCGGCTTGAAGATCGTTTTTATATCGAATCTGTTTAGCATCTTACTTATTCGATCTGTCACGCCCTTGAAGTATGGTAAGAATGCTCTTGATCTGCTCGGTAAATTCGTTTCTATCCTATTTATAACGTCAAACAACCGTGATAGTCTTCGATTTTATATTATGGTTGGGAGGTCATTTATATATAAAAGGAAAAGGGTAGGTCGAAGAATACTTTCTTATGGAACTGTGCACTTCCCACTCATAGGATATTACGTTCTTTAATATTACGTATTCGTAGTTACTAAGTCGTACTACTTGTATCCTATTAGATATAACTATAGAACCAATTAATATTGTTCCCTCGGATGCCGTATATGTTGAGTTTACTAAGCAACATATTGTGCTTCACCATATCGAACGCTTTTGAGAGATCGCGAAGACAGCGCGTGAACATAGTTTCGCGTCGTCAGGGATACCTGTGAATTATTGATAACCATATTATGCAGTGCATATAGGTTCATTTATTACGTCTTTATTTTCTAGATAGTTCACTAATAAGATATTAAATATTTACTCAAAGTATTTCGAAAAAACCGTTAGTTAAGCTATAGGCATGTAGTTGATAAGATCAGTTTTCGGACCTATTTTATATAAAAGAAGTATTTTTGCAAATTTGAATTGCTGGAGGAAAACAACATCTCTTTGAGAAATATTAAATAAGTAGGCTAATATGTCGGCTACCATAGGTAGAGCAAGAGCCCCAGAAAAAATGTGATTTTCATTGAGTTGGCTGCAACAAATACTGTGTCCGCCTAACTGAATAGGTGTCGAGTTAGAATTCGCTACTCGCTCAATTTGGGAAAAATAGCTATTGAACATATTTGCTACACGTTGATTTTCGACGGTGTGATTGTTTACATTGAGGTTGATATTGGAATGAGCCTTTCCCTTTTGCCCATTTTTTCATTCACGACTTACCATGGTGCATTAGTATTGTTTTTAGAATGCAAGGTATTTGGTGTATACACATTATTCATATTGTGTGAGGTCGTTGCTGAAGTTTATGCCACGAAAGAACTTTAATTCAAAAATACCGCAAATTTTCATATTTTCCATGATTGCCCACACGAAAATATTCGAAAAATAAAAAAAGACGGAAAAACTAAGAAATACCTAACTGCTTTTGAAAGAGGAATAATATTATTTGAAATAAAATTTGTTTTATAATAGAATTCCCACTGAAACCGAAGTTATCCAATTTAAAATTACCCAATATAAAAAACTACATAAGCAATAAACTCGTCAGGACAGTTAATAAATATTAGAAGAAGTATAATACATTACAGTATGAGATGACTCATTCCCCTTTGAACACAAGATTTTTCGTCCCATTCGAAGTTTCAGCGATGTTATAACCGCGGTTGTCAGAAAGTCCACACGGGAATATCCATTTTTTGTCATTTATAAGGAAATAAGGTATCGCAAAAATATTATTTTAGTTACCTTTGTTGCTAAAATTTTACTAACGCCGTCCTCTGTAGAAGGAAAAACTGTAAATACTATTTCTCCAGATGTTCCTAACCATATGAAACAATAAAACAATTTTCAAATTCTTTACGGTAAAAACTCCCTAGTGACTGCCTAAAAACTATAAGAACCCACTTTTTACAACCCCCCCCCCCCCCCCCAACAAGACAGCTCGCTTTAAAAGCGTTTGAAATATTAATAAAAACCAAATTACGTTTACGCGTACTTCCTACAAGTTAAGCCATTTATATAGGAGAAACCTATATAAATGGTAGGTAGGTACCTAGATGAAATAAATCGTACATACCATGACATGTCACTTAATATTTTCAGTTTAGTATATTTTTTTCCACAGAATTGTATGTTTTGCTGTTGTGGATATCTGAATATTTAATCCCGTTTCAATATTTATATGTATTATATATTTATCTACATAATATGTAAGTACCTATCTCCTTTTTTAATCTTTCCGTATTTTATCTTTAATCTTTTTGTATTTTATTACACTTTTCTACAACCATTATTATGTAATTTTGTAAACTACATATTGCTCCTCGATTTTTATTTTATTTCATCTTGCTTTGATTTCATGTAATCATGGTCTCCCACTTAGAATTACATCATTTGTATCCCTATCGTTGTATGCCTACTCTTTCGCTCTCCATGCAGCTTGATTATGAATCCAGCTACCTCCAAATTTCAAGGTTTTATACTCGAGTCACTTTTGGGAAAGCACTTCTCTTCTCTTATAAATACTGCATCCTATCCCTTCTCCAGTCCATTTTCATTCATCTTTGACAGTTATTTTGTACTCCAATGGTTTATGTGACATTGCTATTCATGTAATTACTAGTTACTGATATATGGTTAGTATAGTAAGTATAGGTTAGTATAGTATAGTAAGTAATTCAGTGTGGCTGAACTGCTAAGCAAACCTCAAACATTTACACTTTTGTTGGCTGTAAGAGATTGCTTCAGAGAGACAAGCCTCCTTTCACATACGTATTTCATTCAATGAAGAGTTATAATATCATTTGGTACTTATTGTACCTTTCGTTATTGTTACTATTTTTATGATAAAACTTGTATTTTGTTTTGTCTTGATAATAGTTATCATGGCTAATTAAATAAATATTTTTCTGTGTTTTGGTTTTAAAGTTAGTTTTACATTTATACACCATTAAAACGGCCATTTAACCATTATTTTAACTCGATACTCTGTACGGGACATAATAACATCAGTATTTTTATTTTAATAATTATACCATGCTTTCTATTTCTTTATTAATATATTACTTATTGATTATTATGTCTTGACTATCGCACATTTTATCATTGAAAATGTTTTATAATCAACCCCCTACGATTACCTGAATAATTACAATTATTAGCTTTTTTTGGTAAATATAATCATGGGGTATGTAAACTTTCAAATTAATGATAATTTATGTATGAGTAGTTAATTGTTATTCGTGACCAATAAGGGGTAAGGTCTTAATATGCAATCCATTATGCCAAAGTTTTACTTTTCCTGCAAGGGGAAAGTGTTGCTAACGCGCATATATTTTTTTTTTGATTGAAGACTTGTTGACCCACCCCCCACCCCAAAACTATTGGGACTATTTCAGCTTAAGTATGTCTGTGTATGTGTGTGTGTGTGTATTTCTCCATCATAACAAACATATGCTCCAACCAATTGAGCTGAAATTTGGCATGCAGGCACCATTTGGTCATGGCAAGAGTTCAAAAGATGAAATCAAGAGTTCAAAAGATGTGGTTGAAAACTGTCCACCAGAGGGCGCGCTTGTAATACTTAAATCTCAAAATATAGGACTTAAAGACATGAAATTCGGTGGACAGTTGTCTTATTGGGCCGAAACTACATTGTGAAATCTGTGTTAGAAAATCTCACATGCAAACGAAATAAAGAATTTTTAAACTCCGCCATAATTTAAGAAAATACTACATCTAATGGAAAAAATCCATTTTAATACCACAGAAGTAATAATAAATATAGTATGAAAGTGTCGGTGGAGGGAGGAGGGAGTTAGTCTACCTAACAGGAAAGTCTTGGTGTGAACCAACCGTTCTTTTTGCCCGGTTTAATTGTTAATATTTTAGCGACCTCTTACTTCCAACAGGAAAACGAGAGAGGAGAAAAATGAAGTGTGGAATATGAGGCTATACTGCTCTGTCAAATAAATACCGGAAATTGTGCCGTAAAATACAAAATACAGACGTATGTAATCGTCCCAATTTCTTTTGTCACCTTTAAATAGACCCTCACAATTTTAAAATTTACGCTAATGAATAATCCATTTGTTACGTCACTTATTATGCACATTTCATTATATGGCCTTCAGCTCCCTTGCGAATTGCGTTTTATGACTTCAAAGCACTCGAAACGTATTCCACGAAATGGTAATTTAAGTTTGGGAAACAGGAAAAAGTCAAAAAAGGTCATCGGTGCGTGGTCCAAAACATTGCTTGTGTTGTTAGTCAAAAATTAATGTACGGTGTCGTTGTCGGATGGCGTATTATCGGGGTGCAATATCCAAGGATTATTGTTCCACAACTTGCCCTATTTCAAGCAAACGTCGCCTCGTGACGACCTTGTGACGACCTCGTGAAGTGACGTGACTTGACGTCCGTGACGTGACCTGACGTCCTCTTAACATCCTCGCTTAGTCATGCCAGTTACCTCGTGACATCCAAAAAACATATTTTGGCGACTGTTTGCCTCTCTGCAGCTTAGGAATGTTAGAGCTTAGAGCCGATAGCACCCCAAAAGCCAAAGGAAATAGTTAATATGACTTGGATTTTCAAGCCTCTATGGCGTGGTTTTTTCCGTCTCTCCTTTAAATCGTCCTGATGAGGTTTGCATGTCAACTAAATAACCTTTTATTTATTCACATGTTAAGGTATGTACGTTTCAGGAATGCTAGGATCCGGAATGCCTCCTCATTCGAGCACGTCTTCGGCTACCTCCAGATTTGCTGCGACCTTTCTTAATAAAATCACAGAGCACGAATAAGTTCGACTAATTTAATCAAAGCTGTAAACAAACTAGTTAGCAGAATTTTTCCAAAACTCAGCCTTTATGTGTATCTTTTGCCGCTGGTTTTCTATTCAAATTATATTAATAATTTATTGGTAGGCTTTAATTTTTTTCTTTTCCATTAACATTAATATACATCAGTCTTGTGCTCGTGCAAAAAATGCGAATTAGATGTTTTAGTAGGTAGTTAAAAACAAAGTGATTAAAAAATATAAAAGACTGCCAGCGTGTTACAATAGAAGCAGGCCCGACGCCTTGATTTAATTTTGTTTTAGCCAGAGTAATTTAGCTCTGTTGGATTTTTGTTTGTAATGGTTCATTTTTGGTTCTAATGAACAGGCGGCAGCCTAGTTAGATTAAGACTTTTGTATATTGAATCTACTCATAATTTGAAATCAATAAATAAATTGTAATTTGTGATTTATAATCGTATAATCTGCGAATACTCATTTTCTTCACATTTTCTTGTAACTCTCCTTATTATAATATTCTTCTTATTAATTCCGTCGATTCATTCCGCTATCCAATCTGAAAGATTTCTGGGTTTCTTCCATATTGAATCGTTTGAATTTGTCATGTTATCTCCCGTATACATTATTCCTAAGAACAACATTTACGTGTTCCACCTCCTGCGGAAAATGCTCGGCGTCGCATTGGTCGCGTGGTCTATTGAAAACTAATCTTGCTATATGTGTATATATGTATCTGCGTGTACGTGCATGTATGTGTATGTGTATATGTGTGTGTACGTATATGTGGGAGCTAATGGGCCCTTGCTGAGTTGGCCACGAAGACCCATTCTGTTCAGGGTTGGTCACACTCACGGGTCAACACCCATCCGGCGGCCTCCAGAGCCCGGGCCGGCCTTAGGGCTAGTTTCCCCTAGGAATCATTCTTCTGGCGCTCCTGGACGATCTGCGCATCGTGCGGCGTAAGCCAATCGATTGTGCACTCTGACTAACAGTCGGGGGAGTCTGGAAACAGTACTGCTTCCTATAGAGCGGGGGTGGTTGCGGACCTTACGGCGACTGCTCTTGAAACGACCATCACCTACCCGATCCTGGGTGAACAGCCGGGCAAAGGATGCCGTGGTCCGCGATAGATTCGGTACAGACCGTTTCACCGCTTCGTACCCTTACGCGCGGTCCTCTCCCTAGAGGACCGCGCAAGTGACCTCGAACTCCCAACCAATCGACAGACCGGAGTAATCTGGTCGCAATTGGAAGTAAGGGCGTGAGTGTAAGCCCGCTGGGTAACACACCTGGTTATCTCGCGATTAAGGCGTTGGCCTCTTACGGGCATGTGACGGAGCTTGACGGTGGACTGTTTTGTCCAAGTCTTCTGCGCTCACTTCACGGGAGATAGAACGACTAATTGTTAAAACTTCCTGAGTTGACGGGTTCGCCCGTTGTAGTTGACAACTCTATTTGTGCGTATACATATGTGTATTTATATTAGTACTAATATCTTTGTATCTAAATATTCGATACTATTTTAACCATTTTCTACTCTCATCATCCCACATTTTCTACTCTCTCCTTACTCTACCGTACTTTAGTGATAAATTTTAAATTCTTGTTTTCTCTTTCTTGGTTTTTTAAAATTTTCCTTTCAACATTATTTTATGTTTTATTAGGTGCTTTATAATATTTGATAATTTGCATTATATAGATGGCTGTACTATTGTTATTATAGAATGTTTTTCATCAAAATAAAACATTCTTTATATATCTTAGCTAATAAATAAATAAAATAGTATCAAACAACCGCGTTAGTCTTCGACTTAAAGAGCTTTAAAAAATATATTTTTTTCTCGTTATAGATCTCACTACATAAAGATCGCCTTGCTTAACGGTCGGCATGATTAATGCAAGATTAAAGGTCAATGTATACAAATCAACACTATCCACAACGCCGACAAGGCGAAGAAAAGAGCAGATAAAGAAGGATATAATCATAATCGTGGGGCTTAATCTATCGCAATTAAACGACACTTCTCTTTAGATAGCTCTACAAATGTCAACATTTACGACATTTTTACTGCGCTCGCAAAAAAGTAATTTATACGAGCACGCCGCTCGCATTTGAAATGTCAAATTCGCAGACAACCGTCCGGTAGTTTTCGCACAATTTGTTATGAATTCATTTCTCTTTTTGCAGCGCTATCATTATGTTACCTTTCCAACGATAATCCACACATCATTCTGTGTTCGAATAGGGATCGTGACATAATATAATGCGCACATGCACTCGGGTTGATTCTTGCCTCTTTCTCTTGAATATGAGTCTCTTTTGAATATGGGCCGACAAGAAAAAGAAACGCTAATAATATATACATATATTGCAAGAAGCCAAAAATTCACATAAGTACACAAAAGTACACAAAAGCCACAAATTCACAATTCAATACTTACATATCTATCCATTTGGTTGTGTAATATACCTATATAATTTATAGAACAACAATACCTATAGAAATATTTTCTATTTTAAGGTGGCACGACACCTGGGAACGACCATATCTGAAGAACTTTTATTTCATATTTTTTTTAACTAATAAAAAAAAAATCTAAGCGAATCCCTCGATAAGGAACCAATTTATAATTTAGACTCAAAAAAGTTGCTCATTACCTCGGACACTTAGGCTTTAAACTGTTTTCAAAAAATTTCAGGCCCGATTACGTGTGTTTTACTTCAATTTAATTAAATTGACTGGTTAATTCTCGAGTGTCGCGCTTAGCCACGTTTTCATTTAGGCCCTAAATTAATTACAATTATTTAAAACATGAGAGCGCTCTGAGAGTTACGCTAAACATGCTTTACCATTGCGCAATGCGACCACTGCGTAAAGATAGTTTTACTGTGACAGTGCTGCGATCGAACGTCTAGTGTCCGCCCGCTCGCCGGCGCATACGCATGTGGAATCATAGCCTGATACTTTATCAACGCCGGATTTTTATTGGTCAAACCCTACAGCAGTAACACCGCCTAATTATTCACGGGTCAGCCCATTTCAGATATTTTTCTCAGGTAGTATGTCGCCTTAATTTGGAAACTTTTCAGGAACATCAAGCTTTTTGCAAAAACCGCAACATTGCGAGAGCCAGAATATCGTTTATTTTCATAAAGCCAGCGAAAAACAAGAATATCATAATACTGAAAGGAGCAGTTGCAAGAACGATTGATTCGCGAGAGTGTTGGTAATAGGGTTGCAGATAATCTTCAACTAATATAAGATATGAGCGAAATTAATTGGACATGACAGTTTTAATCACATTTTTAATATTTATTCACTTATTAAATATTATTGGTTTAAAGGTGCCCAGCTGAAATGGAAACTTTCTAAATGAAATGTATGCTGCAAATTAAAACTTAAATTATTGATTTTAAGTACATGGCATAGCATAATAATTGTAGGTAATTATTATCGCCTGAAGTGTAAATCTAGAATAGAATTAAACTACCGAATAAGTAATTAAATATAGGATGTAAAAAATAAGGGTGTGTAATTATCTCAATTACGGTAATAAAATATCAATACGTACGTCGGCGCAGCGTCGTAATGGTCGGTCCCTGGAAGTTAATTATTACATTCAGCATTATTAGGGGGCGCTAAGAGTGACAGTTGGCCCACTTAAGCGTCGCGAATGGCTTATAAAGTGCAAGCAATCCTCGGTTGCGGGAGATAGCGAAATGTCAGATAGAGCATATTTTTGCATCGGAATAAGGGCACGTCTTTACGCGCGCTTATTTACGGCACGGCCGCGTATCACGCATGGAAATAATTTTAATTACGGCAAACAATTCGAGGCGGCCAACGGCGACGGCTGCGAAGGAGATTGCCGAGCGAGCGAACAGCCCAATTGAAGGTGAAATGCTTCAGAATTTTTTCTAACTATCATATACAATTATATATATTTTTACGCCGACAATTATCCTCATAAAGGCACGTGCCAGCGTCCTGAGTTAACTCAAAAAATGTAAATTTCATTTTGTTATAAAACCACTGTATTTTAGTATGGAGGGAGTTAATGGGCCCTTGTGAGTTGGCCACGAAGACCCATTCTGTTCAGGGTTGGTCACACTCACGGGTGTGACCAACCCTGACGACGGCCTCCACGCATGAAGTGCGAGCCTGGGTAGGACTCTGGCCCTATGGTCAGTTTCCCCTGGGAATCAAACTTCTGGCGCTCCTGGACGGTCTGCGCATCGTGCGGCGTAAGCCAATCGACTGTCCACTCTGACTAACATATTGAGATGTCAACCACAACGAGCGAACCCGTCACCGCAGGACGTTTTAACGATTCATCGTTCTATCGAACGTGCAGTGAGCGTAGAAGACTTTGGACATTACAAATCCGACGTCTAGCTACGCCACAACCCGCAAGAAGCCAACGCCTTTACCGCGAGATAGCCAGTATGTTACCTGGCGGGCCGACACTCGCGCCCTAGCTTCCAATTGTGACCAGATTTCTCCGGTCTCTCGATTGGTTCCGAGTTCGAGGTCGCTTGCGCGGTCCTCTCCCTTACGAAGCGGTGAAACGGAGTGCACCGAATCTTTCGCGGACCAAGGCGTCCTTTGCCCGACTCTGAACCGGGATCGGATGGCCAATGGTCATTTCAAGAGCAGTCGCCGTAAGGTAGACAACTACCCCCGCTCTATAGGAAACAATACAGTTCCCAGACTCCCCCGATTGTTAGTCGGAGAGCACAATCGATTGGCTTGCGCCGCTCGGTGCGCAGACCGTCCAGGAGCGCCAGAGGATTGATTCCCAGGGGAGACCGGTTTACCCAGTGTCCTACCCAGGCTCGCACCCCATGCGTGGAGGCCATCGGATAGGTGTTGACCCGTGAGTGTGACCGACCCTGAAACAGAATGGGTCTTCGTGGCCAACTCAGCAAGGGCCAATTAGCTCTGACTAACAGTTGGGGGAGTCTGGAAGCAGTACTGTTTCCTATAGAGCGGGGGTGGTTGCGGACCTTACGGCGACTGCTCTTGAAACGACCATCGGCCATCCGATCCTGGGTGTACAACCGGGCAAAGGACGCTGTGGTCCGCGATAGGTTCGGTATACACCGTTTCACCGCTTCGTAAGGGAGAGGACCGCGCAAGCGACCTCGAACTCGTAACCAATCGAGAGACCGGAGTAATCTGGTCACAATTGGAAGTAAGGGCGTGAGTGTCGGCCCGCCAGGTAACATTCCTGGCTATCTCGCGGTTAAGGCGTTGGCCTCTTGCGGGCTTCTGACGTAGCTAAATGGTGGACTGTTTTGTCCCAAAGTCTTCTATGCTCACTCCAGGGAGATAGAACGACTAATCGTTAAATCTTCCTGAGGTGACGGGCTCGCCAGCTGTAGTCGACAACCCAAATTGTATTTTGGTATAAAACCTGTTATCTGTCATTTTGTTACAAAACCACTAAATTTTGTTATAAAATCACAAATGTATCTCGAAGTTTCATTTTACTTTATTTAATTTATTTATCTAAATGAACAATGTTACATTATAAATACAAGAAATGATAGAAATAGGATAAAAAACGAATTAACCGCGTGTTTTTTTTAGCACCCGACGTTTCGGCGACGTTGCAGGCGCTGTTAACTAGGGTATAATGAAAGTGCTGTATATCCGTTTTACCGCGGGGAGGCCGCATACCGCTGCCGCCATTGCGTAGATTATAACGGTGGTGGGGGACGGGCTCGTGGCGCGCGAATTTCTAAAATCCGACGTGCACACAACACTCGCTGTATCCTGTCTTTCGTCCTTGCGTTCCGCTTTCGGCGGTGGAAACATTTTAAGAAGAGGGTTGGTTCCACCTTTTCGTTTTTTTTCTTATTTATAATGTCAAACAACCGCGATAGTCTCCGATTTCATACAAGTAACAATGTTATCGCCTGTTTACAATAAAAAATAAATAATTAAATTAGGGGCTGTTTTGACATAATCGCATTTCATCTGAATAAAAGCAGACGCAGCGTTTTATGGCAATGTTATCACAAACAACCCTGTTTATCGGGACAAAATACTTAGTTCTAACTGTAAAACTAAAAAACCTATTCTCTCAAGTACCACATGTTATCACGTAAACAGCTTTAACTTTTTTTTTATTTATTTATTTAATACTTGTACAAAGAAAAGTAGTTACATTGTTAACGAGGAGTTACATAGTTACATTGTTAACAGCAAAGGATTGACTCAGCTTACGTAACAAATTGAGCTATGCACATCTAACGAGGCTTCTCAGGCCTGTATCTAGATGCACATGATGCAGATGCTGTAAAATACATAAATAACTAAACTAATATAATTCTAATAACTAAACTATATAACATAAAAAACATAAACTAATATAATTCGAAAAGAAAAGAAGAACAGAAACAAAAAAAAATAATAAACTGATGCTTTCCCCAGATCATAAATAAAATAAAAATGTTGGTTTCGGATTTATCCTTATTATTTTTTGAAATTTTTCATGTCTGCTGTGCAATTATTGGATTTTACATGAAATGTTTAAAATTAACGTTGGTGTTTTATATGTATATTAATAGCGAAAATCCAATCTGTAATCATATACTTGAAGCTATTATCTAATTATTCCTAAAGCAGATTTTTAAAGTGTAATCGAATAAAGAAACTTATAGAATTTTCATTGAACAAAACGTTTGAGAATATCGACTTACTGTTCAGTGCAGTATCATTGTCCCACATTTTCCTTTTAGCAGATAGTACCCGCGTCCTTTAATCAAATAGTAAAGGTGATGGCCACCTGGCGTAGTCTCAACACACTGAAGGTGGATGTGGCAAGATATCGAGCCATTCTCGTCCGCTGGGGCTATACAGAGAATCCAATATGCGACTGTGGAATGTTGCGGGAGGAAGACCACCTGCTATTCTGCCCGCAGGTTGTCAACTCCTATCACACATCAGGACCTACAAGAGGCGATTGATAAGGCCATCCGGGTCACATACTATTGGAGGTCAAAAAAATGGCAGCTGAGAGTGTTCTATGCCATGCTGAATATGAATGTTTGCCAAAGGTGCCATTCATACATTTGTCAAGAACACATTGTTCCGTTCTGTCAACCGTGTGCTAGGGCGAGAGGTGATTAATATTTTAAAAGACTGAAATTGTAATTTTGTGATAAGAAATGATTGATATATTATACAGTGCCTTAAAAAATATTAATTTGATGAAATAGATTGTTTTTGTTGATTTGTCTAAATATGTAACGGAGAGCCCTGCATTTTTTAGACTTTTTGTATGTTCAAAATAATTAAACTTGTCTAAGCATAATAGTATTTTTTTATAAAAAAAATATTTATTTAGAAAGGTATTCGTAAATTTCATTCCAATCGTTTTTATTACATAACAATAAATATATATAAAAATTAAATGAAATACAGGGTCATCATGACCCTCCACATTCGTAACGTACCCTTTTTGTACCACATTCTCGCCGGGTTAATACTTCCGCTATATTATCGCCCGTACGCAAAAAAACGTATCACGTACGTTTTTAAGTAAACAAAAAAACAACCGAAACCCACAAAGCGTACGTGATACGTCAAATTGTTCCTACGATTCTAAATACAAAAAAGGGTCATAAATGGGTCTATTTTGTAAAAAAGTTTTCTGGTATATTGTAAATAAGTATTGTTATTATTAAATGTAATGAAAATACCCCTACGAATTTTTACCTGTATTACTTTTTGAATAATAACCAAAATTAAGATAAAAAACGAATTTACCGCGTGATTTTTCTAGCATCCGGCTTTTCAGCGATGTTGCAGCCGCCTTTGTCTAGGGTATACTGATTTTTTATCTTATTTATAATATGAAACAACCGCAATAATCTTCGATTTTAATAACCAAAGGGTAGGTCGTTTTAAGGACCAGTAATAACGGATTTATGTTTTTTTCCAATGTAAAGGTCACCATTTCGAAATAAAATGGCGGATATCTCGGCATTAGAATGAACTATTTTTGAATGTATTGGGACGTGTAGTTTCTGAGACACAGTACGTACAGTCACACATGCAGGCACAGATACACACACAAGAGACATTCTCCAGCAATCATTTTCCTGGATATCCAGGACCTCAAAATACGGGCATTCGGTTCAAATTCGAATTCAAAATTTTGCTTGAAAACTAGACTATTACTATTTAAATATTTCGCATAAGGGGCCGTCCAAATATAACGTAATCGCCGAGGGAGAGGGGGGGGGGTAGAGCTGAGGCTCAAGCTTGATTACGTGGGTGGGGGAGGGGAGGTGTTCATCCTGATTACGTAATCAACTTTGGTCACCGCATTGCCATTTTTAAACTAAACATGCACATTAAATGTGCATGTTTAAATGAATTCTTAAATATTATTTTTCTCTTTAATACCGTCTTTAAAGCCACTGCGGTCTGAAGATTGGGATCTGTATAATAAACCAGAGTTTGAGATTTTGTAATTACTTTGAATTAATAAAGTACTTTTTCAAAGGCATTCTAAAATGTTTTCTTAAAATACTTTTCAAACGCTGGGGTCACGATTTTTCACATTTTCCGCAAATTCTGTTGATTGCGTAATCTTGAGGGAATGGGGGGTCAGACCGCTGATTACGTCCGATGGAATATGTGTGATTACGTAATATGTGGACGGCCCCTAAGACGATGTATTTTTTTGGGAAAATAACAAGCGCTGTAATAAAATCTACGGTCTATTTTTTCTGGAATTCTTTATTGTTGTAAGCAGCCCGATCGGCGCAATCAGCTTGTAGGTATGTATGCGTTGAGATTCCCCAAACGCAGGCCGAACACAGCGCGGGGCTCGAGTAAAAACGCGTAATAATGGATCATCGTTGCGTGTAGTTTTAATTGGAAATCGGTATGCGGGAATGATTTAAGAATTGATTAATGACGATCCCCGTTCGATTAACGAGCGGAAGCCATTAAAAGGGACGCGGTGGGTGCGTGCGCGGCGCGACAGGTGCGCGCGTGGACACTACGCACAAGACGCCCGGCCGTGCCGTG
This sequence comes from Micropterix aruncella, assembly GCA_944548615.1. Lineage (NCBI taxonomy): Eukaryota > Metazoa > Arthropoda > Insecta > Lepidoptera > Micropterigidae > Micropterix > Micropterix aruncella. Next base: position 16,275,371 of record OX155955.1, on the reverse strand, counting down.
CGCGTTAAAAGCGATTCAATTTAATTAAACGCTTTTTTTCTGGCAATCCGCTGGAGATTGAGTACGTGTCCGAAGGCGGTGGCTACGCCTGATGTAGCCCACGTATTTTATTTTTTAAATAAATAAAATAAATATAATAATAAATTAATTGCGGTTTAGGCGTATATTTGGGTATTTAAAACAAATTTTAAATTTCTAGTATAATAATTAAATGGCTGTATCGCTTTATCAAAAACGTACGAAATCAATGTTGGAGCTTAATGGTTTCATGCAGCTTGGACCGTAAGGTCACTGAAGAGTTGTCACCTACAACGGGCGAACCCGTCACCCCAGGAAGATATAACGATATCGATCGCTCTTGCAATGAGGAGTGAACGTAGAAACTTGGCAACGAAACAGTCCACCGCCTAGCTACACCAACATGCCCGTGACAGTCTAACGCCTTACCGCGTAGCACTGGGAAGTTGACCCAGCGGGCAGCCTAGCAACCTCACTACCAGATTTGGCCGGATTTCTCTGTCCTCCCGTTTGGTACAGGATCCGAAGTCGCTTGCGCGTTAATTCAACGGTAATTCAGTTTGAATTGATTGAATTGAGAACGCCATGGCCAGCGAGGCCATGGCGTTCTTAACCCGTCTATTACTCAGGATCGGGTGCCATGGCATGGAAGAGTACATTCCTGGTTCGACCCTCTTCGGAGATGTTACTGGATAGGAGCTGAGCCGTGGGTTGAACCGACCAAAAATATCGAGCAGGTTTTCATGGCTTAACTGTCCGAGAACCGTCAGCTGCCGGACCGCAAGGTCAGTTTATTTTTTCAGCTGGTTCAACTCATAATTCAGCTGTCATCCGGGAGTCTCCTCTAAGAGATGATTTTAATGGACAAGAGTGGCTTCCTTCGGATCATCCTCAAAGGAAAGACAAATCCGTCTCGGACCCGAAAGCTCACATGCCTATCACCCTCCTACCCTACTTGGGCAAGGTGCTGAAGAGGCTAGTGCGTAATCGGCTGGAGCGGACACTTTCTATCTAAAACGAACGCCAGTTTAGTTTTATTCTAGGTAATGTATTTTATTACCTAGAATAAAACTTTTATGTAGTTTTATTCTAGGGGATGTAATTCTTTCCGTGAGATTGGACTGATGCATACAGAAGTGATTATGTTTTGCGGTTTCTCCTCGAGATCGATGGAGTCTCCGATAACGCATGGTGGCCGATGATCCTGTGCAACTCCGCGCGAGGCAGTGCCCGAACAATATTCTAAAGATCATTCAGAGCTACTTTGCGGACTGGTTCGACATGACCCATATAACCAAGCTTGTAGATTGATATCGATGGGGTATCCCCAGAGTTCCCAGCTCAGGCAAGCAAACCTGCCACCGCCCAACCGCCCAACGACCACCAAAAGCTTTCCCCCTGTCTACAACTGTCTACAACTGCACGATACAACCGCAGGTATAGTTCACTGTGGTCTTTCCCGGATAGGTACCTCTAGTACAGCTGAATTACGACTTGGGTCGACCAAAGAAACACAAACTGGCCCTAAGGCCAAAGCTGCATAGAATCGTTGGGACGGCCTACCTTTTAACACGATTTCAAAAAAAGGAGAAGGTTATCAATTCGATAGTACAAATTTTTGTTTTCAATGTTTGTTTTGTTACCTCAGAACTCTGTCATTTATAAACCGATTTGGATAATTCTTTTTTATTTAAAAAGGATATACTTCCAGATTGGTCCAATTTTTATCAAAATCAAAAATAGAATCCATGAAGAATTGAGGGCACTCCTCAAATATTATCTTATAAAGTTGAAAATTTACATGTTGGTTCAATTCCGATGGCAATGCATTTTTTTAATAGCCTGACCTGATTCTACACCCTGGGTTGGCTCCCGACGAAGGGGCTCCTCAACGGTCAACAGCACAGACACGAAATATTGTATACTCATTCAGTTACGATAGCTTGTTCTAAGTTTCACCACGACAAGGCTGCTGCAACCAGGGTTGGCTCCCGACGAGGTGAACATCACAGACACGATTTTTTTGTATATGAATTCTATTGTATACGGCTACTGCACGGAGTCGGTTTTTTTGGTAAAATTTTACATTATCCTAAGACAGAATCCACCCCAGAAAGGTATAGAAACTGCTGTCTTTCATTCAACCTGGACTAACCTCAAATACAGTCAAACCCATGCGCATGACACTGGGAAATATTACACAATACTCCACTGCTACCTCGCGCCTTGGCTACCAGATTTAGACAAATTTCTGCATTAATCTGTCTTGTCAAGGATTTAAAGTCGCTTGCGCAGCTTGTAATCATATTAAACAAAGCCCAAGAGCAAACGCCGAAGGTAGCAGGTGTTGATCTCCGTTAACCGTGATTTTTGCAAGCCCCGCAATATCTAGCATATTCGCGTGTTCAGATCTGAGAGTGATTTTTATCATTTCACCTCTACTGCCGCAAAGAAATATGTAGACTACAGAAACCTCTTCTATAAGCAGTCAATTATCAATATTAATGTATTGGTCATTTCTTAGCCCTTACTAGGGATATGTATAGAACTACTTCAATACTAGATTACTGCTACGCTTTTCGTACTCAAAAGCTCAGTGCAGCCTATATTGAAATCTACTGGTCGACACTTACGGCAGTGTAAATATATAGGTCTATCATCTACCTTACCTAGGGTTGTCGACTACAGCGGGCGAGCCCGTCACCTCAGGAAGTTTTAACGATTAGTCATTATATATCCCTGGAGTGAGCGCAGAAGACTTGGACAAAACAGTCCACCGTCTAGCTCCGCCACAAACCCGTAAGAGGCCAACGCCTTAACCGCGAGATAGCCAGGAGTGTTACCCGGCGGGCTTACACTCACGCCCTTACTTCCAATTGTGACCAGATTACTCCAGTCTCTCGATTGGTTACGAGTTCGAGGTCGCTTGCGGGGTCCTCTCCCTTACGAAGCGGTGAAACAGTGTATACCGAATCTATCGCGGCCCACAGCGTCCTTTGCCCGACCATCTACCTTACCTAACATCTATATACTTCAATATACGATACATCGGCAGAAAATATAATAAACACAGCAAGATTTCAGTAACACAGAGATCTTGACGCGCCCTGAGCCGCGGGTACCACGTGTCATATTATATCACTGACTCAGCGGTAATTTCTTTCATATAAACGATTAATAAACAAACATAAACTACAAATAGGGAGACAGCACTCCCTCCTCGAAGCGTAACAGGCAGTGTCATGTTTGACTTACAATGAAGCAATCGAAAAAGTGCGAAATGTTTTTATAATCGCTTATTTGTAACGCACTAATGAAAGAAAAACTTATATAATGGCAATTTATTGTGTGCTAATGTAACATCTACGTTTTACAATAATTACACGCCTCTTAAGGAGCGACTCGAACGTTTACAAAGTGATCAATGAATTAAGGGTGGAATAACGCGTGGTGTTCGCGTCATATTAACGCAAAATTCACCTTTTTTTATTGCAAGAAGAGCGTCTTATACGCACTTTATTATTGCATTAATAGTAGCGGGCAATTAACTCGAGCAAAAAGTCGCGACACGCATTAATAATGCGAACGGCTTGAGAAAAATGACGTTATGCCACTTGTGCAAGCTAGGCTAAAGTGGACTATAAAATGCTGCTGAATAAAAATATAGAAAATACACTAATATAAATTTCTAATAAAATTGATTTCTAATAAATTGATTTTCCTAATCTTCCATAATTATTTATATTACAATCTTTTCTTATATTTTTTTTTCTAATTTTGTTTATTTACCTTACTAAATACAATGATTGAATATCAAAGATGGATTACAATACAAAAAAATATATTGACAATTTCTATAACGACATTGTTACTGATTTAATTTTATATTTTTTATAATTTTAATTTTACTGTTTTATAACCGACTCTTCGGTTTTATATTTTGACTATCTGCAGTATTTTAGCAGCTCCAATTATTTTAAAAATATCTTGGATCTTTGTTTTAAATTGAAATAGTAATTGTTTTACTATTTGAAAAAAATAGTCGATATTTTTAAAAAAATATATACCATATAACGTATAATACCAGTTATTCAATTTGACTATACCAAGAGTAGTGATTCCTACCAACTGGTTTATTTGAAAAAATAAAAAAATAACAGAAAGCCAATATTAATAGCTTTTTTATATTCACAAAGATTTGATGCACATAAAATGTATGCTTTCATTTTATCTACCCTCAACTCATAATATATAATTACTGGAAAATACTTAGTCAAAGGGAATCTCTCAGACTCTGAATTTATTTTGGACTAGCATGTCTATGAGTAGTTGCTATTGAATTGTACGGGTTTGTTAAAATAACATTTATGGGTCAATAGGAAATAGAACTGATACTACGTGGACATAGGGCACAGTATTTACGTTATTGAATCGCAGAAACTGAAACTGCAGAAAAGGAAAGTTTGTTTTTCTCAATATGAAGTTAGGACATGTAGGTTAAATTAAAAACTCTTTATGTTTGCGTTTCCCAATATATAAGGAGTAACCAATTACTCCTTGACATTTGCTGACATTTAAATTTAGTAGTAGAAATTTGGAAAATATTTCGATTTATTTATATATTTATTTCAAGTATTATTCAGGAGCCTTACATACTAGACTAATTCACCATATTAAATCTAGAATGTACAAGTCTATTAAAACTGACTTACATAAGTAGGGTCCATAACATTTAATATTAAAAGCATATAAAAAATATCTAAGTAAAACAAATTACCTATTTATATTAAAAATAAGATAGCAGGAGTTGCATTTTCAGCTGTTAAAGGGATATACAAAAGATGTCTCTGTCAGTTGGTAAGGAAGGTAATAAAAACAACCCTCTCCACTGGCCTGGCCTGTCTATAAAAATATTTGTACGATGGTACCGCACATTAAACAACAGATATGGTCTCTTCGCTATGTAATTTATCGGTGCATACAATTCAAATATACATTAAACATCTGGTAAATAAATAGTTCCTTGAATTAGGTCATATGTAAATGTAATTATAAAATGTATTAACGCGTTACGAGTGTATTGTATCCTAGCGTTCCTAGAACAAAAGTGGACGCAAATAAATACGAAATATATTAAATTCACCACCTGAAAGAATGCTAATAATGGATCATGTGTAGGAGATATATTAATGTACAACGGATATCATGTTACAAAGTATATGGAAAGACCTATCTTATTTATTGTATAAGTGTAGGCGGCTCGCTCGAACGCGGGAAAGCGATGGCCTCCGCCCCGCCAATAGTGAAGCCGGGCGCGTAAAAAGTATCATTTATGAGGCGTCTGTTCGCGTTCAATGAGCGGTGTGTATGATAACGCATTCGGCCGCGTTCCTAGAAAAAATAGCGCGGCTCCGTTTGTTGGTTAGCTTTTTGCAATCGCGTCGCAGCACTACGCAAGCGTCTCGCACCGGCGGCGGCGCTAGGGCGCGCGCGCACGCAACGCGAACGACGCGCCGCCCGCGCCGCGCCCGCGTCGCGCTCCTAGCGAACAATCGACCGTTGCAGATGCACCGACGCAAAACACCGCCCCCTTGTCTCGTTTATCCACGTCGGAATTAATATTATTACGTTAACTATTGTCATTACCGAGTCGACCTCCACTACATTTTATTTTATATTATACAGTAGCTACTCAAAACAACAATCTGCATTTCAAAAAGAAACACTCTTTTGATTTCAGTAGATCATATATATATTTTCACCTAATAGATCGTAACAAAAAATATATCATACTGATTAGATTGCTCTAAGAAAAATAATCACGTAAATTTAGCCAGATAACATCGACTTATTTTTATTCTCTTTCAGTGCAGAGCAGTGAGTATTTCCACAGGACGCGGATTCATAGAGCGGCTCGAAGGACCAAAAATGATTTCGCCGGAAATTGACGTCATCAACGTAGAGATGGGAGTAGAAGAGAGATGGTATAGGTGCTCTAACCTTGTATGTGTGCGGTGTTGAGACTGGAGGTTGATCTGAAATCTATTCTGCTGATGTGATGATCGATGCACCCCAATAATTGTTCTTTTGCACTTTGGCTAGAAACTGCGCGAATTTCGCGAGCACTTGGGCATGAACCGGCGGACGCGCGCAGTCACGTTACGTTGTCGTGTCGAATACGTACTGCCTGACGACACTTGCCGCGGTACCGTCCGTTTTGCATTGCGAGTGTGTCCGAAATTTCCTGAACTATTCCGATCGTCCCGCTTCGGGGCGAGAATAACCGTTCTTGGAGCAGTCTTTAAATCTTCGAAACCGAAAATAAGAGATCCGCGCCGAGCATAACATGTTTTAGAAACAGACTCAGAAAACACATGTGGTACGTTAGTATCCTTATGTCATCCCGAAAGTCATAGAGTACCTAAACAGTAATAGCGTGCCTAGACTGCCAAATGTCAAATAAATAATTATCTAAATGTCCAAATTACAAAGTATCACAAAATATATCAATGTGATTTAATTTTATTGTACACGCGACACATATGAGGCATGTTAATAGTATTAATCTTGTATAGCTTCTCGCTAAAGGAGGTTCAAATACGGCCGGAGTACGACGATATGAGTTTAAAAGATATTTTCTCATCACCGTTGTAATTTGAAATTTTGTTAAAGAAATCGGCTACCTGGCGGCGTATTTCCAGTGTTACAAATTTAAAAGCAGCCAGTATTTCCTCGTAGCCAGTTAGCAGATTTTTAAGGCCACCTTTTGATGGCAACCTTTCACAGAAACTTCCTCTGAATGGATTAAATTCTATCGGAGGACGATATCAAATAAGGTTATTATATTGAGGACCGAAATTCATAATGCAAACGCAATAATGAAATATAAAACAGGACCAAAATTTGGGATTTTAAAACTTTTTATATTTAGCTTCTTTATTTTCTCTTATTTTTTAACTTCTACTTTTTAGCTTCTCTTGAAATTCGGCACACGGCCCGGGGGCATAATGGTTAGGTCGCCTGATCTTATTTCGTAAGATTCCGGGTTCGATTCCCGGATGAGTTACTTTTTTCGTTGGGATAAAATTAATGGAATTGCATTTCAATTCTGTCGATTGCATGCAATAAAAAGACAGAATTTTACACACATGTTACACGCACATACCTATGGATATAAAAACTTTATAATAGGGTTGGTTGTAAGAGAATGTTGTATGATAATAAACCCGCTCATTGTGAGAGTTCATTTTTGTCTTATTCATGTCCAAAATTCTGCTGTTTTTATTAAAAACATGGTTTACGGAAAAAATACCTATTACAAAATTGTTTAAAATTTAAAAAACGTATGAAAACAAGCTTGAAGTCGAAAACGCTTATATTTATAATAAAAATATATATTTTTTTAAATATTAATAAAGTGACAGGATATATATATTATTTATACAGTATAATAGTGCAATAATAATGCATTCAGGTGAGAGAATAGGAAATATATTTTTTTTATACCATTAGGTTTATATTATTATACTATTATTATTACAAAATTGTTATTATTATTATTATATTGCATAAAAATAATATTACCGTGAATTTCGGTAGGTACATGGAATGAATATTCGTAATTCCATGACAGTTTTAAGGGCTCTCTAGACGATCAAGCATGCTTGTCAAGCATCGCGTCGCGGGCTGGGAGGGCTAACAGTAGTAGGGCCATTTCTTATGTATGAAATGAGTGGTGGTGCGGTGTCAGAGATCACATAATGGTGTCAATGACTTTAATTAAACAAAACTTAACCTTTTTATACCAAGTCTACACAAACGCGCGGGTCATCATGAGTTCCTAACCCACACCGATGTGGGGGTACGATTTATATAATCTATCATTATATCACGCTAGTGTTACTACCCGGCATTGCCTGTGTTATATCTGTGCTAAAATACATATGTATACATTTTTTTATGGCGATCGGTTGAACGGTATAAAATGTAATGTGATTCAGCGCCATCGAGTAAAAAGTTACAACAAAGTGAAAAGCGTGAAAATATTATTCGGTCCCAAATATCTATATGTATTAATTTTTATGACAATCGGTTGAACGGTATAGAAGTTTATGTACTGCAGCGCCCTCTAGTGGCGAGTTACAATAAAGTGAATAGTGCGAAATTAGTATCCGTCCTCAAATACAATAAAGTGATACCAATTGTCATAATTCTCAGGTCTGTAAAGGTTAGAGTATTTGAATTTAAGCATACTGCTCACAGAAATCATCGTAAGCTGCTGATTATAAGTCTAAGAATACTGCTACCGATTTTATATTCAACTGGGAGCCGTTTTCGGCTGCGATTCGCCGAAATCCAACTTGCTACATATATCGAACCACTGTTCCATGACACACTTTTTGCAAATTCCCTTCCCACATATTAAAGGCAAGATACACGAGGTGGTGATTGTTTGAAAGATGTGGTATTTCCTATATTATGTGAAATATATTATAAACTGGAACCATGAGGTGACTAACATGAAGCCGACTGGGGAACACTGATATGTATGTACAGTGCAACCCAATGGATTCTATAAGTTTTACCCCTAAATTAGTTCAGGAAGCAAGAACATGTGCGAAGCAAATCCGGGATCAAAAGAGCGGTATCGAAATTGATAGTTTTCCAAAATGTATGGTTTTTACCATGTATATTCGGGATTCATTTTAAATTATTGTGACTATTTTTCTTCTCTCTGAAGCCTAATATACAGTGAACACAGTGGAGTTTATCAATCTACGAGTACTTCTCCTTGGGGCACATTGATACGATTTCTCAAGTCACATTATTTTTGTATAATATAATGAAATTTGTAAAAAAAACATGACGATATTTATAGTTATATTCAAACTGGGTTAAATATACAATACAATGATTTTAATTGTAGAGTAAAATTTCTTTCAGTTCATTTATTTTACTTTCAGGGCAAAGGGAAATTATTATGAACGCTCTAAAAAAATCGCAATAAAGTCGGTTTGGACCCCCCCCCCCCCCCCGTCTCCCCGAGACGATTAAGACCATTTCCAGACTGAAGTATGTCTGTGTGCCTGTGCCTCCACGATAGTGCCCAAACGCTTCACTAGAATGAGCTGAAATTTGGAATGCAGGAATCTATTGGTCATAGCAAAAGTTGGAAAGCAATCTTTTCAACTCTTTCAACCGATTTCAACCACATTTGGTTGTAATCAATCCACCATAGGTCGCGCTAGTCATATTTCAATCTCGAAATATTGCAGTTAGGGACTTAAAATTTGGTACACATATGCCTTGCTGGACCGAAATCACGTTTTGAAATGTTGGTTGGAATATCTCGTATACAAGCGGCGCAGAAATCTAAGAAAATACTACTTCATATTGAAAAAAAAAGCTATTTTAATACCATGGAAATACTACGAAATTCTAAAATATACACAATACACACACACAATCACGATCGGGCGAGGAGGGTCCGGGGATTGCGTTAAGATGAAGGGGGGAGGATTGGGGGTTGAGGGGTTGGACGCCCATTGAGGGGGGAGGCTGTCTGCTTGGCGGGAAAGTGCTGTCTGCTTGGGATGACATTTGCTAACATAGTCACTTGACACAATCACTATCGGGTCAGGAGGGGTCGAGGGGTTGCTTTGAGGGGGGGAGGATTGGAGGTTGATAGGTTGGAGGCCTGGGGGGGCTGTCTGCTTGCCGGAAAAGTCTTTGGAATGACCCAACCGTTTTTTTAAATAGCCAAGCAAGAATCGTATCAATCTTCCCATACTCTCCTTTTGAATAAATAGGGACGTAATTTTACACCGTCCCAGTAACTGTTTGAGAGTAGCATGAAGTGTAAGTAAGCCCTCCGCAACTATAAAATCCGCGATAGTCACTATATGTAGGTAGGTAGCACAGTGACGCCTGTGCAGCAGCAGCTCGGCGCGGGCGTCGCAACTGCCTCGCTGAGTCGTATAGACGTCTAGATTGGCCTCGTCGGCAATCCCGCCCGATATTGCGTCTTGCACGCATTTCCGCCCTAGGGCCGCCCGACCGCCCAACATTTACCGCCCAACAAAAACGGATTGCACCCCCATGAATATTTAGCACGGGAAGAATGCATAAACTTTCAGTTGTGAAGAGTTGGTCTCGCAAACCGCAGACAGATTTTTTAAAAATATATTGAGTCAAAAACAAATAGATGGGTAGTATAGCTGCATTATCGTATTATTTTGTGTGAAAACGTCTTTCTTGGAACACTCTAAGTAGGTACGGGCCCTTATCTGACCATCACCCCCTGATCGATGACGTAAGCATACAAATACACAAGTTGAATACGTTTATCAACGGACAATTATCTATTTTTAGAATATACAAACCAATTCGCGCCGCACCTCCGGACCACGAGATATAGGTTAATAAACTTGTGGAGAATAGGGCACGTATGTCGTGGAGAATAGGGCACGCATGTCGTGGAGAATAGGGCACGTATGTCGTGCATACTCGTTTCTCTCCACGGTAGGACGTGTTATCGGCTTTTGCGTATATAAAAAGTGGTATTCATAAATAAGTTTTTTCGATTTTAAATGTACTTTTAATACAAATATAATCTTGTTGGAATTATTTCTAATATACGTATTATAATATGAATATTATAATACGTATTATAGTACGTATATTATACGTATTATATACGTATTATAATACGTACATGGGAACCAAATATGCCAAAAGACCACGAGTACAAATTAAATAAATACCATGATCTCCCAAATGCCGTCACCCGGAACGGCTTCACTGTTCACCTTCACGCGGTGGCGCTCGTGGCCTGCCAGGTAAATCTCTGTTTCACCTTTTTAAAGATCTTGGTCTCTCCAGGAAAATAATCAACTTTTTCTTAAAAAAAATTGTATGACTTCGAAGGGGGAGTAAATGGGTGGTAAGGTGCACGCTCACATGTGGCAAGACAGCTGTCCTAAACCTACTACAGCCGGTCGTTAGTCCGGAATCAACTGCTCACCCCCCAGAAGTATATTGTAATATAGTTTGTCAATTCCACAGAAACATGGGCTATGAGCAAGAAAGGAAAAGTATTTAAATATTGTTCAATGAAGTCCACTTTGAGGAGATATAAAAAAAAATATCTAGCATATAATAATTTTAAAATCTTGAGTATTATGTATTTTCAGAATCTTTAGTCAGAATGTATTATAAGGTAAGTTTTTTATTACAAAAACTTTAGTTTTCCTTATTTTATTATTGTGTTCCCAGTTTTGTGTTTTTTTTCTTTTCATAATATTGAATTTATTTTTGTAATAGGTACGTTAGTAGAAATATGAATAAATCTTAATAAAAATAACTTATGTTAAAGATATTACATTAACGATAAAATTATGTTAGCGATTATTTACACAAAAATTAATTTGAAAATCGACGTTAGTTTTTATAAGGACCAGAGCAACACTTTTAACATACTGTAAAATTGCGTAAGAATCAAAATTTTGTACATCGTAATAGTGGATTGATGGAGATTTTCACCGTCGATATAGATACGGTAAAGCTTAAATAAAATGTATCTGACTCCCTGGGTGCAGCAGCCATGTTATATTAGAACTTAGAACAAGATATCATAATTGAATGCTATACATAATTTCGTGTTTGTGCTGTTGACTGTTGAGAAATCCCCTCGTTGGAAGCCAGCCCTGGGAGCAGCAGCCCTATCGCGGGGAAAGTTAGAACGTGCTATCATAGTTGAACGCGTATACAACATTTCGTTTCTGTGCCGTTGACCGTTAAGGAGTCTCCCTCGTCGGAAGTCTATCCTGGGCAATCATGTCGTATTAAAATTGATAACGGGCTATCATAACTGAATGTGTATACAAAATTGTTGACCGTAGAAGAGTATCTTGTCAAAAGCCGTTCCTGGATGTAGAATCAGGTCATGCTCGCCATAAAAATGCATTGTCATCGTAACTGAACCGACTTGTAAAATTTTAACTTCATATGATAAGAGGAAGTGTTTCTAATCCAGCTTGCAAAATTTAACCTAAACAGAATATCAAACCTTGCAAGTTAAATAAAAGCTTGTAACATGGCGATGACTTCAAAAACTAAACGCCATCGCTAATCGTACCATGTGTATAGTCATCGATACACAACATAAAGTCATCTACAGTCCACCAACACTACACAAACATACACATACTCAACATCATCGAACATCATCAACGTTCGTATACGTTGTGGAGGATCGACTCCACGATACAATTTGTCGTGTACAGGTATATCTGACTGGACATACAATTACTTGGCTGTCGCTTCGCATCTTCGTGACCGTCACTCAACTAATCAGCATATTTCGACCACAATGCACCTCGCACATCGCCCGTCATCGGTCAACAACGGGCTCTGCTACTGACTTTGAGCGCAGAATTCTGTCGGGTGACCATCGGTTAATATATTTCCCACGAGATTGAGTAAATTATATAATATCATATGTAGGTTTTTTAAAAAATACAAAGGTTATAAGTGTGATTACTAAGAGTAAGTAGTACTTAAGATGATATCAAAGATTCTACATTCTAGTGATTTTTTAAAAATATTAACTGCAATATTATATGCTCTTAAACAAAGTGTACTTAAATAGAGAAAATAACGTTTATTAAAACCTAAGAATGAGTTCGTCACTGACTCATAATATGTCGTATATACATTTTTTGGCCGAACAGTGAGACACTGGTGCTTTGTGGACTACATAGAGTGCAGAGTGATTTTTCATACCATTTGGAAACCATATTCGTCGATATTTTTCATTGTATTAATTGCTATCAAGTCATTTACTATCGACATCCTTATTATTGTATCCTTATCCTTACAGCAACAGCTGACATTTTGTAGCCGCCGAGCCCACCGCCGCGCCTTTACATTGTATCATTGAGCGTTGCTGTTGAATTTGAAATTAAGCTAATCAGTGTCTTTACTGATTACTAAAGGAAACATAGGCAGCACTAAATGCAACAAATTGCAGTCTTTCGGTAAATACTGGAGATAAAAATGAGAATGCTATAGAAACCCTAATATAATCGCAGTCCTTGTGAGAGTGTTTTTGGTTCCAGTAGGCATTGAATTTAGCGATCATATTAACCGAGGACAATAATTCCAGTATCGAAAAATATTACTGCTGAATTGACTTGCAAAATGGTTGAAAATCGAATTTTATCTAGCATTCGTCATTCTTCACGAGCTTTCCGAACCATTAAGATCCCGCAGTCTCGTACTTCGGACAGCTTCTGACAATTTATTCAAAATTCCTTGTCATGATACCGGTTTCCACACCTACTCTTTCAGTGTAGGACTGAAGACTTTGGTGCAAGACTTTGGAACGATCTCTCATCAAATATACGAAACTCGCCTTCATTAGAATCATTCAAGACTCACCTCAAAAAATACTACTTTTTAAGAATCAAAACAGTTCTCTTTTGTTTCTCTCTCTTTTCTCTACCAAATTACTGCCTTGGGCATTCTTAGTTTTATATATAGTAATTTCTATTTTATGCAAATTTATTCATCTTTATTTCCACAACGCATGCATGTACTACTGCACTGTAAGTAGGTTAATTGTAAGATATTGCCATGTATCAATAAGCTCGCCATTTTGTATCCTATTTTTTGAATGCGATTAAAGAGTTTATTATTATTATTATTCTGGAGTCATTACAACAGCTGATCTAGAGATACAGGGTGCACGATAAAACGTATATGTGAATAAACATCTCTCCTCCTATTATTTATAGACGCGAGGACCTATTTATGAAGCCATTAAAATTCTGCAAACAACAAAACTAAGAGTTTTTATTGGTTACAGAAAAGATACTTACTCATGACAAGGAAAAAAATCGGTTGTCTGTAAAGTCGGTTTACTGACGATAAATGAACGTGACGTCATAAGAAAATACTGATGGAATGGTTGCATTTGAAGCAGTTTCATTTAAGATTCTGATATTGTTTATTACAAACACCCAAAAATATATGCTTTTATACTCACCGATTTGATTACAACATATAAATGTATTATTGTATAGCAGTATAATTGTACAATTGTTTATTGTTTAAAGTTTATTGTTTTTTTTTTAATTTGAAAGTTTGAAATCTCAAACTGTTAAATAACGGTTTGAGAAGCGTTTGAGCACGCTGCGCCATCTAGCAGTAGGTAATACGTCGTAAATAAACAATATCAGCGACATTTTACCAACCACTAGATAGCGCATCGTAATGATAGCTTTTCATACTTTTTTTTTTTTTAAATAAAAAATTACTTCGTTGTACCCACAAGAAAATTGTCCGTTCAGTAATAACATTCCGTATATCAAGAATACATATAAAATTATCTCAAGAATTTAAATCAATCTAGTGATTTTCATTCGTACCATTTTAGACTGAGGTTAGTAAATAATTCTTGTCGCAACCGGTAGATGGCAGCATTTATATTGAATAGTAAATATAATAAATGGAACGCCTCAGAGCGAGGTAACGCCGCATGAGTCATGTTTTTTCGTGCGTGCAGCAGGCTCCATCGATTTATATGACGTTGTCACGTCAAAAAAGGCTCCAGTCATAACAATATCATGCTAAAACGGCCTGAATAAAGTTACTGCAATCCTAAACAAGTCTTAATTCGAATTAAATAACAACCACGATGCGTGCTATGTACTGTTCTTGTTCAAATCTAAAAATGGATACAAATGGAGCTGCCATGGCATTAGCCGACCGGAATCGAACCCATCATTATATTATTATTACACTTGGGAGAAGGGGGGGGGGGGGAGGGAGTGAGCGGTGGACGTCGAAATAAAAACCAACTGTGGTACATTTAGGGGTATTTGTAATGGTTCTCTCGATGGCATTCTCCCAAATATCAACGTCACCGCATACTAATTATAAATTACTCGTATGACTCATTCTCCAAAAATATATCATGTCCCTAAAATTAGTCCCTAAAATATTATGTCCTTAAAAAATAATAGTTTGCGAAATAGGTTACAATTATAAGCGAAATGTCGATATCATTTTAACACTGTTTATCGTCGTTGTTTATGTCGATATCATTTTTACAGTAATATCGTAATAATATGTCACTCAAACCCGATTTCATTTTTGCACCGCGACAAAATCAGTTGACCGCCCGTGTCGTCGCACCGTTGCCTTCGATTCGTCTTGGCCGGCATTGATTAGAATAATTACCGTTTTCTCTCGCCCCCTTGAATTTATTATTATAATATTTATTATTATGCTACATATAACATTTTAGAAATAGTAGACCATCGTCTAATA
This sequence comes from Micropterix aruncella, assembly GCA_944548615.1. Classification (NCBI taxonomy): domain Eukaryota; kingdom Metazoa; phylum Arthropoda; class Insecta; order Lepidoptera; family Micropterigidae; genus Micropterix; species Micropterix aruncella. The sequence continues at coordinate 16,260,020 of OX155955.1, read as the reverse complement.
TTTCTAAAGTTAAGTGTATCCATTATTTTGTGAATCTCATTAAAATAAATTATCGTGCGGAAGATAATTATAATTATAAATCAATCATTGGGGCTTTCAGCATGGGAGGTAGGACTTGCCTTATTTTTAACACGCTTTTATTAGTTCGACCTGTATGTAACTATGTAATGGAATCTAAGGTAACTAATTTCCATCTTCCAAGGATCGTAGCGTCATGAAAATTGGCAGCTGTAAGTAGTTCTGATGACAATACAATAATATGGTACTGTCGAACTGATCTGATCATGGAGTCGGAAGATATGAACTGGATCTTCATGATGGAACATCGAACATAGCTGTGTTTGGACTTGTTAGAAAAGTCTTGGAATGAACATTGACCACGAATAGGTTTCAAGGTCTGATGATGAAGCCGAAAGATAGGCACTGGCATTCCATGATGGAATATCGTATCATAGCCGTGTTTGGACTCGTTAGAAAGGTCTTGTAATGAAATTTGACCACGATTTAAGATAATTTATGAAAGCGTGTTTTTAGTGTTTTTTTTTAAACTATTAATTTATTATCATATCATTTAAAGCCCCGGTAGGTACGACAATTTGATGGGTAGTAAAAACGTAGTTTTTATAAATGAATTAATATTAGCGCCATCTAAGCAAAATATTTCAAAATTAAATATTTTTTCGTAACATAGTATATACGCTCAATCAATCAATCAACCAATAAAAAAATAATTAATCAATTATCAATCAATCAATCAAGCAGGCAAGCAATTTTATATGAATAAAAGTATATTCATGCTTTCAGTATTATAAGAGATTCGTTAATTTACCCTCTTTGTCTATTGTATATTAAATGAGAGTATAGTCAAAGCCCCACCCCGGAACTGACACGCTCAATTTGTTTCCCTAGTTTATGAAGTTCAAATGTTATACACATTAAACCTACTGAAATTTAGTATCGGCAAACTTTCGTCGTACTACACGCATATTCAGGTGTTTTCACATTCACATTTTCAATACTTTGCATGTTAAAGCTATCGTTAGTATTATGTCGACTTCTCCGAGGTATAACCTAACCTGTGCTTGTATATTATGCAAACCACACACGTAGTTCCAATATGGTCATTTCTACTGTTATTAATAAGCTAATTAAATGTGTATTACTTGAAAGTTAGAGGTGTGCGTTTAAAAACCACATTGTTTTCGCGAACTGTGATCTGGGGAGATTTATGACGTCATTGCATTCATGAAGAGGTAGTTGACAGGGGGCATTTTTGATAGAGAAATGATCGATAATCATTACCAGGTGTTTAGAAGCGACCGGGACCAAATGCTAGGCTGTTGAAGGGAGATGGTGTCTTCTTTGAAATACGTATATTTTTTTCCGCACATACATTCTGCTTGGAGTAGGGACACTGAATGCATATGGGTAACGATTCCTGCAAGGCTCTGGCTTTCTGCCATGACCTACATATTGCATGTGCCTTCTTCCCAGGAGAAAGGCACGCTCACTCTCCGTCCATATCCGAGTTCCCTCAGTGCCCTATCGATGCGAAACAGTCACCATAACGACAGGTTTTAGTAACATTTTTGCAGGAGAATGTGTGAAACATTTGTTCCTTTATTAATACGACGTTTTACTGTTAATTTAATTACTAAATTATATTTCTCTACCTCTGAATGTTGGTGATAAATTTAAAAAATATGTCAGTTTCCATTACTAATATTCCAGTAGAAGTGCGAAACTGGTAACTAAAAAAACTAAATATATCGACATACAATTATTACAAATGTACCAATTTTTGTATAATTATTATTAAAAAAAATATGTACAAATACATTTCTAGAACGGTTTTCGTCATGATTTGCAAGCTGCAAAATCATCCATCAGTTTTGAGGCATCCATTTTTCGGCTTCCTTGCCCCCTAGCCAAGTTGGAGTTGGATAGAACATCGTTCCTAGACAGAAGTATCATTTTGAGAACCAAACTTAGACCCCGGTGCGCCGCACCGGCTGCACCGGCTTAGTTTCGCCACTGGGTGGTGTTATACTTTACCACGTGTCGAACAAGATGACTATCATCCATCTCTCGAACTTGTTCTTCCAAAAGTTTCAACACCACAATTGCGCGATTCTTAGAATGAAATATTTATGTTCGGAAATGTAAACTATTGCTTTTTATAATAACTTTCTAACACCAGTAGATTGGCTCGATGTACTAAATATTGAGCTTGATAAGTCGGCGGTTATATTTTATAATATTGTAAATTATGCTTGAAAACAGTATATCTTACAATCAAAAACATCCGGTAATCATTATCCCCGTTAGTATACCAGATTTCTTATAAAAGTAATCATCGAAAAAAATGTAATCCGCAGGACTACGATGGATTTTGTCTCTTGCGAGCTCGTCAGAGAAAGATACAACAAGAGTTCTTTATATGCGATTTAAGACACTGCGAGAATATAATTCGAGTTAACCCGAAGTACCCACGGCGATATGTTAAATCACTACGCAAAGATGTTAATGTTCCTCGCCACATGAAATGGTTGTACTTTCTGTTCCGGGGATTTAATAACGTAAGGGGTTTAGTGACAGCAGTCTCTCAGTAATCCGGCAGATAGAGTAAGTAAACACAAATATTAGTATTTAAACAATTTATTATCCATTAATTAATGTACAGAGAGGCTTACCATATATGTTGATGCGAGTTAAAAGAGTGAATTTATACATGAAATATCAGCGTTTTTATACCCAACATTATGACGTCAAAATTTTCGAAAGTATATCAAAATGTACGGTTGGTGGTATTTGAAAGACGCATAATTATTTTTGAGTCCGAAAGACACAATTCAGTTTCTTGATAATTATATCGTTATTGACATCAGACAAAAATTAGTGTAAAAAACGTTTCATGTGTTATATTAAAAGTGGTCATTGAATTATATTGTTGCTGGACCGTTATATACATTGCGAACAGCGGTCATTGACCCTGCGACAAGCAGTCAATTATTTCCGATTCGCGCTCAAAATTACTGAGATTGGTAATAACCACTCAGCCTGAATGAAGACGCCGGATTACTGGCAGGTCCAGAAAGGTGAAATGCCGTATTATAATGGGAGTACTGTAGTTCAATTCGGTATATGTTAACCCAGATGCACACTCGGGTTAACACCACTTATATGAGGATTGAAACTTACAAAGTTCTTCAAATATATGTAATGTGGAATTTGCTGAGAACATTTTGCTGAAATAATTGAGCTAGACCGATATAAACAACGTTTCAGGCCATGACGCACTGCATCTCGTTTTGTTTTGCAACTGTACCGTATCGCTTTCTAAGCTGCTGGCTTTTCTTATTCATAAAGGTGGTGCAAAGAGTGCCCTCTCGATCTATCGGTTAATATTGATACTGGCGGTAGGAAGCAAAATATTGGGAAAAAAACAATAAATTGCAACCATTCTTGAATAAATTTGATAGATAATCAACACGGCTTTCTTCCTGGGAGCTCAGTCACTAAGAATCTGTGTAAGTTCCTCGTTGTTGTAAGTGTATTGTTTTGCGTAATTTGCCACAGTTTAGAACGAAAGTAACACTGATTTCGAAAGAATCATTTAAAGTCCATATGTGCGAGCGAGATGACTGGCTGAATTAATCATCGGTACGTGACAGCAATCGCACCCTGTCGATAATTGTCGCTGCCTTATCAATAGATATATTGTCGCGTGGAGCGAGCTGTGCACGCTAGATAGCACCAGTAGGCGCTAGCAAATTTATTTATTTAATTGTTTTTTTTTAAAAGAAAAGTCAAGCCGGGCTTTTGGGCTTATATAAAAGGACCGCCACTGGTGACTATACCTCCAAAACAAACTCCGATATCATTCGAACGCATCAAAGAACATCTATGCCAAATTTCAAATTATTACCAATTATTTTTCCTAGAATTCTATATTTGACTGGGCTATTAATGTATGTAGTCTTCAGTAATTTGATCAAAACTCATAGGGCGAGAAATTAAAATTCGTAAACACAAAACTCATAAGGCAAAAAAAACATCAAATTCGAAATATACATCGAAATATACAGGTTAGGTACCTAACCTAACCTAACCAATCAGTAAAATTCTTTTAAAGTTCTTTTTATGATCTGATATTAAATATCATAATCTATCGAAAAATTACTCCGATTTTATCTTTTAGGAGGTTGGAAAGCGTCGAGCTACGTTTACGTTGGATCACTAGCGAAAAGTCTTTTAGCCATAATTTTCATCCTCATTTTCTCTTTCTGATAGTTTCCTTAGCTTAAGTAATAAAGTTGGAGTGAGCTGATTTTTCTACGCCAAAGTTTGCTCATTTATGACTCGGCACCCAGGAAACAGTCACCTTCCGCTAACATTTAGGTTAATACATTATTAAAAACGATTCTGCTAAATAAAAAATATATATGGATAGATACGGTGCAGTGGAAAATCCCTGGAGGGAATTTGATAAAATTGCTCAAAAAAAATATTAAGGCTTACAGCTTTGGCCATTAAAATAACAATAAAGTATCATTACATTGCTACAGATGTATACATAGCAAAACTTTTGTTAAAACTGAGTTTGATAATATTATAAATACATTGGTAATCAATCGATATTTATTAGTTTTCTTCAATAGCATTGAGCAAAATAATATATGGGTGAATTGTTTTCAGTTTTTTGCTGTTTTTTTTTTTGATTTTGCAGCTTTTTGCTGAATTTATGGAAATTTTTAAACGACTTTTACCTCTTTTAAGGAACAACTTTGGTGGGGATCTAATATATTATATACAAGGGATTCGAAAATCCTAAAGCTATTTCGTTTCGTTTTTAATGTAGTAGTGCCATTAAAAAAGGGACGTTAATATAATTATAAACGAGCTGTTTTATATCATTAAAAACGAGAAAGTTTCACTAGATTAAAGTTTTATTGAATCATCTTATGTATCTTTGAAGAAAAATATCATAATATAAAGATGATTTTTTAATAAAACCTTAATAATATAAAACATTGGACTTCTTCTAATTATTCGTATATTATTTATAGTGAAACATTCGTTTCATAATATCTACAATTTATATTAATTATTTGACATGAAATCTTTGACAATTCTGAATGTCTGGTATTTTTTTCACACAATCCTTGTTCTTCTTTTAGTTTATACATGTACACTGACATCCCGTCGGTGGAAAGTCGTTAAGGGGCCTATATTATTTTTCGGTGGTTGAGTATACCAAGCAGATTTTCTGTACACTCTTTATAACATTAATAAAAGGCATATCTCAATTTCATTTATTTCCATGTTTTAAAGAAAGTAAATAAGGCACGCGTGAAAAATTCATACCAAACAACACGGCAAAATGGGGTAATTGATATGTGCTCTTTAGTAATTAATGCATGAAATGCAAAATGAAAATTATAAATTTTACGTTTAAATATAAAATTTTGTTTGCATAATTCAACCTTTTTGTGTAGTTTAACAGGCCGTGGCGGCCGTGGCCAAAAGCTATATGAAGCGTAATTTTGTGGCCTGATTAAGAGAACACGAAAAATCATCTTAATACAATTATGCCGGATTTTAAAACCCGGTCCTTAAGCTATCATTTTGCTAAAACGAAATCGGTAAATTATTTCCATATTAATTGTAAATTATCTTTCTTCTGTTACTCTTTTCCAAAAAAATAATAACGAGCGAGATTTGTCTTCAGTTTTTGGAAAACCTAGAAATGATTCTCAATATTAAAAAATACTATTTACACCAGCGTATGGTCTATTTGCATAGTATCAAGACAGTTTTTGGAACTTTCATACAAAAAATATAAGAAAAAGATGTTTGAAATTACGTAATTACCAGAAATGTTATGGCCAAACATATATTTTTTTCTATTTATTAAAGATACTTTAGAGTTATATAAAAAATAACACAGTGATCTTAAGTTATTTTATTATTGTAATCTAATCTTTACTTTATAAAATACTATTCATTTGATAATTTATTATATTATAATTGAAAAGCCAAATCGACTATATTAGACGAATCGACTATATTAGCTGAAATCGTCATTCGTAATTGGCCACTGCCAACGGTGGGACGTATTTCATTATCGCCGCGGTATACCTATACATCTTTATGTATTGCAAAAATACCTAAATTTTTAGTCGCGTCAACTCGAAAGGGAGCCTTAATTTAGCTGAATGGAAAGCTATTTTCGTGTCTAAATCAATTATTTTTTTATTTTTACGTAATGTTTATCTCCATCTTTCCCACTTTTTAATTATGCACTAAAACTATATGATCGATTTGGTTAAATTATATGATGCTTTGGTTGGATCGATTTCGTACCGTAATATAAAAGATTATAATAAAATAATACAATTTAGCAATTTAGAAAATGCTCCAGCCTTTTAAAATTTATTCCAATTTAAAAATAAATATTGATTTAAAAAACAAAGAAATATTAGCAAAATAACTTGCACGGTTACTTGCGCGACTTCAAATTAAAAAAAATAATAATTTAAATAGACCTTTGACTTCCACTAACGATTTTAATTAAATAATTTACGGACAATTTTAAAGCCCTTAAGTTTTCTTAGCACTGTATGCTGTGGTCCAGCTGACGAAATCAAATAATTATTTGATAAAATTGAGTATTCGCAATCCTACCAATTTATTTGAAAATTATGGTATCTCTGATTATATTGTAAGCTCGCGCACGCTCAAGGTTACGTAAGCCGATCAACGCATTATAATCGTAACCTTACGTTACGACTTGCACACAAATAAATTCTAATAAACTTTATTCTGTCAGGATACAGAAGTTGAGTAAGTGTTCCTTATAAACATTCCTCCGCACTCCATTCGGCTTCGATGTGTCATAACCTCCCACATATTTTCAGAGCATGTTTAATTACAAATGGTTTTTGTAAAAAATATTTGTTTTTCTAGACTGAGCTAAAAGATTTAATACGAAATTGTTAAAAGTCGATATTTGACACTATTAATGATATAAATAATTGACACTATATTGATTTAGATTTTATTAATTCCCCAAATTAATTAGTATCTACCTTATTTGAATAAAAATACACATTGGGCTCGATTGCGTTTCTTCCTGAACTAAAAACGGAAATTAGTTCATGTGAACGAGATAGGGCACTACGCTAGAGCGGAATGTGAAATGAACGGTTGTCACTTGTTCGCATTAAAACTACCCACCAAAGCAAAAACATCTGAATCTAACACCGCACGAAATGTGTTCAAATTTATTTGGACGAGAGTAAGTTCGACAGGTAGCTTTTATCGACGATCGCTCGTTTCATATTCCGCTCTAACGCATTGCTCTATCTCGTTCGTAATTTCAGTTTTAGTTCACAGAAAAACGCGATCGGGCCCAATATCTAAACAATTATAAAGCAAAGTCTTTAAAAAAGCATTTGTCTGGCTGTATATCTGGTTGATCGCAATAAACTCAAGAGAAAATATTGGACGGATTCAAACACGGTTTTCATTATTAGTCAGAACGTCTTTTGAGGAAATTTCATGTGTAATGCCATCAATGTCTAAAAAGGGGGCTGAACACTAGCAAGTTAAAAGTTAAGTGGATGGAAAACCGCCATGCGTGTGGTTTTTTATTTAGATATTCTGTCCAATGTTTAGATAGCGATAAACTCGAGAACAGCTAGACAGATTCTAATTAAATTCCAATATTTGTTAGTTTATCATAAGGGGAAGAATAAACAGTATAAAGATCACCATTATTAATGAAAATGAGACTGAGCAGTGATAACTTATGTTAACTGTGTCGATAGAAAACGGCCTCGCGAAAGCCTTAAACTTTTGTAACCTAAAAGTAAAGCGATGACTTATATATAAGTATTATATTTTTTGGTATTAAAAATCGATATTGGTGAATCGACTCGATTGGTACCAATTTCAAAGAAAATGATTTGGTTTCCCAAAATACGACTTCTTCAAAACAACTTTTAAAATCGAAATGATTTCTAGAGAAACCAATTAATCCTTACGAAATCCTTTTCCCTTAGCCGAGACAAATAAAGTAGATAAAATATCCATTTTACAGTAAGTATAATTATCATCATTGGTTGATAAGTTATTGGTAATGTAAGCCTATGTAGGTATACTGATGGGTCCAAATTGGGACTTGACGTAGGCTGTGGTATATATGGAGAGCGACCAAACTTCGAAAGAAGTGTAAACTTGGGAAAATACGCCTCCATATTCCAAGCGGAGGTTTACGCCATTATTGAATGTGCGGATATCAACCTCCAAAAGGACTACGCCAACCACCCTATCTATATCCACTCGGATAGCAAAGCAGCTCTTATGGCACTAGCCTCGAATACCATTAATTCGAAGCTAGTGCAAAACTGCATATCACTACTGAATTCCCTGGGGGAAAAGAACAGGGTAATTCTAAGATGGGTTCCCGGCCATGCAGGAATCGAGGGAAATGAAAAAGCCGACGAACTTGCTAGGACGGGAGCAAAGGGAACGTTATACGGCCCTGAACCTTGCTGTGGCGTACCAAAAAGCCTTGCAAACCTAATGCTCAAACAAATGTGTTTAGAACAATCCGTCAACCACTGGAACAACACGCCAGGGTTGAATCATTCCAAAGCGCTTATTAAGCCTTACGACCGTAAGACGGCCCGTGAGGCCATATCGCTAAATAGGAACAATCTACGCATACTGGTAAGGGCGCTCACGGGGCATTGTGGCCTAAACAAACACATGTTCAACCTCAAGCTCAAAGACACAAAAATGTGCAGGTTCTGCCAAGGGGCAGAGGAAACTCCCCAGCACCTCATGTGCGAGTGTGGCCCGCTAATGCGTAAAAGATACACCCACCTGGGTGGTCACTACCTCCAACCTGAGGAGGTAAAACAATCTGGCGCCAAAAGCCTGCTGCGGTTCTTAAATGACACGAGGCTTAGCGCAGAACTATAGTAGGTGGCGAGCACAATAGATCAGCAATGGTCGCAGTGTTACAAGGCTCATAAAGACCTTAGAAAAGCCCCACTCAACAAATAAAAATAAAAAAAGCCTATGCAGCAATGCAAGCAAGACTGGCGTTTACGAGCCTATTTGAAACAGCAATAACGATATTTTGTTTCTCAAATGGACAATTTTAGGTGGTGCATTCAAAGTTGGCATCAGGTGGTATTACACTCAATATAGTGTACAGAGGAATTTTATAGATATTAAGCATTCACTGAAAAATGGATCTAATTATTGGAATATTACCAATGAAAACAAAAAAAACCTCAGTAAGTTTAATAGTATTCTGTAATTAAAGAATGCATTGTTTTAGCTAGGAATGCGATCAATAGCTAGGAATGCGATTTTGCTCGTCATTTATATCTAATCCCAAACAATACATAAAGAGCTCTTGTTGAGCTTGTAATAAATAATGAGGTGGACAGTACTGATACATACGAGCAAAAGATCAATCAATTACTTACCCGCTGATCATAATCAAGATCACAGAAGGGAAGTAGGCTCACTGGAAGCTAATTGCGATGTCCAAGACACAAATTGCCTCAGGGATTTGCAGCAGCTAAACTTGTGTTAACAGATTGCAAGTGACAGGGTAATTACGTAAATCATTAAACTACCCATCATGGGCTTATTAACTTACGTAGATGTGTCGTTGATAGATTTATAAATACAGAATAAAGTTTTTTTACATACAGAATCTTATGTATTATTGAAAGGTAGTCCATAAAATATCATGACAGCTTTAATCTCACCGAGTGGAATTCGCAAGGTCATGTCAACTATTTATTAAACCATATTACTAGCGCTCCGAATAGCAATCTAAGTTCAGTGTGAGTAGGTCCCAGCGTCCTATTAAAGTCTTGTAAAATACCATTTGTGTCCTGCGCCCGAGTATGTTTTCTTTATGGAAAGAGGCTGAGTCGAGTGGAAAGGGACTATGCAGTCCCACAGTTTAGGAATAAGAAATGAGCCATTAAATCACAGATGTGTCACATATTTAAAAGTGACCAATTCATCTGAGTTATGGAGATGGAATATTATTGGATTTTTAACATTCGTTCAACTCTTTCATTATTTTAAAATTCTAAGTCAGCCGCCTTTGCCCAGGGTAGACTGCATCCTAGTCTACCCTGGACAACGACGGCTGCAATATCGCAAAAACGTCTGATGCTACACACTTCACGCGGTAAATTCGTTTCATCCTATTTATAACGTCAATCAACCGCGATAGTCTTCGATTTCTTATAACAATATATGTATCTTATAAATTTGATATTTTCTTGATATATATATATCCACAGGTTTTACCTGATCTCGATGAAATTTTACCCAAGTATCCTTTAAAGGAAGGGGGAAATATTGTTTGCATTAACTTTTACAAAATATATACCCCACTACATTTGTGAATGAATGAATGAAAATCTCTTTATTGCACAATGAAAATAAGGTACAATGGCGGACTTGTTGCCTATTTGTCTGTCCCTTAATTTAAAAATACAATTTTAGTTTTACGCAGATATCTCGAAAGCAATGATAAGAATTGAAGTGAAGGGTAATATTCTATATATCAGCCCATAAAATATCCTCTCCAATCACGCTGGCCGCCGCGGCTACTAAAGGGGAATTAGGCACCGAGAAATTCATCATCTATTTAATTTACAACATTGACAGAAAATGGTGAAAACGTGGGGTAATCGGACTACGCTTTCTTGAGTTACAATAACAGACTCAAGAGGCCATAAATCGAAAATCCTTTCGTAAATCTGTTGTATTCGTCGATGGGTAGATCGGAAGTGCCATACAAACGGGCTGAAAAATCAACTTTATTTGGGCATCCAAACTAATACACGTTTAATTAGGCATCCAAATTGATACGAAAAATAATTATTCGTTTTTTTTTTAGTAGACTGCGATATCTGCCAAATTTAAAGCTAATTGCACTAAGGGGTCTCAACTTTTAAACGAATTATCCGATTTCAAAAATTCTTCAGCTAATTACTTAATTCCTCATATGGATGATCCGTTTATAGCTGCCAGTAGACACAGATTCGAGCCCAGCCCTAGCGTTTTCAAAGATACTAGCACGTTTCATCTTACTACTAGTTAAAATATTTTGATTATGTCTTTCGTACCTTCAAATCTGAGTAGAAGTGTAATTATTTTGTCGCAGTTTAAGATCACAAAACACGTTTAGTTCACGAAAATACCTATTGCTAAATTAATAATCCCTTATGTAAATACATATATCTCAGGGGTTCTCAAACTTATTGACCTCGCCACCCACTTTTTAAAATCACAATATTTTGCGACCCAGCGAGAACTTTTTCCGAAAAGTTAGTGAATGGTTTTGATGTAAAAAAAAAAAAAACATTTCATTTGTAAGTATCATAAGTAAGTCCTTATTTTGTAAGAAATTGTAAGGTGCGACAACATATAGAAACTAAGAACTACGTTTACATACCTACCTACTTACCTACTTTAAAAATCATAGGGTAGGTACGGCAAAATAATTCAGTGTGACGGAAGAGCCTGCTTTCTATTTTTCAAAATGACAGCGTCTACGTCAACTTTAATGCGAGATATTTCTAAGTGCAGATAATTTGACGAATCTAGCTTGTTGCTGTACTTTGTCTTTATACTTGTCATAGCAGTAAAACCTACTTCACACAAATACGACGTTGTGAATGGGAGTAGAACGTTTGCTGCCTCAGCATACATGTGCGGATGTGTAGCACATAGAGATAGCCAGAATTGTGTCAAGCGTTGGCGATTGAATGTGCTCTTCTAGTAGGTATCTTCTGACAAGTCAATTAACTCTTCATCAGCATTAGTTGACAGTCCAGTTTTAGGGAATGCTGTTTGAAATGGATTGATAACCCAATTTATCTTTTCGAGGTTTGTCATTTCTTGAAGGAAGTAATGTTCGAAATCGCATTTTAACGAATTCAAATGATCGTAAATTGCTTGTTATTAAGTAACTGGATGGTTGCAGTTGATTTTAGTTTATGAATGTATCTAAAGCTAGAAAGCAGTCGAACTTTCGCTGTTCAGAGTTATTCTTCCACAACTCAAGTTTTCTCAGGAATGCCCGAATTTTGTCGTGAGTATTAAAAATGTCAGAACTACCATCTCCTTGTAGGTATAGATTAAGTTCATTTAATTTTGAAAATATATCAACCAAATATGTTAGCTTAAGTACAAAGTCCTCATCACGTAGTGATTCGACTAATTCACTTTTTCCATCGAGAAACATTGCAACTTCATCGCGTAGTTCTACCAGTCTCGTTAGTGCATTCCCTCAAGACAGCCAGCGTACTTCGGTGTGCAATAGAATTGATTTGCGGTTACTTCCTATCTCCTCACACAGTTTCTGGAATAGGCGTGCTTGCAATGGTCTTGTTTTGATGAAATTCACAATTTTCACTGCAGTGTTTAGTACTTGTTTCATTTCTTCTGACATAGTATTCGATACTAATGCCTCTCTGTGAAGGCTGCAGTGAGTCCACGAAGCGTCCGGACTGGCTCGAAGAACTCGAGTGACTACACTACTATTTTTGCCGCACATAGCACGAGCACAATCCGTACAAATTCCAATACACTTTTTCCAGTTCAGTCATTTCGCTTGTATGTAAATATCGAGGGTTTTGAATATCTCCTCACTAGTGCCTCTAGCAATTGCTTCACAAAACAACATATCTTTATGTATTTCATTGTGCCATACGTAATGTACGAATGCTAGTAACTGGTACATCAGTCGACTCATCTATTTGCAATCAAAAAAGTCACTCTTACCCACTCTGCGTATTTACCCAATCTGCTACGTCGATCCTGCGATGAAGGTATGCTTTCGAGGTATGCAAGAGGTATGCATTCGACTTTCTTTATATTTATTTTCACCAAACATAACTTAAACTGTGTCTTTGATGGCTGGAAGCACTAAATTCTCTCCAATCGTATGGGATTTTCCTGAATCAGCGAAACACAAGCTAATCAAGTATGCGGCGTGCAATGCGTTTTCATCGATGTTGGTACAATACTTTGCATTGACTTCATCTCTCTTGCGTTTTTTCTTCAAAAAAATAAACCGGCCTATTTTTAAAATCGGGATGCTTCCTTTCCATGTGGCGACTTAATTTATTCGGATCTTAATTGGGATCGGAGGTTCCGATCCGGGGACACCTTGGGTGGAAATGAGCTGTTTGCGCGCACATGCAATGCTCATATCGGGCGTGGTATTTTAATTTTTTTTAAATATAAATACATGTATATTTATATAATTATTGGTGATACATGTGCTTTGTAAATGCGTTAATTAATTAAATAATAAATCATCTGCTTACAAAGGCAGTTTCTGAATCGAATAGAGGTCTGAGGAGAGCAACGATCCGGCCGATTCCCGTTCGTGTCGTATCTATTGCGAACGCGTACAACTCTTGGATTAACCTGTGTTCGAGCAGAGGGAGACGATCCACTGCAATGTTTCCTTCCACATGCATCGCAGGGCGTTAATGCTAAAACCAATTTGAGTTCATAATACTTCCGACAAATTGAATATCCGCGCTGGTGTGGTGGATGCTCACAGTGTGGTAAGTAATATTTATGACGTGGCGTTTTCTAACAAGTCCGCATCGGATCGCAATAACGCCATCATTGACGGCCATAAAAGCGGGAGGAGGGAATATTTATATTGCGCCAATCCAGTTTGTATGCGCGTGCGGCTGATTTACTTCGGCGGGAGGTCGAGTGTACTTTGAGATTCGTAGATTTCCACCAGCGGCCATGTATTTGGTTGCAGTCATCTGATAGCTTCTCAGGATTGCAAAAGGGTATGGACATTGTTAGAAAACCCATTTCGTACCTTACTTATTTTCTCAAAAACCACAAAAATTAATTGACTGCGTTTTATACTTCATTAATAAAACGACATATTAATAAAATTGTAAGTACCTAAGGCTGTTTTTCTTTTAATTCAAAACCTATATTGATATTTTGATTGTTTTAAAAATACAAAGCTATGGAAACCTCATCAAAATCTGTGGAGCTATTCTTCAGTTTAATTCGTCTATTGAACAGACAAACAGATAAAATTAAGCTTTTGGTAGCTATGTCTAATTTTTATTTTTTCAATTTATTTTATAAAATTTTTCAAAGTAGGTAATAGATTTTGACAAAAAAAATAATATAAATAATAATATTTTAACATCAGATTAGATGAGACTTGGGTGGATTGTATCACGCCACTAGATTTTATGACTATTCTGGGGTGATTTCCTTTTTAACACGACTGGCTAACAAAAAAGGAGTATAACGTGTTCAGGGTTCATCTATTTATATTTTACGTTTTTTATTCCACCATAACTTCTAAGCGCTTAAACCGATTTAGAAATGTGTGGCATTGTTAGAATCGTTGTGATCCCGAGTATTATACAATACCTTAACCGCAAATTAATTGCAATTAAAAAAACATAAATATATAGTGTTTAGTGTCAAATGAAAGGTCTGATTGAGTACATTCCGGAAATATGCATGCATGTAAATGTATAAATATATAAACCACTAAAATATTTCATAAAAAGCCATAACTTTTTTTTTTTTTTTTGTATTTACTTGTTCTGCACATTCATTAATTCAAATTGCTGAATCATTCTTAAAAAATTAAAGAGATTTATTTAAGTGAATAAATACATAACCGACAAAAAATATATTAATATAAAGCTAATATATATTATCAAGTATCAAATAGCTTTCATCAGAATGCGAGTAACATTTCTTCGCATTCACTTCTACTTTTCGTCCTAAGCTACTTGATAACGTATTTGTTCAGGGTCACTCTTTTATAAATATGATGTTGACAAATTATGCTCTAAGGGGCTAAGTAAACATTAATGCTATACATATTTTATTTGCCCTTGAAAGGGTATATCCCAGTTGGGCAGTACTAGCCAGTGAATGAAAGAGGAAAATTTTTGCCATTTGTTTTAATATTATAATTATTGTAAATGGTTAATTTGATAATTCTAATAAAATAAATAAATAAAAATATATTATACATTGGTATATTTTCGATTTCCCTGCACCAGCCTGTTATAATCTAACACATACAGTTTATTGGCTAAACCTATCCCAGCATAAACAAAAGGATAACAAATTATCACAACATAGCTAGTTATGGATCCGCCCTCTTAATAATTACAATCCGCTTGAACACTGGTTTCATAGAATATAGTTACAATGTGCACGATATAGTAATGAATGTAGGTACAAATCTCGTCTATATTCCTGTCCGCGACTTATGATTAGCCTTACCGACCGCCATTAATTATTTTTATGCTAATGTCAATTTGTGTTGCGACAAATAAATGGTTTATTAACATACAAGAATCGATTTGAGGAGGAGGGGCGAAGAAACAGTCAGAGGGGTGTTTGGAGACCGAACCTAATATGGTACCATCGATTATGCCGTAATACGATTTGGCAGCTCAGATTTTACTACAAAACGCAACGTACACGTTTGCCATAGGTGTGCCTTCTGAATGCCACGGAGTGCCATCTACAGATAGCACTCATAGTTCCAAAAAAAATATTAATTTTCTCTTAACTTCAATATGGCGGCGCTAGTGATATAACAGTATGACGGCGCACTTTGGATGGCACTGTAAACACGCCTGTGCCGTATCCTATTTCAAAATATAACAGCAAACAATTTTTTAAATCATAGCTTTTATTATTTTAATATTATATACATAGACGTCAATTTTTTATTTGATATACAGGTTTAAATACGTAATAATTACACACTTTAATATTTAGGCAGACTAATTTATGACATTGAAGACTATCGCGATTTTTTGACATTATAAATAAGATGAAATTACCGCGTGAAGTTTATAACAACCAATGTCCCAACGGCGGTTGCAAAATCGCCGAAACATCGATTGGACAAACCACGCGGTAAAATCGTTTTTATGTTTTTTATAATATATGACATTCTATAAGTCCGTATTATTTATAAGATTCAATCAGACTATATAACATATGTGATAGATTGCACTAAAAATTCAATGTTATTATTGTTATCATTGGTGGAAGTTAATGGGCCCTTACTGAGTTGGCCACGAAGACCCATTCTGTTCAGGTTTGGTCACACTCACGGGTCAACACCTATCCGACGGCCTCCACGCTTGAAGTGCGAGCCTGGGTAGGACTCTGGCCTTATGGTTAGTTTCCCCTGGGAATCAACCTTATGGCGCTCCTGGACGGTCTGCGCACCGTCTTTGCACTCTGACTAACAGTCGGGGGAGTCTGGAAGCAGTACTGTTTCCTATAGAGTGGGGATGGTTGCGGACCTTACGGCGACTACTCTTGAAACGATCATCGGCTACCCGATCCTGGGTGAACAGCCGGGCAAAGGATACCGTGGTCCGCGATAGATTCGGTATACACCGTTTCACCGCTTCGCAAGGGAGAGGACCGCGCAAGCGACCTCGAACTCGTAACCAATCGAGAGACTGGAGTAATCTGGTCACAATTGGAAGTAAGGGTGTGAGTGTAAGCCCGCTGGGTAACACTCCTGGCTATCTCGCGGTTTAAGGCGTTGGCGTCTTACGGGATTGTGGCGGAGCTAGAAGGTGGACTGTTTTTGTCCTAAGTCTTCTGCGCTCACTCCAGGGAGATAGAACGACTAATCGTTAAAACTTCCTGAGGTGACGGGCTCGCCCGCTGTAGTCGACATCTCTAGTTGTTATCATTGATTAAATTTTAGTTTTTTATAATCAATCAGTTCTTTATAAAAGAAACCTTCATTTTAAGAAACCTTCATATTATGAACAGCCAAAAAAATTGCTTTTAGTTTTGTCGTCTATTGGAGCCATCTGCATTTCGCCGGCGCTGAAGGGTTGACAAAACGTTCTGTGGAGTTAAGTAATTTAATACCATATATAATCAATGCTTTGTACTGTGTATTACAATAATGTGACATAAGAAAAAACTATCGTGAAGCCACTGATACTCAAGTATTGAATATAGGATATTTGAGCCCGCAAAGATTTATATTTTGTAAATCGAAAACAGTAAATTGGCATGTTTTATGTCTCTCATCTTTTTATGTATTTCGTCCTATGTCTCTCATGTGTTATATCTCATCTTCTATTTAAACTCACCTCTTTTTTTTATAAAAAAACGTTTATATATTTTTGTCCCCCGAAATCATGCCAAATGCCGTGTATGCGCCATCCCATTTTTTGTAAAAAGGGTCTACTTCTCGACGTCCATAAATGCTATAATAAAGAGCGAAGAAAGGCGACCATAAAATAAACACTTTGATTGTCGCGAGACAAAGCGCGGTAAAAAGTGACTTGGAAAAAGAAAGACCGTAAACTACGTAGCAGAATGCGCCAAGTAGAAATAGAAGCAAAACAAAGCATATTGGCTTACTTTACTTCTGTCTGCTCTTTAGTTTCGTAAGTTTAATCCTGCAATAAATCTCAATCGATATTAGGTTTCAAAATTTTTACGAAAAATCTATGACTGCGAAGTTACTGTGAGCCATGACATAATATTTATTTTAAACTTTTTCTCGTTTTAAAGATCCTACGAACACATACTGCAAAATGTTTGAATAGGGATTTTACCCCATAAACTTAGTATCAACTGATATTTATTTACTTCTTAAAAGAAATTACACAAGAAATATTACCACATACTCAAACGATCCAATACAGACGGAACTCGGAAACCAAGCAACAAGTAAACTTACCACTTGTCAAGAGCGAGACCGATCGATTAAGTAAGATCCTAAACAAATTCTATTCAAAAACCATCTCCAAACTGACCTACATAAAATATAGCTCAATCTCTAAGGCCTGTAAATGATGTAATATCAATGCCGACCCTGGGTGTGTATAAAAATGCAGCTGTGGGTTATCTTACGTTGGAAAAACGATCCGACTGATCAATGCTTTTAAAAATATGCAGCCAGAAAAATCGGCGATTTGCGAACACATCTTGGTCAGAGGAACGAACCACTTGTTGCGTGCTATTCAAAATCTTATTTTGCTATCTAAGGAACAATTATCATATGATCCGAGAAACCATAGAAATAGGTAGAACCCCTAACATCTATAGAGACGAATGTTTTAAACCCTTTACTTAGAGGAATAATCTCCTTAAAAAGTACTCAAGCCCATTGTCGTGCAAATTACAAGTGCAAAGAAGCGAAACGTGAAACTGTGAGTTTTGTTCATATGGTGTAATTTCAAAATCCACGCTCCCCCCCCCCCCCCACCCCCTCTTCCACGGTTGTTATAATCTTCGAAGAAATAGCAACAGTATGCCTTTTACCTAAGGAACAACAGCGGAGAAGAACTGACGCACTTTATTCTATCCTAGATAAGGGCAGTTCACGTAAACGAATTAAATTGTGAGTAATATTAAATGTTCCTAATACCTATATGTTTTAAGTTTCTGCAGTCTGTAAAGATTTTTTTGGAATAAATAAATTGAATTGAATCGACTTGAGTTGCAACATTGCCGAAACGAGTGCTACCGAATTCACGCGAAAAAATCCGATTTCTTCATTATATAAACAACCGTGTAATATTAAACAACTGCGATTGTATTCGATTCCATATGGCACGTTATGTAGTGTAATTCATTAGTAATTCGTTTTTAATTCTCTGACTGCCCATTTTGGTTTGGAAAGCGCCACACTAAAATAAATAAAAGTGGTAAATACGTCTCTTTTATTAGCGTTCAGAATGTGTAAGCATTAATGTTAAAAAAAAATAAAACATTTTATTAATCATAAGGAGTAGAATAACTGGGATAATATGCACGACACCCCCTCAATGTCATCAACGTTCATAAAACTAACAATAAATATGAGATAATATTTTCAATTAAAAAATTAATATAAAAAAAAATATTAAGGCACGTTTAACTTAATCCAACATCAGTCTCGCCAACATTTTAGTCTTATTGAAGCATCCGGCAGCTGAAAACGTCATATAATTCAACCTGTTCGGTTAATCCGACGTCGCAATGCTTGTGATGGCTTCTTATGTCTTTTTTATGCAATTAGTTACGTTTTTGTAAAACTCATGCGTTTTATAATATGAAAAATATCGATAATAATATTGTTCGTGCAATATTCGTTATAAAGTTTCTTCCGCAACCGATTTATGCTCTAGTTTTTCACTATCCAATTGCTTTGATTTCGATTCTACAAAGCCGGTAGCCTTTTTGTAGTTGTCGGCCCGGTATTTTACCAAAACCTAGTTTGTGTAGATTAGAGATTTCTTAGCGTGCGATCGTTGTCGTTTAGGCCGTCGTGGAGCCTTGGTCGTTCAATGCTCCTCAGAAACTTGTGATAGAAAATTCCCTTTGCTGCTCTGCTACTGACATTAGTTGGTTACAGTTGTTTTGGTATGGTTGATATAATTTATTGTTAGTCGTTGTTCTTCTATCCTTTTTGTTAAATAGTTAAATTTTATAGTTTTGTTTAAAATTTAGTAAAAGTTTTTCTTCTCCCTTTATTTGGTTCAACTCGATTGTTCCGTGGTTCAACTAACTCCGTGGTTCAACTCAATTGAACCGTGTTATAGAATTTTAGTTTTACAAATTCTTGTGAGTGGTGTCTTTAAAAAATCAGGAACAAACAACGTAAAATCAATTATTTTGGATAATTTAGAATTAAAATAAACATTTAGTTGTTGCTACATAACGTAATTTAGAAATGATAGTAAAGTTTTTAAAAATCTGACATGTAAAAACCAAGCTTTTTTTAACTATAATGTATCTATATATATCTATATATATCATCATTATTTGTACTTTTAATTTAAAATTTCAAAGTTGTCCCCTTGCAGCCCCCATTGACTCACCCCCTCCCTCCTTTCCAACACCAAAGATGCATTGTCATGGCATAGACAGCGAGTCTACCTGAATGTTTTAGCTCAATTGGATGGCGGGAAGTCAGTTAAATAGCGGTCTAAAAACTTGCCCTCATTCAAACGAGATTGCGAAATATAATAAATTAAAAAACGTGGATATGTATATACAGCTTTAAAGAAAAATGTCAGCAAAGTTATGTTTGCAGTATGTATGAAATTTTCTACGAAATTTGAAAAGCTAAAGTTGTAAGTACTTATATTAATAAAAGAAGAGAGCTGACTCCCCTGGCTGTATGAACGAAGCTAGGAATGAAGAGTGCCTAGGTATGTTAATTTTATGAACATGACTGTGTTTTATGATCCTGCGCCATTTTCGATATCGCCTTTGTTTTCCCCCTAATCAGCCGTATTTATGTAGAAACAGCATCTTTGTGATTAGGCTCGACCTTCATTAGTGGCCATCGACAATGGCGTTGTCACACCTATTCGTACCTGCGTGTGGTTTGATACACCAGACAATAAAACCGTATAAACTGTATCGGCTAGTGCGTTTGCGTATATCGGCGAGTGTATCGGCTAGTGGTATCGAACCGTGCGTTTTGGTATATTTCGAACCGTAAGGATTTCGGAAAATAAAATATATGTAAGTGGATTAGAAATATACGAGATTTTTATTGTTACACTAATTATTTGAACACAATCACGTTTACATTTTGGCCTGAAGATAAATTGCATTTAATTGAACTCAGTTAGTAGTATTTCTATAATCGAGAATTTTCAATGCTATATTTTGAAGAGCCTCAAACTTAATTTCCTGTGTATTTTTTTTTAAGTCTCTAATTTCCTGAGACATATAGTTCAAAAAAATACTAACCTCGAGTCTTTAATACTAGATTTAGACTGGTTATTTAGACTGGTTTCTTCATTCTCCATGATCACAGATTAGACGTCGCTTGCGCGGTTCTGTCGTTAGCGAAAATTAAGTTCCATTTTATCGCGGACCGTTGCGCCCTTTGCTCGTTGAACTCACACGGGATCGGGTGATCAAAGGATCGTTTCAAGGATAGATAACGTCAGATCGACAGAAATCGTCGCTGCTTAGGAAACGTACGTTACCAGACTCCCCCGGTTCAACGCCAGTGCACAGTCGGTTGGCTAATGCCGCGTTGAGCAAACCACCCAGTTCGGCCCAAGTTGTTCCCCGAATCGAAACCTCCGATTTTAAATGTCAACGACTTTAGGTTACAGCCGAAGGCAGATTATCAGGTTAGTAACTATTTGATCAGTCTTCCGGATGGGAGCTAACACAGACAGGCCATCAGGTACAAGCTGCACGGAACCGTTAGGAGCTGATGATACAGATTAAGGCTCCCTTAAGACTCACCACTAATTTCCCTTTATATCTAGCCGTAAAATAGTAATAATTTCAACTGTCATTGGCCGATGCGGAAATAGATTTTTTTTATTTATGTTCGTGTTTTAGGAATTTAATATTATTCGGCTCAAACCACAACGATTTAAATCAAACATATCATATATTTAGGCCACTGACAATAGGTGTGAAAAAGGCTACAAAGTCCTAATGATAAATTCGATAGATTATATTTCGCTTAGTATAGGAGTTAATACATGCAACGACCTATTCTTCTGCATTTTATTTTTGTGGGGCTTTTCTAAGGTCTTTATAACCCTTGTACCACTGCGACCATTGCTGATCTATTGTGTTTGCCACCTACTATAGTTCTGCGCTGAGCCTCGTGTCATTTGAGAACCGCAACAGGCTTTTGGCGCCAGATTGTTTTACCTCCTCAGGTTGGAGGTAATGACCACCCAAGTGGATGTATCTTTTACGCATCAGCGGGCCACACTCGCATATGAGGTGCAGGGGAGTTTCCTCTGCCCCTTGGAAGAACCTGCAAATTTGTGTGTCTCGGAGCTTGAGGTTGTACATGTGTTTGTTGAGGCCACAATGCCCCGTGAGTACCCTCACCAGTATGCTTAAATTGTTCCTATTTAGCGATAAGGCCTCACGGGCCGTCTTAAGGTCGTAAGCCTTAAATAGCGCTTTGGATTAATTCAACCCTGGCGTGTTGTTCCAGTGGTTGACGGATTGTTCTAAACATATTTGTTTGAGCATTAGGTTTGCAAGGCTTTTTGGTTCGACACAGCAAGGTTCAGGGCCATATAACGTTGCTTTTGCTCCCGTCTTAGCAAGTTCGTTGGCTATTCTACTGCTAAGAGATATAAACAACGCGGAGTCGTCCGTTTATTATTTTTCCTCGCTTAGAGAGTTACGTCTTTGCAGTTAGTGCCTATCTGTAAATCCGTGTCCGGCTCAAACGCAACAATAAAACGGCGCGGTGCGCAATCAAACATATCTAAGCAATAAACTAAGACGCGAAGGCTGTCTTCCCTGTCACGTTTAATGCCTTTTATTGTCCACGCACGCCGATGCCATGTTGTGAACTAGCCGCGCGGCTCTGTTTACACTGATCGAGACCACTCGGTATCCGCGGTGGTAAACCTAATATCATTTAACCAATAGGCTGAAGCCGCGGTTTTGCCTGCGTCAAAGTCTCTGTAGAGTTGATATTACTTTCCCGGCCCAAGGGAGTGTTGTGAAAACGTAAAAAAAATCGAGATGAAGAAGGAAATATCCTCGTTGACCCCCCCCCCCCCCTCACACCCCGAGACGATTAAGACCATTTCCAAATTGAAGTCTGTCTGTGTGTCTGTGAGTGTGTCTGTATGTGTGTATTCCTCCACGAAAGCGCCCAAATGCTTCATCCGATTGAGCTGAAATCTGGCATGCAGGCATCATTTGATCATGACAAGAGTTGAAAAGGTTGTGGTTGAAATCACCAGGGGGGACACTATTAATATTTCAATCTCGAAATATTGGACTAATACACTTGCAGTTCGGTACACAGATACCGAATTGGGCCGAAATCACATTGAATTCCCACCGGTCAGTATATTTTTCGCCGGTCATTGTATGTGTGTGTGTATTCCTCCACGATAGCTTGATAGCGTGGTATCGTTAGCATCGTTATGTCATGCCAGATCATAGGTTACCTAAAATGTCCAAATGTCAAATAAATAATTCCCCAAATGACTAAGCGTCAATAAATTAAGATTAATATATCGAGTTCATTAACAAAACTAAGATCTGATTGAGTAGATTATTGACATCACGATTATCACAGAATGCGCAGCACTGGATGTTTATAGAGGTAAAACGCGACAATGGAGCCGTAAAGGAGCATCCGTAAATTAAATTTTATTTCAACGAATATCGTATCAATGAAGAACTTTATTCCCTGAAAATGTGCTTTTTGCGCGATTTTTTTTTTTTTTTGTACCGGCGGTCGTGTATTTATTTTTTAAATTATTGTTCTTGTTAAGTAATTCTTATGTATAACATAGTTAAGCGGCGCGTGACAAACATAGGTACACATATTTTTTGACACTGATTCGCCATTGATTTCGTATGTTGTGTTAGAATAAATGTGAACATACTGACATACGAAACCCCACAACAGAGATATTCACTTTCCATATCCCTCGTCAATCATTCAATCAAAGCGATTCTGATTTCCCTTTACCTAAGGCCTCGTAGTATATTAAAGATTTGTCCTCCGATATGTCATACACACAGTACACTATTTTTTGACGTGACAACGTCTTATAAATCGATGGAGCCTGCTGCACGCACGAAAAAACATGACTCATGCGGCATTACCTCGCTCTGAGGCGTTCCATTTATTATATTTATTATTCAATACAAATGCTGCCATCTACCGGTTGCGACAAGAATTATTTACCAACCTCAGTCTAAAATAGTACGAATGAAAATCACTAGATTGATTTAAATTCTTGACATAATTTTATATCTATTCTTGATATACGGAATGTTATTACTGAACGGACAATTTTCTTGTGGGTACAACAAAGTGCAACAAAGTAAGCAACTTTTATTAAAAAAAAAAAAAAAGTTTGAAAAGCTAACATTACGATGCGCTATCTAGCGGTTGGTAAAATGTCGCTGATATTGTTTATTTACGACGTATTACCTACCGCTAGATGGCGCAGCGTGCTCAAACGCTTCTCAAACCGTTATTTAACAGTTTGAGTTTTCAAACTTTTAAATTAAAAAAAAACAATAAACTTTAAACAATAAACAATTATACAATTATACTGCTATACAATAATACATTTACATGTTGTAGTCAAATCGGTGAGTATAAAAGCATATATTTTTGGGGGTTTGTAATAAACAATATCCGAATCTTAAATGAAACTGCTTCAAATGCAACCATTCCATCAGTATTTTCTTATGACGTTGTCACTTTCAACTATCGTCAGTAAACCGACTTTACAGACAACCGATTTTTTTAATGAAACAATTGGCCCGATTGCGTTTCTTTGTAAACTAAAACTGAAATTAGTTCAAGCGAACGAGATAGAGCAATACGTTAGAGCGATATGAAACGAACGATCGTCAAAACATACCACCTGTCAAAGTTATATTCGTCCGAATAAATTTGAATAAAATAGAATAACTTTATTGTGATATAAAAACATAACTTAATGAATTACACTGGTTTTATAAAAAAGACAATTTATGCACAAATAGCGGACTTATCGCGATAGCGATATCTTACAGTCAACCATTTGAGAAAATAATTCCTAATTATCACCTTACAATACACAAAGAAGTAGTAAAGTTATATTTAAAATAAACTTATACAAATATATGTCAGTAACTTATGCTAAGGTTGCCCAGGGAAGGATAAAGGAGAAGTCAAGGTGAGGTATTTGGTTAGTGGCTGTGTAAAAATAAATGTTTCTTCAATAACTTTTTGAAAGTTTGCATCGAAGATGCATGCCTGATAGAGTGAGGGAGCTGATTCCATAAACGAGCAGATTGGACTGTAAAAGAGTGCGTGTAAACAGAAGAATGATGTATCGGAATGGCTAGTGTGTTATCCCGGCTTGATCGAAGTGGAAGACCGTGGCCTCCCAAAGGGTGGAAATTCTCCTTGAGATAGGAGAGTGAAGTGGGGTTATTGAGTATGTCGTAGAGTAGCGACAACGTATGCAAATTTCTTCGAAGTTGCTCACGTTTCTGGCGGTCTTAGATTCAGATGCTTTATCTTTGCTGGGTAATTTTAATGCGAAAATTTGACAACTGTTTATTTCCCATTCTGCTCAAGCGTATTGCCCTGTCTTGTTCACAAAAACTAATTTCCGATTTTAGTTCACGAAAAAACGCAATCGACCCCAATACCTTATCTAACGCTGATTTATTGACGCGCGACTTTCATCTGTAGTGTGACCTAACCTCGAAGTCAATAAAAATATGGTGGTGGCAGTGTGGCAGTTGTGGCGCATACGTCACGGTGTCCGGTGGCAGTTAAGCCCTTCGCTAAACCGGCGGTGTGGCGTGATGTAACGACGCAGTGTGTGACGTCCGCGCGTTTCCGCAATGACAAGCGGAATGCGACGAACGGCACGCGGGAGATAAATGAGCGCGGAGCGGAAAGTCTGACGACGCTTCGACCGTGGCATTTTGCGACCGATAAAGACGGGAATGTCATAAATTGCCGCATTCGGACAAATTGGAAGTGAAGCACCAGCAATGGAGCACATGGCGTCCAAGAATCGTAATGAAAAATTTGGGGCGGGCTCGGTCGTGTCCGAGCCGTAAGTTTAAAATGAAAAGTCACGATCTCCAATTCCGTTGCGGGATTTTAGTCGACGAAATAGTAGTCTTTTGTTGCGATTCAATTTCTTTTATTTATTAATGAATGAATAAACATCTTTGTGGAACATTTTAGTACACAAATAAAATAACCCTTCGAGTACTTGACTTGAGAACTAAAATTTGACATGTTCCTCAGTATTGTGAAATGCTTTTATGGAATGAATAAATGATGATGATGATGATGATGAGTACCGCATAGAATCACGCGAGATCCTTGTACATTTACTTACTCATTACTTACCACTTTAGCAACTCAATCATGATTCGTTTGCGAGATACGTATTGTCGCGATGTGATGATATCAATTGGTTTTCTTTTTTGAGGCAGAAAGCTTTTCTGGGCTCGGTCAGGGACAAAATAGGTAACACCACTTAACGCACACGGTAGTATAATGCAATATGGTTCAATTTAGTATCTGATTATTATTTATTTAAATAAACAACCTATTTACATAGCATATCTATTACTAATATTCATATAAATTTATATATATTTACATTATTAAAAAAACGAAAAAAAATACATGGCCGATATGAGCATTAGCATATAATGTACTGCTGCTGCCCTACTATGTGCCAGGACTTGCTCTAAGGCAGTGCGATAAAATATTACCATAAACATTACAATGTTTTGCTAAAAATAACCAACTAGTACTCATATTTAAAATAGAATACCGAAATAAATAATCGTGTTAAATAAAATAAAAGGTCGAAGAATATTAAACAATAGTGAGCAAAATAATAAAAGAATTAGTCATAACCATAGTCAAAAATAATTATTATTATAGTCAAGAATAATATTTAATATTGGAAACTGTCAGCATATATCAAATTGTGGATATTTTGCAGGGTGTCATATTTCAACCAGGAATCAAATTTACCTTTAAAAGAAGACTTATACAACCACAATTTTAAATCTTCGTTTAGCATATTGAATGTTGACTCTCCTCAAAAGTGGTCTGCATTCGGGGGGTGTCGAAATGTAGATAATAAAACTCGTTATTCTCGCGAGCAGATTCTTTGCGCGTTCTTGTTGCGGTTCCTAATTAGTTTGATATTCACAGAGCGCCGTTTTCACGTAAAGTTTGGGTACGTCTAGCACATTATATTCTTTGTAGAGATCATCTGAGGAGTATCTCCAAAGCTTTCTCTTTATACTTTTCAATATTAGTTTCTGGGCTTTGAGCAAGTTCTTTATATAGTGATTATAAGTATAGTGTATTATAAAGTGATTATATAGTATATTTGAATGGTCAACTCCTATTATTTTAATGCTATTTACATAAAGACGTCAAATTTAATTTGGTAATTATATTTTATTACATGTCAAGATGTCAATTTTAATTTGGTATACAAGCTTCAATACATAATAAATAGATGCTATAATGTTCAAAAAGACTAATAGATAACATTTTAATCCATCCGCATTATGTATGTGGTGTAATCAGCCTATATAAAAATACTATAGATGGCACTAATAATTTCACGTTATAATTGTCACCATTAATTAAATTATGGGTTTATATAATCAATCAGTATTTTATAAAAGAAACATTATTTATCAATGTTATTATAGATGTTAAATAGCTATAAGCTTCGCCGAACAATGCTACCAGCAGCACCACCTGCATGTTGCCGGCGCAGAAGAGTTACCAAAACGTACAATGTCATTCAGAAGTCTAACATCCTTTGTAATCAATAATTTAACTCTTCTCTACTCCATTTCCTGTTCGTTTACAATTAGTTTTGTAATTAATTTCTAATGAAGTATTTGTAATGAACTTCTGATGTTTAAAGGGCTGCATTTTTAATATATATATACTTTATAAATCTTATTATAATAAGTCTTATAAAGACAGAAATTTGTGCATTTTTATATTTATTAAAAAAAAATAATAAGGGCGGTTTTAGTAACTACTCTTTCAATCTTATTTAACAAACACTTATATTTAGTTACTGGTATTTATAATTGGCATTACAAGTGAGAGAAAAAAATATAATAAAAAAACCACACGAAGAGTAGAAAAAAGAGAAAAAAAAAAAAAAAAAAAAAACAATATAAACACATGGTCTATATATGAATTTAAAAAGGATGTATATATTTAAGAGCAAACGAATAAAAATACATAGTAAACGAATAAAAAGATGATTACAACTATGACAAATACAAAATTTAAAAAAATGTTTAAAAAAAGTGTGTGTCAGCTTGTGACTGGAGTTTATCTAATCTTTAGAATATACAATAGGCAAAGGGGGTAAATAAACGCATGATTGATTCATTGATTGTTTGATGATTGGTTGACTGATTGATTGATTGTTTGTTTGATTGATTGATTGAATAATTGATTAGTAAATTGGTTGATTGAACATATGTTACTATGTTACGAAAAGTTATTTAATTTTGAATCATTTTGCTTAGATGGCGCTAACATTAATTCATTTATAAAAACATAACGATTTTTTTACCGCTA
This sequence comes from Micropterix aruncella, assembly GCA_944548615.1. Taxonomy (NCBI): domain Eukaryota; kingdom Metazoa; phylum Arthropoda; class Insecta; order Lepidoptera; family Micropterigidae; genus Micropterix; species Micropterix aruncella. Next base: position 16,231,852 of record OX155955.1, on the reverse strand, counting down.
GATTTTACACACCCATCAAATTGTCGTACCGACTTTAAATAAAATCGATTCTTGGAGTAAACTTCAATAAACTCCAAAAATTTTGACACTTTGACCAAAACGCTTACCGAAAACTTTTGCTTACGTCATCTTCTATAGAATAGAAGACTAGTCGATTGGCATCGGGGTTGGAGGTTGAGAAGCGCAGCCGACGCAGTTTCCGACACGGCAGAGCTGACCTCGCCTGTAGATTAAGGCACGTCTGACGTCTTCCGTTCTTTGTTAGGCTGCGCACCGTCCCGCTGCCCCCGTCCAACCCGCCCGCCAGTCGTCATTCCGCCCGCCCACGTGCCGCTCCGCCCCGCAGCGCCGCCACAGATTAAAAAGATATTTACGTTATTACACCAGATGTGTCAAGGCTTTAAAACATGGTCATTTTAAATTGACATCGAGGGCTAAGAGCCTGGAACAAACAAAAAATCCTAGAGAAGAGCTGCCGTTAAATTCTTTATGGAACCATTGCTCAAGAACAGTTTAATATTTACGCGGTTACGGGCGAGGGGAGAAACCCCGCCCACCACCCGGGCAGTTCTAATGACATAGGTCGTTTCATCTACCCGGGATATCGTGCAAAGACAACCTCACACAAACCAGAAGGTTAGTGCGTGAGGGGTGGACGAATGGAGACAAGGATTCTCTGGGTTTCTATCCCCTCCGGCACCCCGTAAACCATTTATTTAAAAACCATAGAGCTTTAAAAATTCACTTTATTAACTAATTAGAACTAAGTTAATTATCTTACATTGGCCTAATAATAGTAATAATAGCATGAACTGTTAGAGTTATGTACAAAGTTACAAGTTAGACCGAGATGTTAAAAATAGTGTTTATAAGAAATAAGAAATAAGAAATAAGAAAAATTTATTTTCATAAACCCGATCTGGGTATAGAAATTACTTTACAAAAAATTATTATATATATAATAACATTACGAAATTACAACAAATAGTATTTCTACAAATGAAATTACATTTTAAATTATAAAAAAGTGTATAAAAAGTTCTGCGATCTAAGCTAACAGTGTATAAAAAAAGTGTATAAAAGTTCTGCGATCCAAGCAAAGCATTCGACTGTATAAACATCAATACCCTGGTAGACATGATCTTATGATCTAATGATTTCTGAACAATTTATCTAGTGAGGTTGTGATGGGCGGTGAGACGGTGAATCCAAACCCTGGAATGATCCCGACTTACAGCTGCAAAAGGCAGGGCGTGCCGCTGGGGGCATCGACGACCGGGGATCCTGTGAAAACGCACGCGCCCACATGGGCGATTAGGGACAACACAGTATGGGAACAACTGGACAAAAGGAGTGTTATGTGTTCAGGATTCATCTATGTTTTCCGTTTATTTATTCCACCATAACTTCTAAACGCTTGAACCGATTTAGAAGTGTGTCGTATTGTTAGAATCGTTTTATCCTCCCGAGTGTCATACAGTGCGTACCGCGACCCTTGCTGTCATATAAGGAAAAAGCAGCGTTTTAAAATTTAATCGCGCTTTAATCGCCGTATTACGCGATGCGTATTGACATTTTATCATTTGACAGTTAAGTTTTTTCGTTCTTCCTCTTCGCGGCCATCAGGAATAGATTCGGTCGGCCTGTATGTAGTAATGACGAAACGCTGATATTTGTTCTGTTTTTGTTAGAATCTTTATATCATCCCGATTGAGTGCAATAATATCATCCCGATTGAGTGCAATAATATCATTGTAAAGAGAGTACAATAATATCAATGTATCAGTAGTCGCACCTTCTTATTTAAAATTTTTGCTAGTGACACTAAAGAAATATCGGTTTATATTTGATCCACCGTAGTAAAAAAGATACAAAGAGACTGGGCCAGTCTTATAAATACACATAAAATATGAATGTTTCCTCTGAACACAGAGATTTGAAGAGATCGTCTATCGGGTAAATTTTCGTTCATATTGAATCTATTGTGTGTACACATAACGCTATGATTAATCTGTGTCGCCGCCCTGCACTGCTGCCTACGCGCCATCTATCAGCTTACAGCCAGCCCACGATCTGAAGCGCAAGAACACTTCAAAGGAATCAGCGATCCGCAAAGCTTCGCTCAAATTTCTCCTAATAAACAGAGAAATATGAAACTTGCAACGAAATTCTTCCTCTTCTCAAAATGCGACGTTTAGCAAAAATTTCGTTTACTCATTGTGAAAATCATTTACTCTTCTGGCACATATTGTGTTTAATGTTGCTAATTTTAAATTAATTGCCTTATGCAATTTCGAGCTACTTTGTTTCTTTTCAGGGCCACCAACCGAATAGGAAGTAAAATATTGTGAACGAGCAAAAACTTTTTTACGAGATGAGGACAAAAATAACTATATTAAGCACCCTGAACCGATTAAGACCATTTCCATGTTGAAGTCTCTCTCTCTGTCTGTCTATCTGTATGTCTACCTATGTGTGTGTGTGTATTCCTTCACGATGGCGCCCAAACGCTTAATCCAATTAAGCTCAAATTTGGCAGGCAGGCCTCATTTGATGATGGTAAGAGTTGAAAAGGTTATGGTGGAAATGTCATCCTTGAAATATTAAGCTTAGAGACTTGAAATTCGGTAGACTTAGAGACTTGAAATTCGACCTTGTTGGTCCGAAATCACATTGTGAATACCTCATATTAAATTCAATCTTAACCTCTAGAGCCCCGATTGGCCGATATCGGCCACAAAACGATTCAGCGTGACGGCCCCGTTTTAATTTTATTTTAATTATGGGTACAGTGGTTTGGCAGTAATTAATGTTTTGGTTTCTTTTTTTTGGGACATCAACTTGTTAATTTTTTTTGGGACATCAACTTGTTAATCGGCTGAGGGGCCGAGGCCTGAAGGGTTAAACTTTAATCAAATATTAACACCGACCCGCGCCATCCGAGGCGGTTGTGTAACGGAATCCAAACGGGTTCATCCGCCGGCCTAGAGAGGCCCTAGAAGGGCGCACATCGATTTTATTTTTGAAATTAATATTCAGATAAAATCAGTGCTTGGCTACTTGCCGGAAAAGTATTAGGGTGACAACCGTTTTTTTTTGTATGTCGCTGATTTTGTTTATGTATAAATACCCTTAACTTAAAAAAAATATCGAAGTTCACGAATTTCACGCTCGGTGTCGTTAGTTTCCCGGAAAGTGGCTGCTTAATCACTTACTATGTTTTTCGTGTCCTGTGAATGCCCTCGCCGAGGCAAGGTGTACATGGCGTTCCGCCTAAATGCTTCCGTAAAGCGTCTTTCTCCTTCTCTCGCAGCCGTTTCTCTCGCTCGCACCGTCTCCCTGGAGACGCAGATTGGCGAAGAGCGGCTCCTCAACAAAAACCCATGATTAATTAATCAAGAACTCGATGCATCTGGGCTGCGACGCTGTAATAACAAGACCTCCGTATATTATGACCTGTTCGTGGCACGTGGTGATTTACTACGTTTCGATAGCAAAGAGCCGATTCTTTCCTCCCAAAATAACTCGAATGTAATCAATTATCACACAGAATCGTTATTTAAAAAAATATATGTTTACCATTTACATTTCCTCTTTCCCAAGATCCCTTTTTTACGAAAGGATAGTCTATGAATCGAATTCTGAACAAAAATGGCACATACTAACATATTTTATCCCCTAAATTCAATTTAAGCTTTATGCAGACAAGGCACTTGAATGTGTATGTCCACTTATATATTAGTAGGGAGCTAATACTGACTGAGTAGGGAGCTAATGGGCCCTTGCTGAGTTGGCCACGGAGACCCATTCTGTTCAGGGTTGGTCACACTCACGGGTCAACACCCATCCGGCGGCCTCCACGCATGAAGTGCGAGCCTGGGCAGGACTCTGGTCTTAGGGCTAGTTTCCCCTAGGAGTCAACCTTCTAGGTCTGCGCACCGTTCGGCGTAAGCCAATCGATTGTGCACTCTGACTAACATCGGGGTAGTCTGGAAGCAGTACTGTTTCCTATAGAGCGGGGGTGGTTGCGGACCTTACGGCGACTGTTTTTGAAACGACCTGGGTGAACAGCCGGGCAAAGGAGGCCGTGGTCCGCGATAGATTCGGTTTACACCGTTTCACCGCTTCGTAAGGAAGAGGACCGCGCAAGCGACCTCGAAATCGTAACCAATCGAGAGACCGGAGTAAACTGGTCGCAATTGGAAGTAAGGGGGTGGCAGGTAATTTAAAGACATACGTAATGCTTTATTAACTAAATAATATACCTACTTAGTAGTTGTGATTTAAATTATATGTGATTGTGATTTAAATCGTATATATATATAGCGGTTAATTTCAAAATAATGTTGTATATTTATATAAATTATTATGCATATATTAATAGTATCATATTTTTATTTTTATTATTTCATATATTTTTAAGCACTGCTTTAAAATTGTATTTATATATTTTATTGAATTATAAATATGTTTATACCATATAGCATTTATTATTTATTAAAATCGTATTTACGTATATGTGTATTTGCCATATTGCATTACCTACATTGTATTATCCTTAGAAAATTAGGTTTTTTGATTTGTATTATGGTGTTATTTATTTATTCAGTTATATTATTCAATCTAAATTAAGTACATTCATTGAATATAAAAATAAAAAGTTTTTTACTTTAATTAGGCTAATTGTTACGTAAGTTGTTTTACTTATTTCAATTATTTACTCTGACCCGCCTAGATACGGGACATTGAAGTCCTAGTTAGGTTTTGGGCTAGGGCATTGAGCATTAGCTGCATTTCGGTGTTCAATTTTTCCGAGTTACTTATAACATTGATAACAATGGGGCTAAATGTACAAACAAATAAATGAATAAAGTATTAAGCAATTTATGTATCACTACATAGTATAAAACAAAGTCGCTTTCTCTGTCCCTATGTCCCTTTGTATGCTTAAATCTTTGAAACTACGCAACGGATTTTGATGCGGTTTTTTTTAATAGATAGAGTGATTCAAGAGGAAGGTTTATATGTATAATAACATCCATTAAATAGTGGAAAAGTACTGCTATTTTTGAGGTTTCTAATGTGATGTCGTAAATAATTACATTTTTTCCGCTTACATTGCAAACGCAGGCTGAACCCTACGAGTTTTATCAAAATAATGTACTAAGTATTGTACACATTGAAAAGGTCTACAGAAAAGTCCGTGATGGTATATGTCTATCTCTTATGGATAGCCCACAATAACTTTTTTTTGTCATTTACTTTTTACGACAAATAATGGCTAATTTTCGAAGCGATTTTAACCAATACAGCATTAATCCTTAACCAATTAAATACCTTGAATACATTGTTCATTTAATATAGATCTATATGGCCCTTTACACCGTATGATTTAAGTGAATATTTTCGAAGATATTACAGATTTAAAAATTGCGGGACGTAGCGTTTACGGCGGTACCGGCCGGCCGCCCGGTGCGGCAAGAGCGTGCCTATAAATAGCGCGTCTGAGGCCGCGGTTTTTCCTATAGCACTTTGAATTTAGCAGCGATCGGACGCGTTTATTATATCGGAGCTCTCCAGCGAGGAAAATAGCAATACTTAGGTAATAAAAACGTGCTTTTCAGCGCGACAACGTATCAGTAATTATAAGTAAGTTACGATAAATAATTGTATGATAGTAGTTTTAAAATATAAATTATATTCTATTCTAAGGTTAATTTTTAAATCGCACTTATAGCAATTATAAGTACCTACATAAGGTGAGATAAGATTAGATTAAATAAAACCATAATTTATGGATTGCAATTTTCTATTAGGATCTTGATTAAAATTTACAGTTAGATCAATTTAATATTAGGGAAATTATTTTCAAAAATCGTGATTTAAGGTGAGATATGTAAGTTCAGAAAAAGTACTTAATAGAATAGGTATCTTTTGTTGTTGATGATTGTTGATTATCTTTTGTTTTTAGTCGCACGAATAGCAAATTATTTTTTATAATTAAAATCGTTGTTTAAGTTGAGGTATTTCAGTAAGAAAAAAAGAACTGAATAGAATAGGTATCTTTTGTTTTTTATGATTGCTGATTATCTTTTGTTTCTAAATGGTAAGAATTTAGATATTTTTTACTGCGGCACATACTAATAATATGGCAATTTGTGCATAGGTAAACATACATATAGAACTGAGTAAATTTTGTACAGAAATTATAAAGTCATGTCTGGAAGACGTCGTCGTTCGAACATAGGTCGTAGTACAGTGAATGCCAGAAGAGTAGAAGAGTACGTTCAGCAAGAGATGAAGAATCGTCAACGGAACGTGAGGCTCGCCTCAGTCAGGCTCGGGATAGATATAGAGCTGAGAGAGAGAGAGAGAGAATCTTCAGTAGAGCGTGAGATTCGCCGCAGCCGGGATCGAGATAGGCATACGGTTCAGAGGGACAGAGAATCGTCAGTAGAGCGTGAGGCTCGCCTCAGTCAGCTTCGGGATAGATATAGAGCTGAGAGAGAGAGAGAATCTTCAGTAGAGCATGAGGTTCACCGCAGCCGAGATAGGGAAAGACATCGAATACAGAGAGCCAGAGAATCATCAGCACGAGTTACTAATTCATGGGTGAATAAAGAAAATTCTGCCATGAATTACGATCCTTCGATTTCTTACAAGGACGATCGTATAGTATCAATAGGTACTATGTCAGTAGTGTGTGAACATTGCTTGGCATTGAAATTCAAGGACGAATCGAAAGGCATGTGTTGCTTACAAGGAAAAGTCAAATTAGAAGAAGTTCTCCCTCCACCTGAACCACTTCACTCTCTTCTTACGGGTGATCATCAGAAATCCAAGCAATTCATGCGCAATATACGCCGTTATAATAACGCATTTCAAATGACCTCTTTTAAGAGTAAGCAAGTCGTTGAGCGTGGGTTCATGCCTACATTTAAAATTCAAAGGCAAGTGTACCACTTAGCTGGGAGCTTGCTACCACTTCGACCCGATGATCACAAATTTCTGCAAATATATTTTATTGCAGATCCATATACACAAGCATCTACGCGGTGTACAAGTGTTGCACAGCCAATTGATAGAGATTTGATTAGGTCTCTCCAAGATATGTTACATTCTCATAATTGCTACATACAGTCTTTCAAAACTGCGATTGAGAGTGTTCCAGCAGATACTCCTGACTTTAATGTCGTAATCCATGCAAATAAAGTTCCTGTTGGAGAACACAGAGGACGATACAATGCGCCTTCCACGAGTGAAGTAGCAGTGGTGATAGCTGGACAGCAATTTGACAAAAGAGATATTGTATTGCATAGTCGTGATGATAATTTGCAAAAAAATTCAGAGTTACACAGATCTTATGACAGCTTACAATATCCTTTGATGCTATGTCGTGGAGAAAATGGTTATGCCATTAATATTTCTCAAGTTGACCCAATCGGTGGTACACCTCTGCGTAAAACAGTGTCATGTATGAACTACTATTGCTACCGTATAATGACAAGACGTAACAATTTCAATACTTTGCTTAGATATGGAATGTTAACAAACCAATACTTGGTAGATCAATATGCGAAAATTGAATCTGAGAGATTGGCCTACATCCGTAATAATCAAACTAAATTGAGAGCTGAAAATTACGTTCATCTTCAGGATGCTTTACAGGCGAATGAACACCGCAACGGCATTGGGCAGTTGGTTATACTACCTTCATCATTCACAGGTGGACCTCGATATTTACACGAAAAATCGCAAGACGCCATGACTTACGTAAGAAATTACGGCAAACCTGATTTATTTATAACTGCAAAATGTAACCCAAATTGGCCGGAAATCAAAGAAAATATTAACACCAATTTAACTCCACAAGACAGATACGATATAGTTAACAGAGTCTTCCATTTAAAAGTATAGAAACTCCTGCACCTCATTAACAAGTCTCATATATTCGGTCCGCCGCGCTGTCATATGTACACAATAGAATGGCAGAAACGTGGCTTGCCACATGTACACCTGTTGGTGTGGTTAGTGAACAAAATTAGACCAAACCAAATTGACAGGGTTATTTCAGCTGAATTACCGGATAAAGATGAAGATCCTATCCTGTACGAAATCGTAAAGAAACATATGGTACACGGCCCTTGCGGGACTTTAAACCCGAATTCTCCATGTATGCGAGATTCTAAATGCAGCAAAAAATTTCCGAAGTCGTTCCAAACTCAAACAAGTACTAGCGATGACGGATATCCCAAATATCGTCGACTATCGCCAGAACAGGGTGGGCAAAATGCTACCGTCCGAAACCATGATATTGATAACCGATGGATCGTTCCCTATAATCCGCTCCTTTTGAAAAATTTTGATGACCACATCAACGTAGAGTTGTGCAATTCAATAAAGTCAATTCAATATGTTACTAAGTACATTAATAAAGGCAGTGATCAAGCCACTTTCAGCATACAATCACCAAATGAAGTGGAAAAATATCAGTCTGGACGTTACATCTGCAGCTCTGAAGCTGTATGGAGGATTTTATCATTCGAAGTGCACGACCGGGCTCCCACAATTGTCCACCTTGCAGTTCATTTAGAAAATGGACAAAGAGTATATTTCACAGAGAACAATATACAAGAAGTTGTTAATAACCCGCGGGATACAACATTGACAGCATTCTTCAAGTTATGTGCTCAAGATGATTTCGCGAAAACACTGACGTATGACAGAGTTCCAGGTTACTATACATGGAACCAGAGTTCTAAAACTTTTCAACGGCGAAAACAAGGTACTGCGGTTGATGGTTTCCCCGGAGTAAAAAAAACGGATGCTCTTGGCAGAGTCTACGTGGTTCATCCCAACAACAGCGAATGCTTTTATCTGAGAATGTTATTGCATATTGTAAAAGGCCCGACATCCTTTGCACACCTAAGAACTGTACAAGGTGTTGTTTACAATACTTATCAAGCAGCATGCAAAGCTATGGGGCTCTTGGAAGACGATTCTCACTGGGAAAACACATTATCAGAAGCAGCTGTTTGTAGTTCAGCTACATCATTAAGATATTTATTTGCCGTCATAGTAGTGTTTTGTCAAGTAACTGATTCTGTTAATCTATGGAATAAATTTCAAGAAAATATGGCCAGTGATATTCTGATTCGGCGACGGCGAGAGTTAAACTCAGATGATGTACAATATGATCAAAACATATTTGACGAAGCATTATTGGAATTGAACAAAGTAGTGCAATTACTTTCGGGTAAATCGATCAAGGATTCTGGGCTGCCGATGCCAGCTAATACTACTAACTCAGATTTAACTAACAGTGCCGAATACACAAGAGAAACATCATACGATCAAACGAGACTTTTACAAAATATAGCTCAAGATGAGCCACGATTAAACATCGATCAGAAAAAAGTATTCACTGCATTACTATCAACAATTGATAACAATGAAAGGAAATTGGTTTTCCTTAATGCCCCAGGAGGTACAGCAAAAACATTTTTAATCAATCTGCTTTTAAAAAAAGTGAGATCTATCGGAAAAATTGCGTTAGCTGTTGCGTCATCCGGCATTGCCGCTACGCTTTTGGAAGGAGGCCGAACCGCACACTCCACATTCAAGCTCCCGCTGAAAATCGCCACCGATGATAATAACAGCGTCTGTAGTGTTTCTAAATAGAGCAATACAGGAAAATTGATGCGTGACTGCTCATTAATAGTCTGGGACGAAGCTACCATGTCAAACAAGACGTCTGTGGAAGCACTGGATAGGACAATGCGCGATTTGCGCAACAAAAATTCACCTATGGGTGGATGTACAATTCTGTTCTCAGGAGATTTCCGTCAAATCCTACCAGTTGTGACTCGAGGAACACGTGCTGACGAAATAAATGCTTGCCTAAAAAGATGCAACCTTTGGCCACATGTCAATAAATTAAAGCTTAAAACTAATATGAGGGTTTCTTCACGTGAGAACAGGCTATTTCCAGAGATGCTGCTAAAAGTTGGCAATGGAGAGTTAACACAAAGTGAGGGAAGGATTGACCTAGAAAACCTTTGCGTTTTGATAGACAACATCCAACAGTTAGTCAACAATGTCTATCCTGACATTGATAACATAAGTTATAAGACAATATCTTGGTTTAAAGAAAGAGCGATTCTGTCACCAACTAACGAACAAGTAGATAAAGTAAATAACTTGATTCTTTCAAAGATTGATGCGCCGACGAAAATATACTACTCGGTCGATACTGTTCTCGATTTGGAAGAAGCTGTTCATTTTCCTACAGAATTTCTAAACTCTTTGAACCTGTCTGGACTCCCTCCTCACAAAATGGTGTTGAAAGTAGGTTGTCCTGTTATTTTATTAAGAAACCTGAATCCACCTAAACTTTGCAATGGCACGCGTTTGCTGGTAAAATCATTGAAAACTTTCATAATAGAGTGCACAATACTCACAGGATGTGGTACCGGAGAAGATGTATTGATTCCCCGAATCCCTCTGATACCATCGGATTTACCCTTCCAATTTAAACGTTTACAGTTTCCGGTAAAGACATCTTTTGCAATGACCATTAATAAATCGCAGGGTCAAACCTTCAACGATGCAGGCTTAGATTTGAGCGTTGACTGTTTTTCACATGGACAACTGTATGTCGCTCTTTCAAGAGTGACCTCCAGAGAAAACATGTTTGTATTGTCTAATGACAAGAAAGCTGTGAACGTTGTTTATAAAGACATTCTGTAATATGTTGTAAAAATAAAATAAATAGTTAAAAATGTAAAAAGTTAATAAGTAAAAATGTAGTGTATGAATTTAGATATTCCAAAGATAGCAGGAAATCTTCATGGTATAGGGAAAGGGGGATTGTTTTACTCCAAATTTAACGCGTGCGGGCCACGGGCAGTAATGAATAAATCAAAACTACTGGATCGATTTTAATCACATAGGCTATATATTTTATACCCGTGCGAAGCCAGAGCGGGCCGCTATGTTTTTATATACAACGTTCACAGTTTTTCTGTACTGTATTTAGTATCAGCATTGCACCCGTGCGAAGCCGGGGCGGGTCGCTAGTTTATTTATAAATGAGCTGATGTGAACTTAAAAAACAATAACATAAAGTACCAGACAAAAAAAGGATGATAGATGTAAAAGTATTTATATTTTGTGAGTGAAGATATGCTTTTTCAGAAGAAGCTAGATTCTAGAGTGCTATTGCACACCTCTGATATTTGGATTTAGTTAATTCCGTAATCGAGCTGCGTATACAGATATAGATTAATAGTAAAACAAAGTTTAGTGACTTCGGATGTTAATTACGTTATTCTAACTCGATCGGCGGTAAGGGGACCAAGACTTCTGGGAAAAAAATCTTTAGATAAGACGGTATCTGATATCTAATCGGGAGCAGATTTATTATATCAAAAATATATATGTAATTGTATAAAAATACATTAATTGCACATAGAGCACATATAGAAATTTATAAAATTGATCCTATTTCCTATATTTCTTAAACGAACCTTTTTAACGTATATGGTGTATATAAATTATTGCCATAACTAAGATATTTCTCACACTTTTAGGTTATAATTAGGAAAATGTATTCAGTAATTTGTCTCTCCAGAAATAAATCCCTAAGATGCAAATATGCGTGTACTATCTGTACACGCATATTATGCGTGTACTATCAGTACACGCTAAATATGCGTGTACTATCTGTATGCGTGTATATTAACTATATAAAATTATTTGAAGAAAGGTAAGTTTTTTTTTAATAAAACTAAAGGTAACTGCAAATAAAGTAACTTACATATTATCTAGTTTTTCAGTTTGAATTGATTTTGATTAAATGTTATAATTGTGTTTTTTAAAGATTTAAAATAGGTTCAAATCTGAAATTCCATAATCTCTTAAAATAAGTGAAGACAATAATGGTATATACACCAATAAAGAAATATTCACGTTCACTTTCTGGATTTAAAAATTACTACGAATAATAAATTACACTAAAAAATATATTTCGAAATATTTTCAATTATATCCTCCCACCTTCAGCCATGTCTAGTGGGGGGAAGGGGGGGGGGGGTACAAGGACACCGTCGCAATCTCACGTTGCGTGTTGCACTGTTATCTGGATTAGAAGGAAGGGGGTTACTGGCTATCGGGTTGAGCGGGGTGAATGTGGGCGGAAGGGGGGGGGGGCGAGTCTGCGTGGGCGCTGCCGTGCGGAATTCGGCCCAAACCTTGTCTGTGCCGGTGCACGGTGGGCTACTTGGTCATAAATTGATCGAAATCATTTTATGTTTCTACAGATATTCATCTTCATCTTCCTCCTAGATTATTTTTAAAAAACAATGTTTTCACATCATCGTAGTAAGAAGTCATAAAATTTAGATCCTTTGTTTTATGCCAGTTTTGAGAGATCTATTGGGCCCATAGGCGTCTTTTGTACCAAAATTTAATATAAATAAATTAACTACAAATGTATTAACTACAACTTAAATAAAATATGCGACTAGTCTCGTGGGATTAAAGCTTTTACCAATGTCTATTCGATACATTACCAAAACAAAAACAAAAAATACGGAGCTAGGCCTGGGCTTATATTTTAGCTATCGATCGAATGCAATAACAAGACACACACTTACACCACAGTATACCAGACAGTAGCTTCTTTTAGAAAAAATTGAAATCGAAGCGAATATGCCACGAGTCGTAAGGGCTCGGGTATGGCCGCCAGATGTCCCGCCACTCGGCCTACGCAAACGTTTGAAAAAGTCTTGAAAAGTTTATCTATATCCAAACGTTTGAAAAAGTCTCTAGCTTTTACCTGCGCGTAATGCTAACCAAAGGCGTTAGTCGGTACGTACCCCACTGCCCACATTCCTACCACCCTCTTCCCGCAATGCCCTGTAGCTCGAGAGTAAAGCTACTGGTTGGTATACTGTGCTCACACACATGTTACACACACACACACATAATATAAATACCTCATAGTAGGGTTGGTTGTAAGAGATTGTCGTATGATATAATAAACCCGCCCATTGTGAAATTTCACAATAAGGAATAGAAACAAACAAACAAATTCAATCTACTTTTCTGTAGGCGTATACTTTAGGAATTGTCTACAAAACAACCAACAAAATAAAGTAAAATCCCTATTTTTTGAGAATTGTCCAACTCGCACAAGTCTTTCGAAGCTGCAAACTTGGATATCCTCTTACTATAAGCATAGGTCCTAGCAACATAATAAAAAAATATAACCACATTACCTTTAGCGATATCGAAAAAATAAATTCACAGTAATTGGAATAAGTTGCTATAATTGGAATAATTGGAATAAATTGACAGAAAAGTGTAATTGGAATTACACTTTAAAATTTCGTGTTGGTGAATCAAAAAAGCCTTGATTTTATCGGAGGGTACTTTCAAAAAAAAATGTATTCTTGAGTCATTTCTTGTTTGTCATTTTTGCTATTTCGTATAATTTAGATGTTCTCCATGTACATACGAGTATTTATTTGTTAGGATTTAAAATTTTAAACAAATTGTCATACAATTACCCCACGGTGCGATCTGAACGAATATCTGCATTAACACAGACGCAATTTGAAGAGGCTCTACGATGCTACGACGTAGCGGCATGAACGATGCTGGACGTCATACAAACGCTACGTTGCCGGGTATTTGTTATAGTCAAAGAAATTATTATTATAAAAAATATAACTTTTTTATTACCCGATAGAATCGGGTATAGGTTCAAATAAGTCATTTGGCGATTTGAAAGCACGATCACTTTTCTTTTTATCGTATAATGGTTTGAAGGTAAATTCTAGAACATAAATGGTTCACAGGGCATTAATGGGTCCGTGCAAGGGCGGCTTAATGGTACCATGCAGAGACCTAATAGTTCTATGCAGTAGCTTAATGTTTCCATGCAGCTTGGGCCAGCTTATTTCGTAGCTGGTTCAACTCATGTGTCAGATCCCATTAGGGAGCCTCCTCGGAGAGGTGAATTGAAAGATAGGTGAATTAAGCAGTACACTTTGCAAAACAGTGTTGTATCTGGCGGATTATCGGTGGAGTCCGGAAACGTATAATAGTTTAAGAAGGTAGTACCTAAGAAAAGGGGCTGATGTTGACTTAACCGCCCTAACTATACGAACGTACGTGATACGTTCACTATATTATCGCCCGAACGCAAAAAGCCGTATCCCGTACGTTCAAGTACAAAATAAACAAAAAAGAAAGGAAAATAAATTCATAGTTTAAAAAAAAACACTAAAAACACGCTTTTGGGCTATGATACGATATTCACATACACATGGCTGTGATACGATATTTCATCATGTAATGCTAGTGCCTATCTTCCGGCTTCATCATCAGACCTTGAAACCTAATCGAGGTCAAAGTTCATTCCAAGACTTTTCTAACAAGTCCAAACACAGCTATGATACGATGTTCCATCATGAAGTTCCAGTTCATATCTTCCGACTCCATCATCAGATCAGTTCGACAGTACCATATTATTGTATTGTCATCAGAACTACATACAGCTGCCAATTTTCATGACGCTACGATCCTTGGAAGATGGTTAAATTAGTTACCTTAGATTCCATTACATAGTTAGTAACATACAGGTCGACCTAATAAAAGCGTGTTAAAAACCCCGAACTCCACAAACGTACGTGATACGTCAAATTGTTCCTACGATTAAATACGAACAAGGGTCATACGTGGTCTATTTTTTAAATGAAAAAAATCTGGTTTATTGTGAACCAGTATTGTGATTAAGAAATCTTATTAAATAAACCCAAAGATTTTTTACCTACTTTTTGAATAATAACCCAAAGGTAGGGCGATTAAAATAGCATATTTACCTATTAGCCATCAGACTTTAATAACGAAAGCATACTAAGGGTACCATTTGTATTTGCTTACACAAGGTAAAAGTATGCGCAAGTGATCTCAAACGGTGACCAGTCTAGTGGAAGAAGTAGTTCTTCCAAAACTTGTAAGCAGAGAGCGAGGGAAACCCACTGGCTTACCAATGCCTTCGCTGTTTAAGTTAGGACTGAGCACCGCTGAGCAGTGGTATAATAAGATCTGTCGATGTTACAACCAATACTCCCTTCGTTGCGACTCACCTCAGGGTGAAAAGACGACAACGTTATAACATCCTGAGATGGCAGGCGCAGCATCGACCAACTGAAACTGTAACTAATACCTACTGATGCAGGCAGTTCCATTGGTGCATTCGGGTTGGAGATTATCGTCGCTCTCGCAATGGACGGCGAGTCGGTGGAGATTTGTCAAGTGGGCTGCGAAGACGTCCCGTCGGCGCACGCTGATGGATGAAGACATTTCGAGGACGCCTCCGGGAGGCAGAGCGGCGGGCGGATGCGACGCCGACGCCCCTCCTGACGCCCGCGCCTCCGCAAGACAAATTATCCATCGTCCGCGCGAAACGAGCGCCCGCACTGGGACGCCAGCACGCTGCACCGACGCCGGCGATATTTACGAGTCCTTCTCCTTGCACCCTTCGTGCCACCAACCCCCCCTCCCCCCTCTGTGGACTACCTCCCTCAAAACTATGGATATAATATCTACCTATGTAAATTGGGTTATCACGTTTATCTGTAGTAATATTATAAAGACGTAAAGTTTGTGAGGTTGTAGGCAGCAATCTTTGAATCTACTGAACTGAACCAATTTTGAAAATTCTTTTACCAATAGAAAGAATTTTCAAAAAGCCATGTTATTTGTGAGTGTCATAGGCTATATATTAATCCGAGAAATAAAAAGACTTTTCGTGGTAGTCGGATTTGCAAAGTAAGTCGGAGAAAAAACGGTCGAACGAAAACGTTTCTAACTAACGCTGCCTTAACGATGAGAGATATATGATTAAGTTATAGAGAAAAGTTGTAGAGCTTGATAATGCCTACAGAAAAGTCAGCGACAGCATATGTCTAACTTTGATATTTAAGTCACAAAAAGTTGTATTTTATATTTTAAAAATATTTTAAATCTAGGTCATGTTTATTGGTCATATTATCAACAATTATGAATTCATATCAAAATAAGTAAATTTATCGTCTCAAGTATTTAAAACAAAAGACTTTTCCCTTTTTATGCATATAATTTCCCTTTTACTGCATAAATGGTTAAATAGATAAGACACTCACAAATAAGACACTCATATGAAGACACTCACAAATAACGGTAATATAGTCAAATTGGCATGCAAATACATACATACATATGCAGTAAAAATATAACCCTTGTTTTGGCAGTCAGGTAATAAATCATAGCACTCAGTACTAACCGAACAACACTCATAATTTCA
Source organism: Micropterix aruncella (assembly GCA_944548615.1). Taxonomy (NCBI): domain Eukaryota; kingdom Metazoa; phylum Arthropoda; class Insecta; order Lepidoptera; family Micropterigidae; genus Micropterix; species Micropterix aruncella. Next base: position 16,215,498 of record OX155955.1, on the reverse strand, counting down.
TCACAAGTAAAAAGTTTTACCGCCCAACGAAGTGGGCACGGGTCAGCTAGTAATATAATATAAATAGTAGTAAGGTTTCAAAACGCTAGTGCTAGGCTCTGGTCGGTTTATACTCGTTTATGGCAGTATTAATCAGCTCATCCATACGACAAATAAAACTAATTAGCAAAAAAAAATATCTCAAATCAGATTTCGTTTAAAAGTTACGGCTATAAAAAAAAAAACAAAAAAATATTTAATATCAAGTTTCTACGAATTCTGATTTTGTTTAAAACTATATTATTTTCTCAAAGTACGACATTTAAAATAAGTCACTGTGCCCTACAGTGTATGACTATTGCAGTATTTACGTATAAGCTACACAAGCTATAGCTTAGGGCCCCCATCGTCGTCAGAATGTTTGACAGTCCAAACGGGCCCCAAAAAGTACAAAGTGCGCCCCCGGAATGCCGACACTATATTCATCACTACATTATTATGTGTTCGATACCTCTAAAACTTACGATATTTTCTGGAAATACGATATTTGTTGCTGATTACGATATTTACTATGGGCATTGCACTACCTGTTTATTCTAGAATAAGATAGATTGTTTTGTTTTTTTTTACGTATTCTGTTACTCTTACTATTTTTAATTCTTCAACTTGCATATTCAATTCTTCAACTTGCCTTTTATATTTATGTATATTAATTACATCTTAACGAATTAGTTCTGGTAACTCTTAACGGTAAGTTCTGTAATGTTGATTTGTTAAATAAATAAATAAAATAAATAAATATTTTCTGAAAGTACGCCTTTTTTAGAAAAGTGCATTTTTAAAAAGTGTACGATATTTTATTATAAATATAATAAAGGATGGATAACAAGAGTGTTTCATTGGCGGCATAATTATTTATTAATATATGTAATTTTACAGTGAATTTATAAATAGTAAAGACATGATGGAATATTTGCTAAACCTATTACCATAAACCGTATCTACTATTCCATTAAAAGCTTACAACACTCACATAAACAACTTATAATAGGAATATCATTAGTACGTTAATAATAGGTAATAATAATAATAGGACATAGATATAAATTAGTAAAAAAGATAGAAGTTACATATTGATCCTTGGACACTAGATTTCAGACAAATTGTGGATCTACGATTATACGGAAGCGCAGTCGACTTTGGGACCAAGTTTTTCTATCGAGGAATAGCATTTAGAATATTCTCCTGCAAAATAAATAATAAAAACGAAATCACAGGCAACTCTGAAAAGACGTGGATATCAAATTAAATCCATGCCAGATATTACGTTTAAAAAAAAACAAGGTTATTAAATACTCCGCCGCGTCGACGCTGAATTAATAACTGTACTGGTTAAATTAAACCTGAAAATGCAATCGGTAGCAGGTGAGGGTTTTGCAGGGAGTTTCACTTTAATATTTGGGCGGGCGGTAGTGCGCGCTTAGGATTCATTGGCTGATGAAAAATTAATATATCCTCATCGTTATGGTGCAGCGTCACGTGGGTAGACACCACCAACCAGAGGTGCACCTAGTTAACTGCCCTAGGGTGACCATATCTGCGGTGGATTTTGGGATTGGAGAATAGAGATTTCTATATTGCTCTAGTTTGAAGTTTTAATTTAAATTTATATCTTTACTTTTTCTACTTCCTCAATTGAAAGAACATATTTGAGATAGGCTTTCGTACCTACGATAGGCATGGGATAGTGTTGGGTCAATCGATTGATATTTCAATCGACTAATCAATCACGATTGATTCAGTCACGATTGATTTAGTCGCGACTAACGTTAATCACGATTGAAGTAATCGCGACTAAATCAATTACTCGATTATTGTTAATCGTCAATCGTCAATCGTCAATCGCGACTAACTTGCTATTTAGATACACCCGACAATTCATTATCGTCGGTCAGTCGCGTTCGCGGTCGCTTTCGCGGTCGCGTTCACAGTCGCGTTCGCGGTCGCTTTCGCGGTCGCGTTCACTGTCGCGTTTGCGGTCGCGTTTCCGGTCGTGTTGCTCCGACCGCACCGACCGACGAAAAAACGCATAACTTAAGTTGACCGTTTTCGAGAATATCAATCGCAGACGATTAATCGTCAATCGTTGAAACTAATCAATTGAAACTAATCCCCTTGAGTATGATACGACCAAATCTGGTTCTGAAACAATTATCCGTTGAGTTTGATACGACCAGATCTGGTTCCGCGTTTTTTTCACTTCTTTGACGTTCTCATATTTTTTCATAATTATCGAATTGTTTTACAAAATGATATTTCAATATTCTAGATTCGAAATTTCAATGCAATCATTGTGCAGTTGTTCTTTTTATGATTGGTGTAGTAGTTTCGTAGTTATAGTACTTTAAGTCGATGTCGCCGAAAATCCTGCAAAAGAGACAGATGCATCCATGAAAATACCCATTTACTCCAAGGGTTAATCACCGATTGACGATTGAACGAATCAATCATTAGTCATCAATCGCGATTAATGTATTCAATCGTCAATCGTCAATCGTTAGTCGACTAAATTTTGCCCAACACTGGCATGGGACATGTAACTTTAAAAATAACATTTTTAGCTCGGCCTTGGCCTGATTCTTGTCAAAATTTCTTTCACCAATAGATTTTTGCGTCATTGGAAAGAACTGATTAAATTTAGAATTATGTACTTTCAGTTTCAGATAATACCGGATTATAATAAAATATAGTATTTTTCAAAAAAAATCGGCCGAGGAAACATGTTTTTGGCAACTTTGTCACAAAAAAAGACACAAAATTTTTTGATACCTTCTCCTTTCGCAACCGCTTGACAAGCGATCCGGATATCAGGACCAGATGCGCTATTCTGACTCGCAAGAGTACAATATGGTTGACCTATTGCCAAGTGGCAATATCTTACGACCACACCGTCTGAGTTATTGTGACTAAATGTTTATTTTGGCAAATTAAAATATATAAAGTGTAATTTTTGTAAAGTAGTTGTCAGAATAAATGAGTATTATTACATAATTAAAACAATAACGAAAGTAAAACAAAGGCACAATTCCATAATCCGTCGTGACATGAAGTCGGGCGCCTTTTTACTTAGTAAGATAATGGGCCCAATTGCATTTCTTTGTGAACTAAAACAAAAATTAATCCAAGCGAACGAGACAGAGCAATACGTTAGAGCGGAATATGAAACGAACGATTGTCGATAAAACTGTAGTACTTACACTCGTCGGAAGAAATTCGAGCATATTTCGTGCGGTGTAAGATTTGACCCTGGCGGGCAGTTTTAATGCGAAAAAGTGAAAACCGGTCATCTCACATTCCGCCCTAGCGAATTGCCCTGTCTCGTTCACACGGACTAATTTCCGATTTAGTTTACGAAGAAACGCAACCGAGCCCAATATCTTAATATGTATGTTTGTAGTGTTTACTGTGAAACTTCACAATATGACAATCTCTTACAAGCAATCTTAATATGACGTGTTTATATGTATGTGCGGATGTAACTTGTGTCTAAGTGTGTGCCTTGTTATTGCATTCGATCTAAAGAATTGAAAATGCAATTCCGTTAATTTTATCCCAACGTAAAATGACGACCCAGCCGGCAATCAAACCCGTGACCTTACAATATAAGATCAGGCCACTGTCAGCTGTCGCCTAATGTCATAAAATCAAATGCAATAAATTTGTAGTTTTAGTGTCTCAATATTATGATTAAAATGGTAATGGTAATATCTGCAAGGTGTTTAATTGTAACGTACATATTCCAAAATTTTACTAATATTAGTCACCCTAGTCTTTGTAGAAAAGGGGGAAGGGAGGTATGTGGGTAGTCGTAGGGGTGTGGAGGCGGTTTATGACCAGCCTGGGCCACGTTTCTTGAAACACCACCCACGTAGACGCGGAGAAATGCAACCATCGCACCGGCTACCCCTACTACAGACCCCGCTCCCTCCCGACGCGCCGCGACCGACCTCATCATCGCCGCGCCCGCCCTGGCCGCCACCCCGGTCTTCTCTCTTGAGCCGCAGATCGCCGTATTCGGGCCTGAGTCCGCTTCACCGGTCACAGAGGCCGAAGTAACATTTACGACTACATGCATGGAAGTAGCGAACGTACTTTCGCAATATTCCGTATTGTATCCATGACAATCATTTCTGCCAGTTTTAAACCTGATCTTTACTAAACAACAAAACAATACGACTTTATATTTCAAACATACGGGTCATGAAAACCATTTTTGATTACCTTAAAATTACTAACTAATCTTATAATAATTAATCCTAATATTGTTGGATAAAATTATTGTTTATTAAATTTATATTATTATGTTTATATTATATTATGTTATTTTTTTTTAAATTTATATAATTAACGCTTGTTAAATTCATTATATTGTTATTTAAATTAGACATTTAAAAATATTTTTATTATGTTCAGTAAAGTCCATTTATTATGCCTGCTGCGAATGAATGGGTTTATTCATTCAGTGCCCGGCGTCCGTCTCGAACGGTCGCCTGCTCCGCTCCGCCGCCCGCGCTGAATATTGCCGCCGCGAGTCGACCGTCGAGCGCCGTCTCCGGTCCTCGCCGTGAAGTTCGTGCCGTCGAGTATCTCCGGTTCGAAATGCAGTCTGCTGCCAACTCCGCCGAAGCTGCTGCCGCCCCCGCACAGCCCACCAGTGACAAGGGGCCTGGACATGCCGATCATTCCGATCGCGACACCGAGGAAACGCGTGAGAGACCCCGCGTCTCCAGAAGATGAGCGGCAGAGGGAGTCGCAGCGCCGCCGAGCCGACTCCCCTGACTCCTTCGTCGATCATCAACAGATCTTCGGCTCGCCGGTACCCTCGGACACCGAAGACGAGCAGCCTACCTACGCCCAACTAGCGGCGAGGAAAAGCCCGACGCCGTGCCGCAGCGATGCGGCCCCAGCACCATTGCCGCCCGCGCCGCTTCTGCCGAAGCAGGCGCCGCGCCCCCGACCCATTGTCGTGGACAAGCTCGATAGGTGGCCCGACCACCTGAAGGCTCTCCGCGCGAAGTTGGGGCGTGCGCCGAACGTCGCACCGCTCGGACGCGGCGGCGGCCTCAGATTCCGCCCGGCCGACGATGCAGAGTACCGCGTCGTCCAGGCCTACCTTCACACCTTTGGCAACTCGGTGGCGTGGCACACCTACACGCCGCCGATAGAAAAGGACGCCAAGATAGCCATTCGGGGCCTCCCGGCTAACACCACCCAGCAGGAGGTCATCGAAGGGCTGGCGGCTAAGGACATTGAAGCGACGTACGCGCGCCTGATCCATGGAGGGCGGCGCGCGCTGTTCTTCGTTGTCATACGAAAGAACGAGGGCTGGCGGAGGGTATTCAGTCTCCCGGACATCTGGTACCTGCCCGTCACCATCGAGAGCTGGAGAGGCCGGAACGGGCCCAAGCAGTGCCATCGCTGTCAAAAGTTCCGGCACAGCAGCCACAACTGCCACCGGCCGCAGGTTTGCGTTTGCTGCGGCGAGGAGCACGCTGCCAAAAACTGCCCTCGGCCAAAGACCGCCCGAGCAACCTGTGGAAACTGCGGGCAGGAGCACCCCGCCAATAACCGGCGCTGCCCCAGTTTCCTAGCGGAAATCCGCCAGACGACGCGGAAGCAGCAGGGTGCTCCGCGTGCAGCAACCACCGCTCCTCCGCGAGCAGCACCGCGAAGCGCCTCACCGGGCGCCTCGACCGCCGCCGCGCCTTCGTCGTCTCCCCCACGCCCAGCGCCGAGGAAGACGCAGGCGAAGCCTCAGCCTGCCGCCGCCCCTACGGAGCCCTTGTCGTGGAGGAAAAAGCCGGCGCCGCCGGCCACTCCACAGCAGCCAGCTGTGGAGAGGAAGAACCGGCGACGCCGCTCGAAGCCACTGCAACAGCAGTCAACAGGGCCCCTTCCGCAGCAGGAGGAGAGGATGGAGGTCGAGGCGACCGCCCAGTCCACCAGCTCCCAAACGCCCACAGCAACCACAGCGTCCGCATGCACCCAAACGGACGAAGATAGTGCGAGTACACCACCCCCACAACCCAGAAGTATGCCAGAGTATCCAGAAGAATACCTGGACGAGATGCGCTGCCTCGAGAACGACGAGCTGGTCTTGTTGACCGTAATTCAGCTGCTGGAACTCGTTCGCGCGTGCCAAATCGGCACGAAGGAGGAGAACACCAGGCTGCTGGATATGGTCCTTCAAACAGACCTGCCTCGTGCCTCGAGAGAAGCATATCTATTCAAGTCTGCCTCAGGGTGAACAGCCCTGAGATGCCATACCCATGAAAGCCGGGCCTATGGGCCCGATTCAAGAGAAGCCCCACGAAAAGGCAAAAGGCCTAGTGGTAGACGTCACAGGCCGTTCTAAATGGCCTGTCGACTGATTTCGTTGATTCGTTGAATGGGTTTATTCTTCAGTTAATTTTTTTCGGACTTAAAACGTTATGTTTTAAAAGAGTAACTTACAAAATGTAAATGAAACTTATATGTTCACTACTGACAAATCTGTCATGCTACTGAATCAACTGTTAGATCAGACCTGTAGTGGATATTTTCCATGAATGCTTGTGGATTTTTTCAAATTACATAATAATAGCATTATTTTAAATGACAAAACGCTATCGTTTTGTCGAACACTTGGTAATTAGAACTTAACATAGCAGGCTGTACTATTTTCGCATGAGCTCACTGGAAGACCGCTGCATAGTGGCTCATAAAATATTATTGCTCAAAATAAAACATAACAACATTGACAGGCCTCGTTTGGTAGAGAAGTTGTCATACTTCATACCGTCGCGAATGATTCGCTATCCTCGTACATTTGAAGTCCCTTGTGTCGGCACTAGCTGCACCCAAACCTACATCATGTACCATTTGATGACTACATAAAATAGTAGACTTCAAGATATTCGACATATTGTGCATAAGCCAACCTAAATTCAGCGAAAATATTCATAGCTCAATTGCCGACTAGGAAATAGGTATAACATATTTGTATGTACACTGAAAACAAAAAGCGAAAATGAAACAAAACAACAAACCATAATATAAATACCTATATCCAATCCCACTTCTTTCCAATCTTATTCCCTAATATTGTTTCTTGAAATTATCGCATATACAACCAAAATATAACATCTTTCGATGGTAATATAATTTAATTCAATTCAAATTTGATATTATAAATAGGATAGAAGACGAATTTACCGCGTGAAATTTGTAGCACCCGACGTTTCGGTGACGTTGCAGCCGCCGTTGTCCAGGGTAGACTGAAGAGCTGTCAATCCGTTGTTTTGCGGGTAGGCCGCATACCGCTGGGGTGGGGGGCCGGGCTCGGAGCGGGGGAATTGACAGCTCTTCAGTCTACCCTGGACAACGGCGGCTGCAACGTCACCGAAACCTCGGCTGCTACAAATTTCACGCGGTAAATTCGTATTCTATCCTATTTATAATGTCAAACAACCGCGATAGTCTTCGATTTTATATCAAACCTGATAGTTTATCATATGAGGAAATACTGTAAGACACTAGTCTAAGGAACAATTAATCGGCTAGTGGAACATTGTAACAAAATAATTTGTAGTAATTAATGATGCCCTGTACCTATATGAATCCCGAATAATAAATCAATTAATATTCATAGAACTTAGTCGATCGCACTTATTATCTAGCACATTTTTAAAAATCTAGTTTTTAGGAGGCTGTAGGATTCCAAAAAAAAGATACTCACTTTTGCCAGTATTAAAATTTTACAGTCAGTTCGTAGATTTCTCTGTCACATTATTTTTTTTGCTACTTTCATTAGGCTTGCGCAGGTTCGCAAAAGACGAGGCCGGCGTCGCAAGCGCAGTTAAAACAGGGCGTCTCGACGCCGGCGTCGCGATGCTGGTGGGGCGACATTAAACGCGCGCACAACTGAGACGGCTCCTAAATAATTGCATTTTGCATTTAATTGCTCGCTCGCAAGACCCGGCTTTAGGCGGCTCACATTTGGGAAATGACATCGCGCTCGCTCTAATGCTCCAGGGCGGCGCGCGTCATACCGCCCAAGACAGAACTAAGAAGAACACCGGGGTATCTCGTAGAGTAGGAAAAACAATATGTATTGTAATTTAGAATAGCAAAGCTTATCTTTTCTTACTTAAGGGAGATTTTAAAGTTTCATTGAGCTAACATCCACTGCCTTAATTCGGGTTTGTTCAATAGAGCATTTTTACAATACGGAGAAAAGTGTATATTAGATTTAAACTGTTTAGTGTACTTCCAGAATCGATGATAGGAACGATGAATAAATAGTGTTAGAGAAATTTCTTCATGTCAAGCTTCCCATTCATGCATTTTAGAATATTGATAAATATATTTTATGTGCTTCTTGTCGTTTAGCTGAAAGGTAGATTATTTAAATATTATTATTGCCAAATTTTGTTGGCATTTGATCTAAAGAACATTTTTTTTTGTTTTTTTGTTTTTATGAAAATTGTATATTTCTATATTCCTGTTTGTTGTGCCGTTTAATTTGACGTCCACTATTTTTTTTTTGCTTTGTTATTCCATTTGACATTTATGACATTTATCTGTGTTCGTTTCGAGTATACTTGACATTTCAATTTGGTGATTGTTTAACGTCGTAATATTAAATATAATGTCTTGAAATTGCAAAATAAGACATCTATCTGTATTAGTGGATGATAAATAATACTGAAGTTGTTTACTACTCGAAAATGAAGAAATTGTAATGAAAAGATAAATGTTAATTGTTATTAGGAGGCACACGATTTGTAATGTAATGTGACAAATTATTACGCTGCTATGTAGTTATGTAAAGAGTTTGTCCCTAACATTTACATTTTTGACGATTTCATCAGATTATATATCTACCTAATTGATTGTTGTAGATAGCTAGTCTTTTTTGAATAATAAAATGGTTATGATTTTTAATATGATTAGTACACACCGCCATAGCAATTATGACAATTATTAACCATATTAAACGTTAAACATTTTAAATGAACTCTTATATTGTTTTTTAATTAAACGCACATTACTCAGAGCTTGTTTGATATGTTTTATGTGGTCTTTGTCATGTTAGTAAGCACACAAAATCGCTAACGTTGCTGAATTCGATGACTTCATGAGCCAGAGCAAAGTGGGAGAAGCGCAGTAATAAATGTTCTTTTTTTATAGTGGTTTAGCCGGTTTGGTCGACCTGTAGAACAGTGCGCATCCGATTTGAATCAGCAATGTACTAATGTCGAATGACTACGTTAGTTAGGAGTGCGCAGGTTTGCAAAAGACGAGGACGGCGTCGCAAGCTCAGTTATGGGGCGTCTCGACGCCGGCGTCGTGGCGCTGGCGGGTCGCCATTAAACGCGCGCACAACTGAGCCGGCTCCTAAATAATTGCATTTTGCTTTTAATTGCGCGCTCGCGAGAGCCGGCTTTAGGCGGCTCACATTTGGGAAATGACATCCTGGTCGCTCTAATGCTCCGGGGCGGCGACATACCGCCCAAAACAGAGCTACGAAAGACAAAAGGGTATGTCGTAGAAGAAAAAACAACATTTATTGAAACATAAAATAGCATTGCTTATTATTTCTTACCTAGAGGAGATTTTCAATTTTCGTCGAGATTTCATCCGCTGCTTGAAATTCAGGTTTGTTCTAAAGACCAATTTTATAAAACGGAGAAATATTCACAAACCGTCACAGCACTTATGACAAGTGTCTCGTTTGTTTGTTTGCTTCTATTCGTTATTGTAAAATTTCAAAATGGACGGTTTATTGTCATACGACATCCTCCTAAAACCAACCTTACAACGAAATATGTATATGTATGTGTGCGTATAACATGTGCGTAGTGTGTCTTATTGCATTCGATTCACCGAAGTGAAAATGCAATTCCGTTAATTTTATCTCAACGGATTACCGTGACCCAGCTAATAATCAAACCCAGAATCTTACAATCTAGGATCAGGCGATCTAATCTCTTTGCCTCTGGCCTTTTACAAGTATTAACGAAATTAAACGTTCTATATTTTAATCGCCCAAAATATTTAAATTGCTTTTTAAAATTAAACGCGCATCAAATTAAACTTCCAGTACTCAGAGCTCGCTTCAGATTTTTTGTGTGGTTTTCGTCATGGTAGTAAGCATATAAAATTGCTAATGTTTCCGAATTCGTTGTCTTCACGAGCCAGAACCAGAGCCAGATGTCAACCTTTAGGTACGTATACTCCCGAACTCTGTATAAGCCCATAAGATGAGCGAAGCCCCAAGCAGCTCTATTACAGATGTGTTCTTTAAATAGCAAAATATGGTCAAGGAGTGGTCCCAAATTTCTGGCAGTTGACACTTAGGGAATCTGCGATCCGTTTATCATTGTTCCAAGAGAATATTTGACATTATTTTAGTATTGGCCATCTTGGATCCAACAATTATAAAACGAAATTCTTTCGGATTAATTAGTCAACTATGCTGATTATACCAAATGGAGAGTTTTTAAATATCTGAGTTTATTCATCTCTCGGCATAATCAGGTTGAAAGGTATCGCGAAGTAAAATGTCGCATATGCCTGCGACCATCTATTTTGCGAATTCCTAGCCCGAAGATACAATCTTTGTAGTCTTATATCAGTATATCAGCCTCTACGCCGCCAAAAACCTGAAACATGAGATGTGCTGTGTGCATATATAGTCGTGTTATAGTACCTACGTGACAAAGTTTTTATGTGGGAAGAGAAACAAAAAAAAATATCAGCTTCAAAAAAAATATTTTTTCTACACGACTTTAGTCTACACGACTGCCCAACAAAAGAGTTATGTAATGTGTTCAGGGTTCAGCTATATATGTGTTCCGTTTCTTTATTCCATCATAACTTTAACGCTTAACGCTTAGATTTAGAAGTGTGTGTTAGAATTGATATATCATTCTGAGTGTCATAGGGTATATTATCTGTACAAATATTAAGTAAATAATTGTTGAAATTACCAAATTTAATAATGTCAATAAATTAACAGAAATATATCGCGTTTAGTTTCAAATGAAAGTTCTGATTGAGTACTTTCCGGAAATATACATGTTTCTATATGGATAAATGCATAAACCACAAATGTTTCATAAAAAAACCGCCCTAAAAATAATTATTAATAGAATAGTTCACTTTCTGTAACGGCAGTCGTGTTTTTTATCCTTTTTAATATATTTACTTGTGTATTTAGGTGGTATCGCAGATAGGAAGCTCGTCATATTTTGTATCTCTCGTCCAAACAAAATCTGGACTCAGTTCGTATTCTGCCGAGGTGCAGAGCGCACGTTGCACGAGTGTTGTTAATTTCTTAAACTTTCTATTTTCGCAGTTTGTGTTAGTCTGCGTGGTATTCAGATTTGCTGCATTTTGGCCGGGCTTTCAACAGCTGTGATTTGCTCACATTTGTGGGTATTATTTCCTGTGTGCTTAGTTAAAAACTTGTAGCTACGCGAGTGGTGCTAATTTTCGCGATTTCTATATTGCTTTACAGACTGCGATGGCCTTCGTGTATTGCACATACTGCTTTCTTTCCTGAGGTATGCACGATGACTCATATCCTAATATGTGTGTGAAGCGGCCTTATCGGTTATACTCCGATGATAACTCTGGTGTGCACTGAGAAAAATATAAAAATGTAATACACGGAAATACAAATGTTTCAACAAGGATTGCGTGTATATCTCGGATTGTTGTCTATGCGTATTAATTAACATGATGCGTAACGATGTTGGCGTGACGATAGTTACTGTGTCGTAATGGTAAAACATAATGTTATTTCATTACGTCGCGTCCTTGGGATCTCGCTTCTAACATGACAGCATACGTACGGTTATATTCGGACATATGAATCATGTTGAAATACAGTATACTGTTATTTCCGTATTAACCGTAAGGAAAATGTTGAAACATATAATCGAGTAATGTAGTTTCAACAAAATTCCTTGTAATTCAACAATATTACGATTGAAGCATCGTTATTCTGTACAAAACCGTAATAACAAAATGGTAATATAAGAATCAATCCAAATATTTTTCTCATTGTGGTAGGATTTCCATGCGCTGGAGTGCAGCATCTGAGACTGGTTTCACTAGCCCCTTTTTCGTCATATCGTGGATGAGTTTTGGAATCGGTGATTGGCCGGGTATCCAGTATCAAGGCGCTAACTCTCACCTGTCTTTCTTCTTGGTGTCGTGATTTGAATGTGTATGTGAATGTGAATAGGCGTCTTCGCCACGGCGGAAGTCTACTTAATCCTTGATTTCATTTGACCAGGCTCTCTTAATATTATCTTTCATCAGTTTTCTTTTCTCATAACCTATCATCAAACATATCCTAATATTTTAAACTTCCTTAATTGTAAGGGCATGAGAAATATTTGTATATTGTAAATTCAGTAGTATTCGTTAGTTTATTTCCAAGTGTGTAGCAAAATGTACTCTATAATTGAAGCCAAAGCCTCGCTTCTCAGAAGGAATATCTCCATCTGCCACGCTTCCTAAACAGTTACTAGCCGGATTTAGTTAAGTTTGGATTTGTGGTATTGCCGCAACGGGGAAGTTGTTACGTGTTGGAAGGATGCGAATGGCGACTTCCGACTTAAATTAATGCATTCCATTGCAGTCAAATTATTACGATTACCTATGTTAATATTATATAAAGATATAATATTTCTTCAGTGGTAATTATTAAAATATTTTTACAAGCTTTTACTTACCTTGCAATATTTGCCAGTATGTTTGCTTAGGTCAAATTTTGCAAGCAGAATTAGAACCACTTACTCTTATACTATGAAGTTGAAATTTTACATGTTGCTTTTATGGTAAGCATGACCTGATTCTGCACCCAAGATTGGCTCCCGATGAGGGGACTCCTCAACGGTCACCAGCAAAAGAGACGAAATTTTGTATACGCATTCAATTATGATAGCCCGTTATAAGTTTCACCGTGACATGGCTGCTGCGCCCAGGATTGGATCCCAACTAGGGGACTCCTCATCGGCCAACAACACAGACACGAAATTTTGTATACGCATTAAATTATGATAGCCCTTTCTAAGTGTCACCGCGACAGGGTTGCTGCACCCAGGGTTGGTTTCTAACGAGGGGACAGCACAGAAACGAAATTTTGTATACGCATTCAATTATAATAGCTTGTTCTACACGCAAGTTCCACTATGACATAGCTGCTTCACCCAGGGTTGGCTCGGGACACAGCATTGTAATAAAAGCTTCTTTTTAATTATGGGTTTTTAATATTCACTTATTTTAGTGCAGTCGTTGCGTCTGTGATTCCTCGTAGGTTGTGATTAGCCGTTCCTTCAATGCCTCGAATTTTTCTTGTTTGGGCGGTTGCAGCACCAGGTCGCTTACTTCCTGTAACGCTGTTCGGTCCAGTTGCGCGATTACGTATGAGAATCGGTCTTGATCGCTGCATTTCTGTGGTGCCAGGATCTGCTCGGCAAGCGCGAACCAGAGGCGTGGTGCATGGTGGCAGAATGCAGGTATTCGCGAAGCGATGCGCAGTGGCGCGATGTCAGGGTTTGGCTGTGTTGACTCCGTTGTGTCGTGGAATGGTTCCATCTTGATTTTTTTTGTTTCTGACTCGTTGGAGAAGACGTCCAAATTCGCTGGTTCAATCGAAACATAATTTAATTTCACCTATTCCAACATACGGGATGATTGCAATTATTTATTTTTATTTATTTATTTATTGTGTTTATTCACTTATTACTAATCAACATAACAGTAAAACCAAGGCATTGAGAAGTAAAATTAATAAAGATATTACCATAACTATACAAATAGAATGACACTTATAATACTAGCTATCATGTAAGAATAAATAATTAATAGCTTGCAATTTAAACAAGTGAGGGTTGGCGGTAAAAATATCAAAATCTGGTGCCATCGAGTGAATTTCATTTAAGCGCCGCAAAGCACGCGCCAACAAGTTCCACCTCGTAAGGTTAGTGCGCGAGAACGGCTCCGCGAAAAGATGGTGCGATCGAGCACGGAGATAATTATTTGGTATGAATAGATCCACCTTGGCTAGTAAGCTAGGGTTATCAGTTTTACCACGAATTAGATTGAAAATATAGGACATGGTCAGCATTTCTCTTCTGAGACAGAGAGAATTATAGCCAACCATGCCTGTGATAAATGCAGTCGGATACAAAAATGGATAATATCCGTACTGCTTGAAGTACAGAAATCTCAAAAAACACTTCTGTACCTTTTCCAGCATGAGGGTATAAGTACCTTCATGTGGATTCCAAATAGCTGCATTCGTTTCCATGCGACTTCTAACAATCGAGTTGTACAACGTGCGCATAACCCGAATATTATTGAAGTGCTTGGATTGCCGTATCACAAACCCTAGAAGCTTGAAAGAAGTTGTGGATAGTTGTCTAATATGTTCCTTGAAGTTTAACTTGGGGTCGAAAAAAACTCCCAAGTCCTTGACTTCAGTAACTCTGGGAAGCACACATCCAGCGATGGAGTAATCATACATCAGATGATCAGGCGATCTTGTGTATGTCATCACTGCACATTTGTTAATATTGAAGTGAAGGTTACGAGCTTGGCTCCATGCATAAACTGCATCAATATCACGCTGGAAGAGCTCGCAGGCCTCAGCACTTCCAGTTGATAAAAACAATTTGACGTCATCAGCAAACATTAGACAACGTGCAGATGTGACTACTTTACTCAGATTATTAACAAATAAGTTGAATAACAAAGGCCCCAAGTTTGATCCTTGGCTAACCCCCGATTGAGTGTTGTATAGTTTGGAGTAACGCATCGTTGTCGACTCTGTCAAAGGCCTTCTTGAAATCCAAATACACGACATCCACTTGTCCCCTTGAGGTGCTATCCAACTCACCAGTAACATAATCTGTAAAAACGGATAGGTTGGTAGTTGTGGAACGATTAGGACGGAACCTGTGTTGGGCATCCGATAGTGTACCGCATATGAGACACCCACCACCCGGGCAGTTTCAATAACGTGTGTCGATTTCCTACTCGGGCTTTAAATACAATGTTTCACAACGGCCTCTACCTCCACCAATCCACACTGAAACCATTTATTGAATTAATTAGGATTATGATAATGGATTTTAGCAAGATATAATTATGACTAGAGCGCGGGAACCGCTACGGGTGCAGCGGCGTGCGTGTAGAAAGCTCTGTCTAGCGGTTGACTGTTAAATGTGTATCGACTGCTTGTATATTGTTAGCAATCTGCAGAGGTGCCACGGTCGGCTTAAATAGGGCATCACAACGCCTAGGTGGAATGACGCACGTCGTGTCATGAAGCGTCTGACCCTATTTGGTGATATTGTGTGTGTTTCTCGGCACAGTCCTTATTCGATGCACGGTTCAATTTTTATAGGTTTTTCACTTTAGGGTGAGTCCTAGAGCTATTACTCATGCCTGCAGTGTGGATTCCTTAATGTCATTTCTAAGTATAATTGTCGACTGCATGCATAAAACAAGTTTAAAATCAAATTATGTGTATTCATGATACTATATTTCACGAGTATTCGAGTGTAAACCAAATTACTGCCAATCCTGAAAAGCCTTAAATTTAAGAAGCATCTCATTGCAGTTAGAGCTGCAAATTATAAATCTCTCGCAGGCATTGGGCGCTTCCCTCTCAGTGGAACGAAAGGGTGAAAAGACGTGGATCCATCAATGTTTCGGCCCAGCGTGACGGGGGTGTCCTGAAATTCAGACTGATAGGCGGACTGCTGGGATTGGGCTTGCGCTACGTTGGGTGACGCAGGGCGGGCGAGCGAAGCTGATGCGGTAATTAGAGTCAAGGCGATTTTGGCTTTCCTGCTTTTTAAACGCTCAGATGGAGGGAGTTTAATGACGCACGTCGTATCGTGAAACGTGTGACCAGAATTGGCCATATTGAGGGGATTTTTCGGTACAATCTTAATTCCATGCGTGGATCAATATTTTAATTTGTTTGTCAGGCTAGGGTTGATTGTTAGAGGTATGGGTCATGCTTACAGCGTGGAATCACTAAAATTAATTCCATGTATAATTGTCAACTGTTACACATGTAAAACAAATTCAAAATCAAAATCGGGCATATTTTGATCTAATATTAAATGGGTATTCGAGTGTAAATCAAATTAGTGTCTACCATGAAAAGCCTTAAATTTAAGAAGAATTTCATTGCAGCTGCAGCTGTAAATTGTAAATCTCCCGCAGGCATTAGGCGCTTTCCTCTCAGGCGAAGGAAAGGGTTAAAAGACGTGCATCCATCAATGTCTCGGCCCAGCGTGGCGCGATGTCCTGAAATTCAGACGGCTGGGCGGACGGCTGGGGTTGGGCGTCCGCTACGTTGGGCGGCGCAGGGCGGGCTGGGGAAGCTGATGCGGTTATTAGAGTGGATGCAATTTCGGCTTGCCTGCTTTTTTATCACTCTTTAGCAGCGGTGCGACGGCTTGGTTGGTAAATAGCTTAAATATATGGCCGCGTGTCCGTGTGCTGACAATGTTAGTTTAGTGTGTTTTTTATGCCGTTTTAGGGTTTCTGGGACTCAATTTAGGCGGAATGAAATTTCGCCTTTTCAGAATAAGAAGTGGACACTCCAGATGATAATTTTTTAATGTATAATGGTAGGTACACATTTGTAATGGTGATTATTTATTAAACACCATGCTTTTGATTATTTTACCTATTCTTATTTTTTATAATTTAAATTATTTATTTGTGATTTTGTTTCTGTCACTTTTATATATTATTTATATAACTCTATGTTTATAGAATGTCCTTCGACTATATTTAGAATGTTGTAGTATCTCATCGGACGGTAAACATCATTTAACAATTGAGTTTAGTTTCTTTCTGTGGATTAAGTAATTTAGTATATTATTTTATTTGAAGTTTAAATTGTAAATTAAAATATTATTTGTAAATTGCATTACACATATAAAAGATAAAGATCCAATAAGTCTAAGGAACTGATTATAATCAGTTCCTTAGGCTTATTGGATCTAGATCATAGAGGATCATAGAGGAGATTTTCTTTCCTAGGTTACTCTCACAGCATTGATAAATGGTGCAGGCCAACCGAATCAAATGGCTGAATCCCCCAAAAATTATGATCCGATTGTTTTCAAATTATATTAAAAACAACTACGGCCTATTTCGCATATAATAATCAATATTGGTTAAGCAATTATTATCATTTATGTATCTTTTTCATTCTCTGTTAAACGGCGTTTATTTTAAGTATTGAAATATAGCGGTTACTATATATACAGATTGTCCCAAAATTCCCGCAAAATTTAAATTTTAAGCCATTTGTGAGGTAAAGTGTTTCTATTGAAAAAACAGTGTTACAGCTGTATACTTGTAGCTTATATAGCGTGTAGCTGTACTGTATACTGTATGAATCAATAAAAATATATATTTTTTTATTTAAAACCTGTGTTTTCCATCAAAATTACATTTTGCAATAATTTAGGAGATATAAGTTCATTATTAGTTCTAATGTTCGCAATTACCACCTTATTTTTTCCAAACCAGGACAATCCAGGGTTCATTCCTGTATTTTACATTATTTTACATTGAATTTTACATTATAATTTAGACATGAAGATTATATTTAAAATATAATATAAACCTATAAATACGTACGATTTTGAGGTTACGACCGAATCCGAAAAAAAAATCATTGGAAAAAAGTAATCTCATTCATATTAAAATAAAGCTTTTTCATTTCCTCACCAGAGAATCTATGATAGTCGTAGTCGACCTAAAGTACATATAGGGTCTAGCAGATAATCAGTTAACCCAAGAAAGCGTGCATTTTTTCGCACGTGCATAAGAAATGGGGGGCAAAGCAAATTGGGTGGCGTTAAACAAAAAAGTTAAAATTTAGAAACCTTTAAAAAACATTATATGCAATATCAATTTGCGTAATTTTTCGTGCTTTTTCAAATTCAAATTCAAGAGAATTACGCCCCATTAGGGGCCAGTAGAGTGTATAAAATGAATACCTTTTAAATCAATGTATATAAACATGAATAATTCTGCATAAGGGAAACATTACGTTGATTGGTTCCTTTTAACGGGCGAAGTGTGTAAAAGTGTGTAAAATCGCAAACAAATACTAATGCGAAATTACAAAATATGGCCACAATCATTTTTATAGATAAAATAAAACATTCCGAAATTAAACCACAGCCCGTTAGTATGTAATATTAAGTATGGAGAGCTTTTCCTTATTCTATTGGTATGTCCTATTTCGAGAACAATATTATTTAAAATAAAAAATAGATGTTTCTGTACCATTTTACTCTCTATTATATTATACTATTTTTTCCTTAACTTATCTGGGTACATAATAATATATTAGGCCAAAAACTTGCATCGTGACGTCATCAGTGACAGAGCACAGCAATATATTTTCCTCCCAATATGCATGCGCTATTTCAACCCTGATGCAAGATAGTGATGGTTGGTTTGCGCGTGATACGCTTGCAGGCTCTCTCGTTACTCTCAAACCTTATCTCACCCCTCACCACCCCTTCAACCCACTCTGTTCACCCCCTTCAGCCCGGAGCGTTGGCTGGCTCGTCTTATGGGAGGGTTTTAAAACAGGCTGTATCGGAGCACTCAGCCGACGGCAAACCCCACCCCACTCCCTATTTCAACCCACACCCACCAATCCTAACCCTTAAGTACACCTTACCAGTTTTCTTGCTAGTAACGCCAAACTGACAGTTGACTACTAATTAAAAAAAATGACAGTTTTTTTTTGTGGTTTCAATTAATTGAAAACATTGTAATTGCTACAGGATTGCAGTCCTAACAAAAATATATTTTTTATTCAATATTGCTTCATATAAACAAATGGGCGATTGGCATCTAAATCGACACACTTAGTGATTTTCCATTGGCAAGTGAAAAGACATCTGCAAATATCCGGTCCTAAATGCCTAAATGACCTATACATATATGTATATATATATATATATATATATATATATATATATATATATATATATATATATATATATATATATATATATATATATATATATATATATATATATATATATATATATATATATATATATATATATATATATATATATATATATATATATATATATATATATATATATATATATATATATATATAATTTTCCATTGGCAAGTGAAAAGACATCTGCAAATATCCGGTCCTAAATGCCTAAATGACCTATACATATATGTATATATATATATATATATATATATATATATATATATATATATATATATATATATATATATATATATATATATATATATATATATATATATATATATATATATATATATATATATATATATATATATATATATATATATATATATATATATATATATATATATATATATATATATATATATATATATATATATATATATATATATATATATATATATATATATATATATATATATATATATATATATATATATATATATATATATATATATATATATATATATATATATATATATATATATATATATATATATATATATATATATATATATATATATATATATATATATATATATATATATATATATATATATATATATATATATATATATATATATATATATATTTATATATATATATATATATATATATATATATATATATATATATATATATATATATATATATATATATATATATATATATATATATATATATATATATATATATATATATATATTTATATATATATATATATATATATATATATATATATATATATATATATATATATATATATATATATATATATATATATATATATATATATATATATATATATATATAAGCATGCTACTCTGTATCTGCATTTAAGCCCTATATATAATAGTCTATTCGTACCGCAACTCGGCAGCACTCACATAGCAACACTGTTTTCGCGCATCGTGGCCCACGAATGCACGACGAATGCTCCACGAATCGTGGATCAGCGAAGGAGTTCCGTAGATCACTATCCGACTAGTCTGGATTCAAGAACTCGGACCACTGCAAACGTAAAATATTCCTGCTTAGTGCGTAGTAATGTCACCTTTTGAGCAATATAAAAACGCCCCTCAATTAATTTCTTTTTCGGCACTAGGGAAAGTATTGTATGCGCTAAAAAATAATCGAGGTGAAGATGGAAATATCCATTTTGACACCCCCTGAGACGATTAGGACCATTTACAAACTGAAATCTGTCTGTGAGTCTGTGTAGCTGTATGAGTGTACTCCTTCTCGATAGCGCCTAAACGCTTCATCCGATTGAGCTGAAATTTGTCATTCAGGTATCATTCGGTCATGGCAAGAGTTCAAAAGATTGTAGTTAAATTTGGTCCACCAGAGGGCGCGCTAGTCATACTTCAACATGTTACAGTTAGAGACTTGATTAGGTTGGGTTAGAGAGAAATAGGTACACAGATTCCTTGTTGAACCGAAATCACGTTATGAAATTTTGGTTAGAATATCTCGTATACAAGTGGCGATTTTTTTTAATACTGCCGTATTTAAGAAAAAAATTGGTTGTGTCACCCCAAGACTTTCCTGGCAAGCAGACCCCCAGGCCCAAACTTCTCAACCCTCCCCCCCCCCCCCCCCCCCCCGCGCAACCCCTTACCTTTCCGACTCACCCCTTCCTCCCTATAGTAATTGTATCAAGTGAATATGTAGGAAAAAGTAGCATATTCAATATTTTGTAGTATTTCCATTGTATTAAAATGGCATTTTTCCAAAAAAGATGTAGTATTACTTTCTTGTGTATGTCTGTATGTCTGTGTGTATTCCTCCACGATAGCGCCCAAACGCTTCGTCCAATTGAGCTGTAATTTTGCTTGCAACCATCATTTGATTATAGCAAGTGTTGAAAAGTGTGGTTGAAATCGGTCCACCAATTTGTTGAAATAGCTAGTCATATTTCAATCTGGAATTATTGAACTTTATCTAAAAAAAATACTTTTATTTTAATATTATTTACATAAAAACTACAAAATTTTTTTTCTATACAGATTTCAATACGTAATAAGTACGCGCTTTAAATTTAAATAGATTAATTGATGATATTCTATCTCATCGTATTATTTCTTGTTGATTGGATAGTCCAATAAGTACTTTGCTGTGTAATATTTATCATTTTATATAAGTAGGTATTATTATTTATCTACAGTTCCTATGTATCTATTATCATATATATTTTATAATTCATATGTATGTATATATGTATAAATATGTAAGTATGAATATGTATGTATGTATGAAAATGTATATATGTGTATATGTTTTTATATATATGAGCTGCCTAATTATTTATTTTATTTATTATTAGAAACGGTTGACTGTAAGAAATCGCAAAACGATAAGCCAGCTATTTGTAATAAGTTAAAATAGAAATTAGATTTTCTTTACAGTGAAAGTATTTTAGTAAAATACAGGTATTTTTCTTTCTTTCTTTCTTTCATTTCTGTGATGTAATCAACAGGCGAACATATAAACGTGCGATAGAAAATACTAATAATTAAATGTTATTATTGTTATCGTTGGTTAAATTTTTGTGTGTTTGTAATCAATCAGTCCCTTATAAAAACCATTCATTATCAATGTTTTTATAGATGGTCAAATAAACTGCTATGAGTTTCGCCGGACAAAGGTTTTAGACCCACCTAGGGGGAAGTCCCCTAACGCCGGACGGCACCTAGCATCGGACACTAAGAGTATCTCGACAAGTCGCGGCGCGATCGATACAAAGACGGGTGAAAATGGTGCGGGGAATCATACGCTTTTTCTTATCCTTCGTCTTTGTTTCGATCGCGCCGCGACTTGTCGAGATATTATTAGTGTCCGACCCTAGGTGCCGTCCGGCGTTAGGGTACTTCCCCCTATATGTCGCTGGTGCAGAAGGGTTGCTCAAACGTACTATGGCATTGAGCAATCTAATTCCCTATTATCAATGATTACACGTAGGTATTGCAGTATCGTTAACGCCGTTATGAGAAAAAGTATATGTTTTTATAAGTACGAACAAATTGTATAAGTACGAATACGTCATCTATCTGAAAATGTGATCTCTCTCCTCCAATCAGTTAAAATAAAATCAGCTGCACACCGCAAGAAAAATAACGTCGTTAAATAGTACGTGCGAAATCGTCGATCTCGGAACTTTTTCCCACTGAGATGGGCGTAAAAATAATTGATTGATTGGTGTGTCGCTGCAGCCTCAGGATCGCACAAAGAAAATTGCATCGGCGTAAAAGAGAGAGAGAGAGAGAGAGAGAGAGAGAAAGAGAGAGAAGGATGGATGACGGAGCAAGAGCGATAGAGCATCGTCGTCTTTTTACTTTTCCCAGGAGCGGAGGCTCCGTCGCGGATTTCATTGTCGCCATTGAAGCTTTCCCGCTTTCCTTTGTGAAAGTTAATAAAAGAAAACGCTCGGTTTTTGCCGTCCAGCGATAATACGCAATCGTCAATTTAGTCTCTGCGTTTACAGTACTATGGTCGATATTTTACTGGTACTTTTGTATACCGCCGACAATGGTATCAATGAATTATTCGTTTTTTTATAACTTTAGTACTTTTGAATATTAACCGCTCCTATTCTTCACATTTTTGTCCCTACTACTTTTAGTATATATTATATTCCCATCTAATTTAAATTTTATTAAAGTTTATAATGTCTCCTGTTGTTTTTAGCAGACACTTTTGGTGTCGAATGGATCGCGGAACATTCTTATGACGAAATTTTTGAACTTCAAAAATGTTATGGGGATGCGCTGCCTACCTATCTATCATTACAAACAAAAATTTCGGAAAATCCATTAGAAATATTAGAACTCTTTACCAGCTGTAAAAATTGAAAATTGCAAAAAACTACAAATATGGAAAGATGACATAGGCAATATCAATGTTAACAGTGCTTCGCCACATTGCTAAGGTGGAAGCGAATCGGCATTCCTGTGATGTATGAAAAAATATGGGAAAGACCGGGACAGACATAGACAGTGTCCAAATCATTGGCCGACACGTAGATCGGGCATTAAAGACACTATATATCAAGACTGTTAATCTCTTCCATCCTTAGCTTTTAAAATCACACACGGCAAAGATTGCCATGGCTTACGAATACATAGTATCCACGTCTATATAGTTTTAAATGTGCTAAGCTTACTAGAATCGAAATATTTCCTGCAACGGCTGCAATCTTTATTGAATATTAAAATTTGTATATGGATATACATTTCAAAGACTTCACCTTTATATGTCTTCTAACTAATGTGTCCACATTTATGTTCAATAAATAGCAAATCAGTGATAACCTCTTTGAATCGGTACGTTTTGCCCTATCAACGTAGAGATTTGGTGCAGGGGCACCAGTGAAGTGAAGTGAAGCGTCACAGCATGTAGACTGCACGACCGGTTGCCTCTTCCTAAGCCAGGGATGTGTCAAATTCGCACCCAGATCGCTTTTCAGCTAATTCTTTTATAAACCTTTACATCTTTTACTCGGTTTACTCCTGCGCTCTATTAGAAATATCATACATAATAAATTTTAAGTAAACGTCAAACATGACAATATTCTAATTTACCTTTTAGTTGACACTTTCCGCATTTTCATGAATGATTCTAATTTTCATAAAAATATATAGAAATTGAATACTTATCTACACAAGCTGACTTTCCTTTCTAGTAATTAGAAACATATCGTGTAGTATAAAAGAGGTTCTTTACAGTTTCAAGCACTTTAAATAAAATGTGATAAAGAAAATGCGCAGTGTATGAGAGGCGGACGACGCGCGCTGCGGCGCGGAGCGGAGACTAAGAAAATGAACGCTGATGGACGCACGGATAATCTGTTTCCATAACTTAGCTATCGTGGCATCTCACTCTCTCCCACGCTGTCGTCCTTTATTCCGCAGTGCTTTCTTTCTCGCCTCACATCCTTGGGGTGCAGTCACACTAGTCGATTTCAATCGAGCGTGTTACAGTGTTTTATTATACTAGAGTCTCCTAAACTTCTTCTAACTTGCGTAAAGTAAGCTACTATAGTTTCACGATGGAGTTGTGTTTTGTTGGTGTGGAATGTTGGTTATTAAATTAGGGCTACCTCCAAATGTAGCAAGGAGAATGTACCGTCATGACCAGCGTTTTCATAAATCTAAAACGAGACAAAGGTGGCTGTTTCCAGATTTACTTTTCCAAATTTGCACAAGTTACTTTATGGTGTGTTAAATATAGATGATAATCCTCATGATCATAATAGTAGATTAGGACTACCTTAGCGTATATTTGACAAACGCCTAGGACTTTATATTCCTTGTACAAGCTCTCAGAAGAATACCGGAAGGGCTTTTTGTGGATTACTCTTAATAGCGACTTTTGAACCTTTGACTTTTGAAATCAGAGGATCAAGTGCTTGAAGCGAAGCTCCACCCCGATCTATGATTCCGTATGCTAGTAAGTTATGGGCCAATGCGAAATATGTAGTTCGTACTAAATCTCTGGATACGGCATTTCTTATTAACTTGAATGTATGTACAAGTTTTCTCAATTTTGTAGCAGTGCACCTGCTATGTTCTTTCCACTTCAGTGTAAAGTATAGAGTTAATACTGGGTACTTTATTGAATCTACTCTTTCCACCTCCGTACACGCACAAGGTTGTGTCGCATTCTTGCCGCCAAAGACAGTGTTGAATGTGTCGATTTTTAGTCTGCGCAGGATATGTCCTGTCGTTAGTTTTCTTTATTTGAAAAGTCATGTATTTAGTTTTAGTCATTAAAAGTCAGTATATTATAATTTAGCCATGCTTTGTTATTTTTGCAATTGTTATATTTGCATGACTGAATATAGGAATTACTTATATTTCAAATAATATTTATAATATGTATCTTAGGAAGGACTTAGTTTAAAGTTTTAGAAATTTTATAAGAAACTATGTGCTGAATTTAATTAAAAAGTGTATTTTTTAGACATATTATTTCATTATAAATATTGAATTGGGGGGGGGGATAAATAAAAGATTAAAAAACAAAAAAAAAACATATTCATTTTCCAAAATATTTTTGACTGCAGAAAAGAAATAGTTTTTTTGTAGGTAGTTATGTTCAAGTATGTAGTTAGTTAGGTAGGTTGTAGGTAATTATGTAGGTAGTTATGTTCAAGTTATGATAGTGATATTCTCTAGGAACAATGACAGAAAGTATTCATTTTATCTTCCTATATTCACATAGATTCTTGAGCTGCTGGCAAGCAAAATC
This sequence comes from Micropterix aruncella, assembly GCA_944548615.1. Lineage (NCBI taxonomy): Eukaryota > Metazoa > Arthropoda > Insecta > Lepidoptera > Micropterigidae > Micropterix > Micropterix aruncella. The sequence goes on along the minus strand of OX155955.1, from coordinate 16,190,144 downwards.
TATTATAGAACACTGCCGAATTTTATGTTTCTATGTTTAACATAAACGGTAATATAAAACCAGATGGACAAGGAAGTTTGTACAATGAGCCTTTATTTTTTTTTCTTTATTGCAAGCAATATGATTTACAGCAAAAGAGCTCTGATATTCGGTATACGTACAATATTATAAATCATGCAAGAAAAACAAATTAAACTCATAGCCAAATTAAACTCATAGATCATCGCATACCTAACTGAGCAAACACGATCGTATCTCTATGGATGGTGATATTTTTGTTAGGATATTGCTTTCGGCGAGCTGACTGGTATTACATTCCGTTATATACATTTTCGAAAAAAGTGGAAAACATTCACACGCTTACACAAACACAAACGCAATATTCCATACGCTTTTGTACCGAACTTCATAAAATCTCAAAATAATTCCAGATCGCGATACTGTGTGGTGTAATCAAAATGTGTAGTGTGTCCGCGGCGCATTATAGCCGCCTTCCAATATAGCCACCAGCAGGCTTCGTCTCCTAGCGAAGAATGCCTCGCAGCCAGACGGCATTAGCGGAAGAGCGCATTTTAATGACGTCATTCAAAGCTTTGACGTTTTCTTGCCTCTCGCCGGGGATGCGGACGCGACGACGCGACGTGACGATGCTGACGTGGCCCACAGATTAAATGCATTCGCCTCTTTTTCTTCTCTTCTGAAATAAGCGCAGTCGCCGTAACTGAGGGAGAACGGCGCGCGTTTGGTGTCCTCTCTATTTAAACATATCCATGGCATAGATCAATTGGAATTGGCACAAGATCTACCATATCCAAAACCGTTTTCTTACGGGAGCTGATTGCTCCTATTATAACAAGTTATTTATGTTATACTCTCCTTTAAATTATTTTCAACCTCTGGCTGGCAGATCTGTCTTATATTACCCCTATTACCCTATTATACTACAGTCCATAAAAGCTGTAGTATCACCGACGTTGAGGCCTTTCCAAAGGTTATCAAAAAACTACTTCGGATATATATATATATATATATATATATATATATATATATATATATATATATATATATATATATATATATATATATATACATATATATATATATATACTTTTTAGAATTGATCAATAAGATGATTATAAAGTAAATAATTATAAAAGCCACTTACATCGTGACGAAGGATTCCCTTGATCGGATTCGGGAATGCTTTAGGTGTTAACGAGAATGATGAATGCCTCTCACTTGCGGAAAGAGGAGTAGGTTTAAGTTGGGCCCATTTTTCAACTAGTAAACGCTCACCCTTCATCCAATTATCTCAAAAATTAAGCTACAATCCTTCTTTATACGTAAACTCACTCAATTTCCTATTATTTCAGGGGAAATAACAAGACAAGACGAGCTACTTGACAGATGGAAGAATTTAAAATTTCGAATTTCGTTTTTTTATTTTCTAAAGGTGCGATATAAAGAAGCTGCGATCAATATTCAGCTGAAAACTTAAAACTAAAAGCGTGACATGCCCTCATATCAATGAAAGGAAGCAGTCAGCTCTTTCCTATTAGTTGGAAAGATTACCTTTAACCTAAATGGATTATTTACAATGAACGAAACATAAAATATGTAAAAATTCAATATTTTGAAATATTTGATAGTTTTGTGTATATATTCGTCTTGTCTTGTTATTTCCCCTGAAATAATAGGAAATTGAGTGAGTTTACGTATAAAGAAGGATTGTAGCTTAATTTTTGAGATAATTGGATGAAGGGTGAGCGTTTACTAGTTGAAAAATGGGCCCAACTTAAACCTACTCCTCTTTCCGCAAGTGAGAGGCATTCATCATTCTCGTTAACACCTAAAGCATTCCCGAATCCGATCAAGGGAATCCTTCGTCACGATGTAAGTGGCTTTTATAATTATTTACTTTATAATCATCTTATTGATCAATTCTAAAAAGAATATATACACAAAACTATCAAATATTTCAAAATATTGAATTTTTACATATTTTATGTTTCGTTCATTGTAAATAATCCATTTAGGTTAAAGGTAATCTTTCCAACTAATAGGAAAGAGCTGACTGCTTCCTTTCATTGATATGAGGGCATGTCACGCTTTTAGTTTTAAGTTTTCAGCTGAATATTGATCGCAGCTTCTTTATATCGCACCTTTAGAAAATAAAAAAACGAAATTCGAAATTTTAAATTCTTCCATCTGTCAAGTAGCTCGTCTTGTCTTGTTATTTCCCCTGAAATAATAGGAAATTGAGTGAGTTTACGTATAAAGAAGGATTGTAGCTTAATTTTTGAGATAATTGGATGAAGGGTGAGCGTTTACTAGTTGAAAAATGGGCCCAACTTAAACCTACTCCTCTTTCCGCAAGTGAGAGGCATTCATCATTCTCGTTAACACCTAAAGCATTCCCGAATCCGATCAAGGGAATCCTTCGTCACGATGTAAGTGGCTTTTATAATTATTTACTTTATAATCATCTTATTGATCAATTCTAAAAAGAATATATACACAAAACTATCAAATATTTCAAAATATTGAATTTTTACATATTTTATGTTTCGTTCATTGTAAATAATCCATTTAGGTTAAAGGTAATCTTTCCAACTAATAGGAAAGAGCTGACTGCTTCCTTTCATTGATATAAGGGCATGTCACGCTTTTAGTTTTAAGTTTTCAGCTGAATATTGATCGCAGCTTCTTTATATCGCACCTTTAGAAAATAAAAAAACGAAATTCGAAATTTTAAATTCTTCCATCTGTCAAGTAGCTCGTCTTGTCTTGTTATTTCCCCTGAAATAATAGGAAATTGAGTGAGTTTACGTATAAAGAAGGATTGTAGCTTAATTTTTGAGATAATTGGATGAAGGGTGAGCGTTTACTAGTTGAAAAATGGGCCCAACTTAAACCTACTCCTCTTTCCGCAAGTGAGAGGCATTCATCATTCTCGTTAACACCTAAAGCATTCCCGAATCCGATCAAGGGAATCCTTCGTCACGATGTAAGTGGCTTTTATAATTATTTACTTTATAATCATCTTATTGATCAATTCTAAAAAGAATATATACACAAAACTATCAAATATTTCAAAATATTGAATTTTTACATATTTTATGTTTCGTTCATTGTAAATAATCCATTTAGGTTAAAGGTAATCTTTCCAACTAATAGGAAAGAGCTGACTGCTTCCTTTCATTGATATGAGGGCATGTCACGCTTTTAGTTTTAAGTTTTCAGCTGAATATTGATCGCAGCTTCTTTATATCGCACCTTTAGAAAATAAAAAAACGAAATTCGAAATTTTAAATTCTTCCATCTGTCAAGTAGCTCGTCTTGTCTTGTTATTTCCCCTGAAATAATAGGAAATTGAGTGAGTTTACGTATAAAGAAGGATTGTAGCTTAATTTTTGAGATAATTGGATGAAGGGTGAGCGTTTACTAGTTGAAAAATGGGCCCAACTTAAACCTACTCCTCTTTCCGCAAGTGAGAGGCATTCATCATTCTCGTTAACACCTAAAGCATTCCCGAATCCGATCAAGGGAATCCTTCGTCACGATGTAAGTGGCTTTTATAATTATTTACTTTATAATCATCTTATTGATCAATTCTAAAAAGAATATATACACAAAACTATCAAATATTTCAAAATATTGAATTTTGACATATTTTATGTTTCGTTCATTGTAAATAATCCATTTAGGTTAAAGGTAATCTTTCCAACTAATAGGAAAGAGCTGACTGCTTCCTTTCATTGATATGAGGGCATGTCACGCTTTTAGTTTTAAGTTTTCAGCTGAATATTGATCGCAGCTTCTTTATATCGCACCTTTAGAAAATAAAAAAACGAAATTCGAAATTTTAAATTCTTCCATCTGTCAAGTAGCTCGTCTTGTCTTGTTATTTCCCCTGAAATAATAGGAAATTGAGTGAGTTTACGTATAAAGAAGGATTGTAGCTTAATTTTTGAGATAATTGGATGAAGGGTGAGCGTTTACTAGTTGAAAAATGGGCCCAACTTAAACCTACTCCTCTTTCCGCAAGTGAGAGGCATTCATCATTCTCGTTAACACCTAAAGCATTCCCGAATCCGATCAAGGGAATCCTTCGTCACGATGTAAGTGGCTTTTATAATTATTTACTTTATAATCATCTTATTGATCAATTCTAAAAAGAATATATACACAAAACTATCAAATATATATATATATATATATATATATATATATATATATATATATATATATATATATATATATATATATATATCTTAATATATATAAATTACGTGTCACGTTGTTTGTCCGCGATGGACTCCTAAACTACTTAACCGATTTGAATCAAATTTGCACACAATGTGCAGTTTGATCCAACTTGAAAGATAGGATAGCTTACTTCTTAATTTATAGTCGCGATATTATTTTATTGCAATGTCTATTATTTGACATTCGCAATTATCTGTTAGTTCCAAACGATTTTAACAGATGGCGTTATCTATTGAGTAATCCATAGATGGCGCTGCTATGTTAAACCTACAAACGTCATAGTCGGCCAAGCGTTATTCTAAATTCAAAATATTGTGAAGGTAATACAGTGAAATTATTCCTGCTTTTTAATTATTTGTGCTTCATTGTTCAAAACTCTTTAATTAAAATATATACATGTAAGTATTGTCACATAGTTATAAAAGTGGAATAACTGCAGTATAGGAACCTCTCTCCAATTTTTTTCATTTTAATGCTAAATCTGGAAGAAAATTGTGTCGGTCGCTATAAATAAGCGAGATATAGGCATTCAAAGTTTAAATTTAAAAACAGGCCAAAATAATATAATATAAAAATGGATGTTGGTATATCTGTATGCCCGTCTGTCCGAGTTTAATAGACTCCGAAACCGTTTGACCGATCACCATGAAAGTTGGCATATATATGTATTTGTTCATGGTTAAGGTTTTTATATATATCCGCTTTGTTGCAACTTTCAACTAGACGGCGCTGCAGCACACCAACTTCTATACTGCTCAACCGATCGCCATGAAAATTGGTATGCATTGGTATTTGAGAACAGATATAACACGGGCAACGCCGGGTAATACCACTCGTATATATATATATATATATATATATATATATATATATATATATATATATATATATATATATATATATATATATATATATATATATATATATATATATATATATATATATATATATATATATATATATATATATATATATATATATATATATATATATATATATATATATATATATATATATATATATATATATATATATATATATATATATATATATATATATATATATATATATATATATATACATGTTTTGGCCACATGGACATGACACACTCACTGACTTCCTTACAGATTTAAATAATTTCGGACCCTTAGATTTTACATACACTATATCAGAAAATCAAATTACATTCTTAGACGTTGATCTAACTCTATCCGAAGGCACCATTAAAACTGCAATTCATATAAAACCTACTAACAAAGAGCAATACCTACATTTCGATAGCTGTCATCCGTTTCATACCAAAAAGTCAATTCCATATTCAATGTCCATTCGCGGACACCGTTTAATTAATAATAAAGAAAATTTAGATAAGTACCTTTCTAATCTTAAAAAATCACTAATAGAAAGAAATTATCCTGCCTCTTTGTTAGATAAAAATATAATAAATTCCGAAACAAAATTTTCACCTAAACCTAAATTGGTGTCAAATTTAAATCAAAATAAAATGTTTCTAAGTACTACTTATTTTCCTGGCACTGAGAAACTGCGACCTATTTTAGCAGATTTATTCCCTATTATAGCTAACGACCCATCAACCAAAGGTTTATTAGGTATACCACCAATTTTATCATTTCGAAAACCTCCTAATTTAAAATCAATACTTAATAAAAATAATCGAAATTATCTTAGTAATAACAAAAATTTGGGCCTACAGCCTTGTGGTCGATCACGTTGTAAAACATGTCCTTTATTAGATCGAAGCATTTATTTTACTAGTCCTAACACTCCCAACAGTTACAGAGTTCCTTTTAATAGTAGTTGCATTTCAAAACATATTGTATATCAATTACTTTGCCAGACCTGCAATGCATTTTATATTGGGGAAACAACTACACCTCTTAGCATTAGGTTAAATAATCACAGGGCCAGCGTAGGCAATGAAAGTCAACTTCCAATAGCATTGCATGCTAAGGCACACAATTTAACTTTTGATAATTGTTTTAAAGTAAAAATTATTAAGTGCCTTGGCGATAACGCTAAAGAAAGAGACGTTAAATCTTGGGAGTTGGCTTTTATAAATATTTTAGGCGCTTGCAAGGGTCCCGGTCTGAATAGGCAAAATTAATACAGTAATTATATTTGTTCAGACATATTCATTAAAAGCTTATTAATATTTTTCATTTAAAAATCATTATTAATAATGTTTTTCAAGGTCGGTTATAGTGCATTTATAACGATATTGCAAAATATTATTAACTCATTTCTCTATGTTCAGTTTTTTTTTAATTTAAATTTTGAAAAAATTGTTCTATCAGAAATGTCATAGAGATGAATACGACTAGTGTCGAAATATTCTCAGTCATATAATTTCTTCTAAAATAAGTTACTAACATCCATTTCTGTTACAGAAACCATCCTCCTATACTTATTACATCCAAGGGCATACAGTAATTCGGCTGCAATAACTAAGAACATCATAAGTTATCAATTGCGGAAACAGGTGCTGCTGCCCTAAGTATTTAAAGAGGACATTAACTATCGTTTAAATGTTTCTGGTCCACCAGGACCCCAGATAAGTAACTTTTCCTGAATCTAATTTTATATATTATTGAAAATAATTTTAAAAAATTTACACCCTTAAAATATCAATATATATATATATATATATATATATATATATATATATATATATATATATATATATATATATATATATATATATATATATATATATATATATATATATATATATATATATATATATATATATATATATATATATATATATATATATATATATATATATATATATATATATATATATATATATATATATATATATATATATATATATATATATATATATATATATATATATATATATATATATATATATATATATATATATATATATATATATATATATATATATATATATATATATATATATATATATATATATATATATATATATATATATATATATATATATATATAATACTGTCCTTAATGAACGGCCATATTAGACAATACTGACCAAGAAAATGATAGGTTTATTGTTTAGAGTATGCAGGCTGTTCAGCGCTACCCTCATATTAAAAATATTGTTTTTCGTATGTTAATAGTATTTCAGAATTCATCTCTATTATATGGTTAACTATGTATGCCGATTCCGTCAACATGGTTGATCATCTAAATTGGTGACATCACACGAACATCGAGACATACGAGGAACGAGCGGTTTTCTTTTAGGTTAAACCGTTTTATAATAGACGGTCCGTATATGTAGCAGACATGTGTTTCCCCTATGATATTCTGCCTAGCATAACAGATTGTCCAGCTTCCACAGAGGTAGAGCAATATAATAATGGAAAAAAAAAATATATTAACGAGATGTGTAAACACTTTAGTTACGAAATACACTTACGTCCTCTCCCAAATAATTTATAGCATTATGAGATTATGTTAATTTTATTTATTTTTATTTTTTATTTTAAACAACATCATTTACAGACGAATGGCTATGATATTCGGTATACAGTACAATAAAACGTGCAGGAAAAACAAGTTGAACCCATAGCCGTTGGCTCATCGCATACCTAACTGAGCAAGAACGCCCGTATCTAGGGATGCTGATATTTGACTTAGCATATTGCGAGCTGACATGTATGACGTTCGGTTATATAATTATTATTGGTATAAAGTTCAAAACATTCATTCTTGCATAATACAAATACACAAGCACAAATAGTTTTACCAACATACAAAAAATTTGATATATAGATCAATAATAATAAGCACCCGTCACTTTTTTAACGATTTGACAGTATTAATGACACGGTTTGAAGACAATAAAAGAATCTCTCGATAATCCAACGGAATACGCAGCCATCGCTCACTGGCAGTCAGGTAATCCTGTCTGGCTAACCCCTCCTCCGCAGAAATGCTCCTGCTTCACCCTTCCGTCGTTTGCTCTACAAATCATCAGTTTGTTTACAAACACCAGTGATATCAATGCTATTGATCTGCTCGCTCTGTAAGGCAATCCTGACTAGCAACACGTCCTCGTGTGTCCAATCAATATAGCCTTCAAAAAAAGAAAACAAATTTTGAATTATCATAGTTCGACCTTTCTGGCCACATCTTAAGACACCGTGATTCACCATACTTTCATTAACTGTAGGTATATATTTTGAATCCTTTTGCAGTACCCTCGAGTTTTGTTCCTTAATATGGAATATGATCTACGCCATGCACTCTGCATTGGGAGTTCACGGCAAGAGACAGCAAAGACGGTTCGTGCGCTATCTTAACAATTTCTTGGCCACGTTGGCCTGCAGTCGTTGGAGGAGAGACGCGTTTTCGCATATATTTAAATTCTTATTTATTTTATTATTATAATTTTATTATATAATCATTTATTTCGTATATGATACCATTATACCATTTTATTAGTGCTATGATACCATGACTTATATACATGTCACCATAAATTTAGACGAAGATTTTTTTTTCCTAAATATTATATTTAAAAGCAAGAAAATATTAGAATACACAAATATATTAAATGAAAAACAAAACGAAAGTAAATAAAAAGAGATGGTTAAAAACCTTGCAAAAAATATATTACCCTAATTAAAAATAAATAAAAAAAAATGTCTTAAATCGAATTTTAAAAAATCCTCCAGTGAGACTTTTCTTGACACTAGAACGATGGGCGTCCCAAAAGTGAGTCTTTTGAAATTTTGTATCGTAATTTGGATAAATTTTATCGAAACGTGCCCTAAATTTATGGATTTTAAACATTTGTCGAAAGTAACTTTGAGACGAAAGCAATTATTTGTGGATCAAACGAAGTATACATATGTTCATATTACCCTAGTCTCAAATCTTGCTAAAACATATAATATACTAATACTCTGTAATTTCAATCATTTGGTAGTTGACGATTCCATCCCCGTCACCCAGAGGAAGGAACTACCTCCTTACCCTTGCCGAAGAACTGGCGAAAAATTACGCTATCACTCGCCCTTCAATGCACAAGAGGTTAAGACGGAATCGTCGGAAATTCAAGTGCCATCCTCATCTAAATCAGAAGATGGCCGACGCCGATGCCAAATAAGACAAAATTGTAAATCAGGCAAAACTACTCTGGTTTAGGCAAGTTGCAAAAAGGTAACGGTAGCTGGAAAAATATGTGCTATAGTAGTTGTCTAATAGCGCTTATACATTGATTACATTCAATATATATCGATTATTTTTACATAAGAAAGACAAAAAAAAACTGATAGCGGCATCATTCAGATTTTAAAATAAGCGATGTAAAATTACACATTTGACTAAATTCATTTCATTCGTTTTAAAAGAAACAGAAAATAATGCGTGAAGTATGTAAGTCCAAAAAAAAATTCTTACAAATGGGCGGAAATGGATAAATATGCTTGTCCCAAGATTGGGGCATCCGTTGTTCTAGGGGGGGGGGGGGTAGTCAACATCCGCCGTTCTAGTGTTAAGGCGGCTCTAAAACACGCAAAGTGATCGTCATTGTCTAATGTAATCGCTGAGTTTGGTGTAAACAGCTCGACCGGCGACATACGACAGCCTCTCCGACTTGGATAATGCATGACTCACCGAACGTAGCTTGCTCTGGGATCTTGTTGGACTGTGGTGATGCACACCATTCACTTCAAAATCGACGAGGTGCGAACGTACAGCGCTGCTTCCATTATATAGATGGACGGCAGCATCATTATGCACTGACGTACCTACAAGATATGCGTATACGTATATGATATTACTATACGAAGTAATCCACGAACCTCGGATTTCAGGTATTTTATTTGGTTTACCGAATTATAATCCATGGAGAATACCATATTTTTCAAACGCTTGATTACTCATGTCATATTCCGAATATGTTCGTGCACTTTCTTTCATGTACATAGCATATCGTAAAGAAAAGCCAATTTAGCATCCAGTCCATGCGGATAGGATTGCTTGATCCGAGGGAATATTCCTGGACTTGAGGCAATTCCAAACATCAGGCGGTTATACCGTCAAAGAATAGGGAAATCGTCGTAAACTTTGGAATGTTCATCTAACTCCAGTTGCAGTATGCATTCTTTAAGTCCAGCTTCGTAAACTGGAGACCCCCAGATAGTTTAGAGAATTTTTTTTAGATCGGGAGCCGTGCAATAATTAAATCCTTATTTATTTTGTTACGACAATTTCCACATAGAAGCATATTCTCCATATCTTACTCGAGCACGGGTACCACTGCTGATGCATATTCTATATACTCTCCAGGCTCGATTAAACAACCTTCTAACAATCTACAGTACAACAACGATTACTCGAACTAATTGGAAACATGGGGGTTCGTAGTATCGATATTGTCGGATAATATTGATCAGATACATTTTCAATCAACTCTATTTTTTTATAATAAACGAAAGCATTTTTATATTAATAGACAGATATGTAATAAGGTAGAAACTCATTATTTTTAATTTAAAAAAGGAAATCAATCCTATTTTTTAATTAAACTAGTTAATTTATTTGTATAGCGATGCAGAGAAAAAATTAAACTAAATGACTGTTTGGATAACCGGCCGTTCGGATGATAGTCGTTCAGATAATCGGTGTCTTGCTGTATTTATGTCTTGTTCCACTACGAAGTTCAAATTACACTTTGCGTTTTCACCAATATTGGCTGTTCTTCTTCTCTCATGATTAATCTTTTCACCTTCGAAACACCCTATATTTTTCGTAAATACTTTGGGATGATCTGAAATGAACCACTAGACCGGACTTGTCAGTAATAATTACGCGAGTGCCCAGATGAAACGTTTTTATAAACGTACTCTATTATTAAGTTTGTCTCGCCAACAAACTGTATACCAGTTTGGCGAGATTTTAATATTTAAAATAATGTATTTATTTTCTCTGAATAAAAAAAATAAAAATAATAAAAGCGACAAATCAGGCTTAACCGTTGGGATTGGCCTATATTGTATGAGTTTAACTGAAATTATATCTTCTCATCTGGGATATTTTCTGAAATATGTTTTATATATTATACTATATTAACAAGCAGCACTTTCGCATTTGACATAACAAAGGCATTTATTTATACAGGTTATTGTCTCGTTCTTGCTTTCTTCGTCCTCGCGGCGTTCTAGCTTTCTTCGTCCCTGCGTTCTATCACGTTTATTTCGACGTAATGATTTTTTAGTGATTTTCTCGATCCTGCAATTATCGCAGCATGAGTCATCCAGAAAGTAAGATTACAAGGGCTCTAAAAATGACTTGGACAGTATACAAAATTTCGTGTCTGCTGTTAACCGTCGAGGAGTTCCCTCACTGGAAGTCAACCCTGAGAGAAGTATCTGTCACGGTGAAACTTAGAACGGGCTATCATAATTGAATGCGTATACAAAATTTCGTTTCTGTGCCGTTGACCGTTGAGGAGTCTCCTCATCGGAAGCCGACCCTGGCTACAAGAGCCATGTCATTGTGAAATTTAGAACGGGCTATTACAATTGAATGCGTATACATACTTGTGTGTCTGTGCTGTTGACCGTGGAATAATATTATAGTCGGGAGCCGATCCTGGATGTAGAATCAGGTCATATTTACAAAAACAAAGCGAATTCAAATCGGAACTGAACCAACATGTTAAATTTCAACTTTATAGGAGAAGAGGAAGTGGTTCTAATTTAGCTTGCAAAATTTAACCTTGACAAACAAACTAGTATTGAAAGGTCAATAAAATCTTTTAAAAATAGTGATTGACAATATGTGTTGGCATTCGTTCGGTCTTGTAATCGGAGATTTCGCTATCCTTTATGTAAGAAGTTTAGTCAGTTCAGTCTCACACACCACTCGCACAGATTCGGACAGATTGGGACCATTAGACTAGCAGATATTTTTTACCTGCTGCCTGTCACTGTGCTCCGATTTTACGTACCTCAATAAGCTTATATCAAAATTCTGCTCTTATCAATAGGAAACACTATGTTATGAAAGGGGTTATATTCTAGTACTATATACACAGAGAAAAATATAGCGCTGTAATATACGAAAATACACTAGTTTCAAAAGGGATTACGTATATAACATGTATTGTGGTTCGTACGTATGTATCAACATGACGCGTAACGGTGTAGTTACTATGTCATGGGCATGTTAACTACACCGCACATTCATTACGGCGCACAACGAGATCTTGCTATTGCCATGACAGCACGTTATTACATACGTAAATGTATAGTCAGTCACGAGAATCATGTTGAAGCTAGATTATACTGTTATTTGCTGTTACCCGTACGGAGCACGGTGAAACATATCATCGAGTAATGGAATTTCAAAGAAATTCCTTATGACTCAACAAAATTTCGATTATTCGGACTCGAACAGACCATTAGACACGCAGATATTTTTTTACCTTCCGTCTGTCTCTGTACGCCGTTTTTTTGCATTTCAATAAGGGGTCTTTTCGGGATCGGCAAATAATGATATAACAAAATTCTACTGAGATGCATAGGAATGAGGCTGTTATGAACGAGGTTATATTCTAGTACCTACAATATATAGAGACGGTTGTAGATACTTGTAGAGGTGTTAGTAAGCGAAGGCGTGGCAGGCGGGGCTTGACCTGGATCGGGGTTCACGGAAAGCGCGAAGAAACGCAGCGCTGAAGGGGGCTGCGATAAAAGCCCTTTGTTCGCCGTACCTACGGAGCCTTTCGCTGCGACATGCGCGCAACTCGACAAAAATCTTGAGCTTCTTGCCGCACAGCCGCACACCCCAGCCGCCTAGCCGCCTTTCCGTCTGGCCCATTTCGCTTAAGTGCCTTCTGATGACGTCATCGACAACCCGTCCTTCTCACAAATGCCTCCATTACATAAACTTCGTAATCAATCGTGCAATCGTTATCAATCACTACCATATTTCTGAGGTGAGGTGGTATTTTATCCTGCACAGGTATATCCCGGGGCTGAGTCACACTTTAAGTCGGTTCGAAGATCGCTTTTATAACGAATTTATTCAGCATCTTAATTATCAAATCCATAATGCCTTGACGTATGGTAATGCTTGTGATATTCTAGGTTTCTTCCGTACTGGATCGTGTGCCTACGTAATTATATTTTCAGTATCAGTTTTTCCTAAGGACATATTTGACGTATTTTATCTCTTGCGGAAAATGCTCAGCGTCGTAAAGCTTTCGTGTTCCATTCACGAGCGACGTTTGCACTTAGCGTAGGCGATAGGGATGATGCTGTGAGTTGGCATGTAAATATCTATCAAGTATACTCGAGAGTTATATTAATAACTAGCTAACCCGACAGACGTTGTCCTGTCCAAATTTCGATAAATTTGTTTGTGATCGTTTTCTGAATTTTTGAAAAGCTATTGGAATATGTAAACAAAGTAAACAATCCCACGCCAAACCCCTTAACCCCACTCCCAACCACCCCCCCCCCCTCCCTCACCCAAAAATACCCGCTTCCAATCTTCATCCCCCATAACCCCCCCGCCAACCAACAAACCCCAACTCTCGCTTGGGCGAAGTCATCATTCTGGCACATTTCAAAATACAGATCAATACCGAAATAAATAAATTAGAACATAAATAAAATAACTACATTTGTTGGACAGATCGCGAAACAACACAAAGTAGAAAAATGGAATTTTGTTTTAATTTATGCTGGGATGCGTTTTCCGGATTTTTCCCAAGACCTTCCAGTTTTTATTTCAATTAAATACATTTTTTTTTAATTCAGAAAATTCACAATAAAATCCTAAGCATAAAATACACTATACATATATAGCAGAAACTAACCCATAGCAAGATTAAACCAGAGGTATGAATTTAAAAATGTCTCATGTCGCTCCACTAAGCTACGCTTGTATAATTATTAGTAGTAGTAGTAGTACAATGGATGGGCAGTTTAAGCTGATGTAGCCATATATAATTATTCATTAATTGTCCTCACTGGACTCAAGAAACTTGTTTAATCGGTTTTTGATCCGGTTTATAATAAGTTCCTACGGTAAGCAATTTCCATCACCCACAATTTGATTTGAGATAAAATACTCTGAAGATTCGTGCGATACGCTCTCTCGGCCAGGTTAAAATATATTGTCGACGAATATTAGTTATGGCTCTAAGGGGGAGTAATATGGGAAGGTCACTGGAGCTACAATTTCCTTGTAGCACCTTATATGCGTCGATCACCACGCTTTCGCCTATCCTGTAGTGTGAGCAGTTTCAACGTTGAGACTCTCCTCGTATTTCACATGCCTTATTTCTCCTGCGATTTTGAAGAAACGTTTTCTGCACTTCTTCCAGCAATTGAATAGCCTTAACAAAATATAGTTTCCTAACAATTCTAATATGGGGTTACCGTGCTACCACCAAATTCTGCTGAGCAGTCGGTCAACACTTGGTCACATTGCCCCAAAATTTCATGTTTCACTTACGTGTTTCGTATTTCTTCATTTAAAAAATCAAAATAACTGGTTTTTTCTCCAAAATACGGCCCCGACAGTACATCCGCAGCTAGCCCCTGTAAAACTCTACTATTATTTCAGTTTCTTATTTAGTATGTAAAATATTATCTACAAACTGCTAATAATTTTAAAAAAGCATCCGGCTATAGATCCTTACAAGACTATTTCAAAACCTGTTATTTATAAGTAAAAATTCTCCTTTAATTGCATATTAAATAATGCGACAAATATATTCCACAAGAAATTCTAAATTATATAATTCGCAGATTACAACGCCCAAACTCACTTTTTTGAATGTCAATCTCTGAAGACGAGACGTACTCTTATAGATCTTCTCCTCATTAATTCACTCTTTACCCATAAGCTCGACTGCCCTGATCTGCTCAGTTGTTTCCCGCTGAACGTTCCGTCGACCCACAGAACTCGTCGTTGTGATGTGTTCCGCCCGCCGCATTGTTCAACCAATAACGCACTATTCTCGCCTGTGCCCCGTATAATGCACTCATATGTGAAATTTGTAAACTGTTTTTACGGTATGCTTCTAAGGAAATCACAATACAAGCAAATCGCCTCTGCAAACATAACGGACAAAAAAACTAAACTCAAATTAAAATAAAATATTTAAGGTGTTTGAAGTGTATAACAGGCATGTAGGCAAATTAATAATAAGTAGAAAACGTTTTTAGATTTACATCAAATAACTCAATATAATATTATTTCTAGTACGCAAGACTGATGTAAATCTGTTGTTATTTCAAATAAAGAGAAAAAAAAGAAAGATCATCTGATCAAGCTATGTTAATCGAGAAAAATGTGTATAATAAAATAAAAAAAATATAGAATACCATAAGCAATGTAATGTAGACCAAATTTAGTAGAGAAGTTTATCCTTATAATATTTATTATATTACGAACTGTCAATATTTTTCAAAATAAAAGGAACCTATTAAGGAAATAATTTAAAAACATTATAGATGAAATCGGTGCCCCAGCTTTATGCTGCCCCTATAGAATAAGGACCTTAAATTTGCTCGTGTGGCATCGAGATTTTCATGAAATTATCTTTCTAAGGTTACACGATATCTATGCATGGAAAGTGAGGCTTTGTGGCGCACAGTTCCTGCTCACATTATTAGACTCACAATGTATCCAAATTCAAATTATTTATTGAGTTAAAATTATGAGTACATTCAATATACAAAAGTCTTAACCTAACTAGGCTGCCGCATGTTCCAAGGTAGACAATTTACTTTAGTTATCCTAAGAAATCTATAATATTATATTTATATAAATAATCAAAATCATACTTAATATAGTACTATTTTTATTTTCAGTATTGATAAATTGATAATGGTTGACTGTAAGATATCGCTAGAGCGATAAGTCCGCCATTTGTGCATAAATTGTCTCTTTTATAAAACCAATTTATATTCATAAATTTATGTTTTTATAGCATAATAAAGTTATTCTATTCTATTATTCTATTCTATAAACTTTAGCAATTCCTGCTGACTTTGACAGTTATACACATGATCAATTTTGTGACAAAGTTTATCTGTCTGGTTCAGATATATTTGGCATAATAGTGTTTTTTAATATGTTGTGCAAGTTCATTATATATTTTTCTCAATGTTTATTATAGAATAATAAAAGCAATAAGTATTCTTATTCTTTTTATAAATAGATATGCACACATAGCATAACATGTAGCTGAAGTATGTAATTATAAATGAAAATTAGTATGCATAATAAAAACCACGTTTTATTTGTTTCGCAATAGAGAATGGTCATTTTGGTATAAAGGATGTACCCAGATTGTAACAACTATGGACTTATTACAATTAATTGTGCTTGTGTAGAGAAGTAATAATAAAGTTCAACCTATTTATCCATGTCGTATTAGATTTATACACGTTCGAAGTTTAGACAAAGTTTAGACAAGTTTAGACATTCATAAACTTGTTTAGACCACCCCTACGTAAAACAAATTATGTCAATGGCCGAGGCGCAAAATCTCACCAGATACCTGCACACTGCTCATCTAACTCTATCTTACTTATTGGACTTATCTTACATTTTCATCTAAAAACTTATTTACCGCTTCAGTTTTCGGGATAAGATAAAAGCACTCACTCGGTACTATGGAGTTATTTTTACTATTAATAGTTGATATTTAAATAGTTTTACAGTTTGTCATATTTTCTACATTGTTTATCTATGCCTTGTATTGTATATAAAAATATTAACAATTCTATTGTTGAAATAAAAAGTAGTACTGAACAAAATTATAAGCAGTTTCAACACTCTATAACTTTTTTAGCCTCAAATTTAAGCTTATCTCCCATAGAATGAAATGTTACACTACTAATTAAGCTCTCGTTTGTTAAAAAGTATATGGAAAAAATGTTACACCACACTTTGCAAGTGGGTACGAGATTATCCTTTCTCTTTTGGTATAACGCTATAACAGACGCTCTTTCTATTCTACCTTCATCCTGATCTGGATCCAACCTTTCCCTAAACCATGAGGAATCGCCAAAGACCAGCTGAGTTAGCCCTGGAGAATAACAGCTGAGCATCCTGCCGTTATAAGTACTCTTTAAATATTTATCAATTTTGAAAAATTCAAATTAGTACTGAATTGCAAGTTGAGTTTAATACTGTGAGCACGCTCGCGCTAGGCTAGGGGTTGTGATGCACGCAGGGGTGGGTATGTAGGTCACGATGCGACATACATATTTGATATTTCACTTATGGCCGAGTGTTTGTGCAACGAATCGACCGCTGAAGCGGCGAACGCTTGTTATTGCGCTTCCGTTTTAGCGCTCTTCTACGCCGCCAGAGAGCTGTAAGTTAGGGCGATGCTGAAAGGATATACAATACAAGCCACTTCGCGTTTTGTTCTGTTTTTGTTCCGACGTGACGCCGATGCAATACGGTTTATTTCGACGATAGTATCAGGGCTGTGGTTGCGATGAAATCGGCAAGCAAAGCAATTTCTTGATTACGGACCATTGACTGTCATATTGGGGTGGTATATAGAAATGGATCCTAGAGCAGATTCCTAAAGCGCAACTAGAGTTGTCGTCTACAACGGGCGAACCAGTCACCCCAGGTAGTTTTAACGAAATTCGATGGTTCTGGTTCTGGTTCTCTTACGTAGCGGTAAAACGGTGTTTACCGAATCTATCGCGGACCACGGCATCCTTTGCCCGGCTGTTCACTTGGTATCCGGTAGCCGATTGGTCGTTTCAAGAGCAGTCGCCGTAAGGTGAACAACTACCCTCGCTCTACAGGAGACAGTACTGTTTTCTGACTCCCGCGACTGTCAGTCAGAATACACAATCGAGTGGCTGACGCCGCACGGTGGGCAAACCGTCCAGGGGGACACTGGCCCGCAGGCCAGAGTCATACCCGGGCTTGCACTTCATACGTGGAGGCCGCCGGATGGGTGTTGACCCGTGAGTTTAACCGACCCTGAACATATAAGTCTTAGTGGCCAACTGCAACAGGACCCATTAGCTGCTATTACTAAAGCACAGAAGGCAGTGTTGAAAACAGCATACAAGGAAACATTTAAATATCCTTCTAAAAACCCTTCCCTTACACGTGCGACAATGTGAGTGGCTTCCCTTACATGTGGGAGAAGTGACGTCCAAAGAAAAAATGTAGAACCCCTGTATAAAAAGGTATCCATATCACCCCCATGTATCTTACCCGACATTTTGTAGTTTTATAGTTATGCATATTTTCATGGTTTTTTAACTATTTTCGGCCACTCAAAAATTATTATTTTTTTTCTTGTTTTTCCGTTGGGATTTCTCGTTTTTTATTTCTTGCGTCATAATCCTTATGAATTCTGCTTTGAGGTATAAAATAGTCAGCTTTTTAACACCTCCACTATAAAATAGTCACTTTTCTACCAATTTTTTGATCGAAACTAAATTATTTGAGTTCAAGCGAGTCAGACTTAAATATTCAAGAAAAAATCATATTCAAAAGTAATTTTATAAACGTAATAATACAAAAATGTACTGCTTAATACGCTATTTTTCGCTAAAACCAGCCTTCAAAATTACAGAGCTAAAAATTTGATTTATTACAGAGCTAAAAATTTGATAAGTAAAAGTTTGATTTTTTCCAAACTAATTTAAAAAACAAATTAAAATGTATAATATTTTCATAAAATTATAAATATTTTAAAAATAGACTTTTTTGTTTAACTGGATCTCGATCTTACACATATATCTTAAAGTTAAGTTTAATTAAAGTTCGATGATGTGATGGAAAATTATTATAAAATTTTACACTTTTGCTGGGGAAACATTTACTTATTTTGACAAATATATTTTTGGTTGCTAGAATTTGAATATTTCCTTGAATAGCATGGCAATACATATCAGATTACCTGGTCATATTTTCATTACTTGCATATTTCTATATAATTTGGTACGTTAGCAACAAAAACATCCGTGAACTAAGGCGATGAATGTTATAAAAGACAATATCTATGTAAATAGTAATTTCACGACATAAGTTCTATTGTACGCTCTATCGTACGCTCTACCATCCTTGAATCCAAAATTGCGACAACCCTGCAAAGGTGCGTAATTATTACGAGAGTGTTTCAGCGTCAAGTCGCCAGACACCCTGTCGCGACGCGACGCCCTAACCCTCAGTCGTCTGCAGTGGGTTAGCGAGGGGGTCTGAAAAGGGCTACTCTTCGCCAGACAACCTACTAACCCTTAAACACGAGATGAGGGGATACCGAGGGTTTCTATGCTAATACATATAGTTGAAGACATACGCAATCGTTGGAAACTATGTATGTATATGACACGGCGTAGCATGGTGTGTGTAAGATGTCGACGCTACGCGTAGACTAAGCCATTCATTTATTTGACAACTTCATAAGAATCAAAATTAATCATTAGTTTACAAGTACGACTATGTATTACATTTCATTACAGATACTATGAATGTACAGTGCAATACTGTAAATTCATATCGGTAGTCAAGAGGCAAAAGTGGTTAGGTATCTGTTATTTTCCAAATTTTACAGGATAATCAAATGAAGGTTTAAAAACCATTAAGGGAAAACCTTACCCAATTGAGCTTTGAGTTTTTCTATGAGTTACAGGCATTATTTTTATAAACTTTTATAAGTAGTTTTATGTTTTAGCTGACCTATTTTTTACTTTCCCGGCAGATGGAAAGCATTGTATACGCACGTCTGCGTGTCTGTGTGTGTGTGTATTCTCCACGATAGCGATTAATCTGATTAAGCTGTAATTTAACATGTAGGCTTCATTTGGTTACGGCAAGAGATGAAAAGATAGTGGTTGAAATCGGTTCACCTGGGGTCGCGCTAGTCATACTTCAATCTCGAAATACTGCATGAAATTCGGTACAATACACAGATTTGTTGTTGTGTCAAAACCACACTGTGAAATTTTGCATAAATAAACAAGCGACACAAATATTTTTTTAATTCCGCCATATTTATGAAAATACTACATCATATTGGAAAAAATACTATTTTAACACAACGAAAAATACTACAAATATAGTACGAAAATAGTACTAAAATATTATGAATATGCTACTGGGCGGATTGCCTCTCGGGGTGAGGGTGTAAGGTGGTTTAGCGCGCGTGGGGGGGGGGGGGGAGGGTACTGTTGCGGAGAAAGGGGCTGTGTACGGGTGACAAGGTTGTTTTTTTTCAAGTTTTGATCGGAAAACGCAGATGTCCGGGAAACTCATATACCCTTTGCCATATTTTTACCGCATTTGCTACACTTTCTGTATTTAATACCAATTGGCAAAAGGAGAAATATTCTATTAGTCTCCTATGCTCCATACTGAACTATTAACACATTTATGTCCCCCATTACGCTGATTCCTTCGATGACGCCGCCGCGAAATAGACGTCGATGACAAACTGGACGTTAGTTGACGTCACCGATCAGAATGGCATCGGCGAACACAACTAGACTAGGTACCTACTTGTCCAGTGTTCCGTTACTGGTATTGTGGCGTCTACCGGACGCATCGACGTATTGTACGAGAAACGGAACAGCAGTGGATTCGAGTGCGGATAGCGCGTCACTAATGACACAGTATATATAGTTAGTGTGCTAATGAGGAAGGTACAGAGAGAGGTGGGTCGGGTTGCACTCCCACTCCAAAATATCGCCAACAATTATCGCGGATGCGTTCAGTAGACGTCAACGTACCAACTAAATAACACATTTTATCGAAAAAATCATACATTTATTCATTATCTGTTTGTGCATTGTAGTCACTTAAATGTAGTCAAATCATCAGATAACAGGCGATTTTACTTTCCTGGCCCACCAACCAACGAGGAGGGAAAATATTTTGAACGCGCTATATTTGCTTTTCAAGATGGAGACCGAAATATTCATTTTGAGCCCTTGTAATGGCCCTTAAGAGGCCGTGTACGAAATAGATGTGGGCCGTGATACCTCTATAATCAATGGTATAATATAACTATAGGTAGGTAGGATTTTCGGAGCCAAATAGATATGTCCACCCTTTGGAAGCGCTCGGCGGGGACTAGCTGACTTGAGGCGTGAATCGTATCATAGGCGAGTATCATAACGCGAGAATTAGATTGTTTTAAAAGACTTTATTGCCAATTTTAACTAATGTTTTGCATTTTTTTTTGAGGAAATGGATTAATATTGAACTAAAGTTTATTTCTGTTGTTTTTATTTTATGAACGAGAGTTCTAAAAGGCCAAAATCAAAAGCATTTCTTCGCCCATTTTCTAAAAAATTTGACAAAGTTAAATATTTTTTTATCAACAATTTTATATGAAAGTAGTAAAAAGTGATTCACTTATTATATAGAGGACTTTCGCAACAATACATTGTATTTTTTTTATACCGTTTAGATGTCAAAACGATTCGTAAATATGTTATATTCTAAACCTCTTACAGCAAAAATTCACAAACAGTCGCCGGTTTAAGGTCAATTAATCAAAATTCTATAATAATTTTCAAAAAAGTAGCTCACTCATTAGACAATAATATAAATTATCTTTTATGTTGTGCAATAAAACTTATAGAAATACAGTATTTTAACCTTAAATTCACGTCTGCAAAATTACATAAATTCACGAAATGCGCAACATTTCGTGTACGGCCTCTTAAGTACCATTACATGTGATCAACAAATGCATTGATTTCCAGTGACATACACTGACACAATTCAGCTATTATTTTAACCCGTGCAGTGGTGAATCAGCACGATGAATCAATACTTTAACTCGGAATATTTTAGTTTAAAGGGTTTAAAAGGTTTAAAAAGTTGTGGTTGAGATCGGTCCACCGGGGAGCGCATTAGTCATATTCGAATCTCGAAATATTGGACTTATAGACTTGAAATTGGTTCACAGATGCCTTGTTGGGCCGAAATCCGAAATCCGAAGTGTAGCTTGAATAGTATAGCTTAATATTCCGACGTGGTCTCAGAAATACTATGAAAGGTTATGTAAAACGGCTTTCTAACTTCAACCTAATAGACTTAAAAACACGTAGGACTATAACTGATATAACGTGTCTCCATAAGCTTTTGCACAATCGACTAGACAGCCCAGCTAGTCTAGAAAAAGTTCAATTTCGTGTGCCACCGTGACTAACGAGGAGCTCTCAAACATTTTCGGTTGTCGCTTGCAATAACAACATCGTGTCGAATAGACCTCTTACCAGAATGTGTAGCGTTTTTGATGAATCGTGTAAAGGATTAGATATATTTTATGATTCCATTAATTTAATGAAAGACTCGATCATACCTAGCCTATCTCCTACTCCTTAAGATTTCACTAACTGCCATCCTAATGTACTGTATTATATGATTATTATATTATAACATACTATTGTATTATATCATATTATGTATAATAAATATTATTATCCAATTACTCATACTTCTATTTTGCTCTATCCAAATAACCTTATTAACAACTTATTTAATTATTACTTTTCTTACCCTTATATTATTATTAGCTTTATTATTTAAAAAAACTACTATCACCGTGTTCATGTTATTTCTGTTAATTTGTAATGCAAGCGTTGCAAACTATTCATAGGATAGTAAATTTGTTTCGTTTGAATATGTTTTTAAAATACTTATATATTTACTATATATAAGTTTTCTATAAAATAAAAATAATAAATAATAATAATAAAACTATACTATTGAAGCTAGATTAATAATAATATGCTATCGCGGACTTTTATATAGATCTCTTTGAGGCCGTTATTTTTGTCATTTCCTATATTGTTTCATTTATATGAAACCGTTTACTCAGCTTACGTCGATAAAGCAATTTTCTAACATTAAAATTTAAAATTATAGGTACCTATAAACATTGTGAGATTGTTTTCAGAGAAAAGGTCATAAATAATTATGGTAGTAAACATTTTGCTCTCCTGAAAAATTGACTTATTTGGAGAAGTCCAGGTGTGTAAATAGCCTTCTCATTATCCTTGCGGTCGTAACATCGGGTAATTACGCTAATGCTAGTAGTCCGCTTTCACGACACGGGGCAAATTTTGATATAACGTGACACCCCGATATCCGCTACCCAATTCGACCCCCCCCCCCCCCCTTTCCCACCCACAGTCTGCTTCGAACAGCGTTCAGCCGGTGATGACGTAAATGATTGGCTGTCCGATGGTACGACGTCACTGTTTTATTCAAACGCACTATCGCAGCCTGTCGCCGCAATGTAATTTATCTGTTTCAGCCAGGGGTGGCAAACGGATATTTTATATCTGATAAGTAAAGTAATGAATATTTCATGTCGTATATTTATGTTATGTATATATTCTTCAGCACTTGTGACCACTTACGGACACTAAAGACCCTGGTAGGGAAATGCAATGAGTATACTGACTTACATTGATTATGAAAAGTCATTCGACTCCATGGAAAATTGGGCGATCGAAGGAGCTCTAGCGAATTATCGAATTGACAAGAGGTGCATTCGCTTGATCAAGCATATGTAAGAGAAAACCACAGCCTACGTTAGTCTGCATACGCAGACTGATGTGATTCAACTGTCTATAAGAAAACGACAAGGCCATACGATTTTTCCAAAATTATTTACGTCCTTGAAAAATGTTTCAGCTAATTGAACTGTAACACATTGACTAAGAGAGATTTTCAAAGCTTGGATTCGCCGAGACTTGGTTCTGCTCTTCAATAATCTTGAAGACATGTGTAGCGAATTTTAGATAATTTATTTTTTAATTTATTAATTTTTAATTTAATTTGTAAGATGTAAGAGATGTCAGACGACAATATCTCGCAATGATCATGATCGGCCCCACTTTGGGCAAGCCATTTTGTAGCGTTTATTTTTTTACTTATTTTATTACTACTTATTTAAACGTGCGCGCGATGTGTCATCAGCGATAAGCGCTTGATGAAGAAGGTAAAATTGAACGGAGAAGTGACTAGAAAGAAGAGGATGATGCTAATATATGTATAAAGATACTCAAAGTATGCAGAGAATAGAGATTTTAATTCAATAGCCCTGTTTCCTCTTGTACGTGCTCCTTCATATATGAAATTCTCCTGTCCTGACTAAAATGTATTCTCCAAAAGAAGAAGAAGAATAATAATGAGTATTCTATGTGTCTAGACCAATTTGTTAGATCCTTATGCACTTGGTTTTAGATAGTTTGAATCAATTTGAGGTTTATAAGTTAAGATCGGCTTGTAACCTACACTTTTAAGATCTCGTCTCGATGAGAAATATTGATTTTTTGATGTTCCATGACACAATTCCTATCTAGGGGATTATCAAAGGTGTTCTATAGTTAGATACTTCCAGATCAATGTATGCTAATAGTTTTAAGTCACTTTCTCAATATCGATTGACGATTGCTCCAATCAGCTGGGATTTTTTTATAATGTCCTTATAAGTACGCTGTTGATCATTACTGAATATCGGACTTCGTTTGATTTGTCGCTGAACTATTTATCACACTGACGGATGCTACAGTCTTCCGTCAGGGCGTTGTGAACTCAGGAGTTATTTTTTTTTATACATCTATTGGATCACGAGATAAATTTATACTAAGGCGCCAATCTCGCGTATTCCTTTACTGCGTTCGTTCATCCGTTAGTGCGGTATCTGATCTATCGAATCAATTTCTACTTATGATTTAGCTCAGTCTATTTGTATTCTCAGGTATGGTATTCTTTTGATTAAAAAATATGAACACTTTTTCCGGCAAAATATTCGATATATTGTAAAATAAAATTTTTTAGTTTATACAATTCATTACATATATTATGGCTCTTTTTGTAGCTTTGCATTAAATAACAATAACAGGATAATATGACAATACGCAATATAGCACAAAAAAAACAACTTATCATATCCTAAATTAATTGGTATGTAGAGTGAATTACGACATACATATATACATTTTTTCTTAGTTTATCGCTACGCTGGTTCACGGACTTTGTCTCACGTGAAACCAGGCAGTTTCAAATATCTCAATCAATGAGGCTTCGTCTTTTATTGACGGCCTGCAGTCCCAATCAAGTACTGGCCTTATAAAAAAAAGGTTCACGCTAACAATGTAGTAGCGGCAGTACGAAAAGCAGATGGTATTGGCTTTCTATTTCAATTATAGCGCGAAACAGTCTAAGACGCATTTGTTATTCATACTTATAACACATACATATTTGCTTAAAATATTAAAAAAAACTATCAACAATAACAAGTTTTATAGTATGGCCAGCTTCGGCAGTTATAACGCACGGATATACTGCAATTATAATAATTTGAACAATCTTACTTGTATTAAGCAGCCATCCAATCCAATATCACATACCTTACACTAATTTAACACCTTTATACACTTCTTAATAACTAACACATAACAACAACAAACTGTTTTTTAAATTTTGACAGCTGCATCGTAGGGATGTCGGCCGTCTCGTACGATTGTTTTCGCCCCGTTCTGTTGAAAGATGTAATTGATTTGAAGTTGTCTTTGTGATTCGAAATCTATTGCGAATGTCTGTCTTGGTTCATTTATATGATCTCCTCGTGAATGTTTATTTAAAAAGAATATCTTTAATTTTTCTTCTATCTTGCTACTATTTGATTCTGCATGCTTATGTTTTCCCGCCAAATAATTGATGTACGTGGCGTCTCTTATAGAGGGTTTTTTACTGTTTTTACGTCGATTTCTCGTCGAATTTTTAGCACTGTTTAATTTTGTTGGCTTTCCCGCCAAATATTTGATGTACCGCTTCTAATAAAATAAATACGTTTTAAAAAACTTCACTTAGATTCTACATGATTTTTTATGGGAATGTGGACAGCATTTCTGCCCACATTCCCTCGTTTTAACTTGAACTTTTACATTTTCCGGCACTTTTTCGACGTTTGGGTGACGAGGTTATTACGCGGTGGATCTCCTGGTAAACTGAATTGATTTTGGCATCGCCCACCGCCTTTTTATACCCTTCAAAATACGGCAATTTCTCCATTTTTAGATGTGCTTTTCACCCCCTTCCTATGCAAAATAACGCGGCCATCATGCTTTTTCTGTCTGGTTACCAACTATCGTTTTTCCGCATTGGGGTTCCGTACCATTTCGTGCACATCGAGCTATTTTTGCACTCTTATTTCTTTAATTCACTCATTTGAGCTGATTTCCTTATTTTTCCCTTATAATCTGTATCCCCAGTATCTAATTTCTGCATATATATTAATTTTACGTTGCCTCTTCGCGGCGCTATGAGCTTCTAAAGGTACGTGTATATTTTTCCAAAAAGTATGTCTATTTCATTAACTATTACGGCTATTATTATTCATTTTTTTTCTACTATAATCCTATATGGTTTTTATAAAAAGTTATTCGGCGTTAGTAGGTTTTTCAGTGACCCATTTTGAAAACAATTCTTTACATCGAAATTACTCATCCGTTTCCTTTAAAAATATGTCACCTATGACCTTTTTAACTGGCTTCTTCGTTCTGTATACTCTAATATTTGTATTATCGTCGGTTTTTTTAGATATGGCTTTCCCTCCAAAACTTCCCGCCAAATATGCATATGACGCTCCTTGAGACGCTCGTCTGTTTTTTGTTAGTGGTCCACCTTAAAATTTCCTTTATTTCTGAACTACAGCGCCTCTAGTGATAAAAATTTGTACGATATTCCGACTCTATTTGATGTCAAAACATGGCAACACTTTCTTGCCGTGGTTAATTCCGATTTATTTTTCCGTCAAATCGTCATTTATTCAGTTTCAAACATTAGATTCTCCCTGTAAACTATCGTACAGAATATATGCTCTGCCTCATAAAATAGCTTATTTCATTGGCTTTATTCTAGTAAGTCTATCTACTGTGTGTTCTATCTATATAGGCTGTAATTAGCATTATCGTCTATAGTGGCGATTTTTCTTGTTAAAAGTACGACAATTTAATCATACATTGAACTGTCACTTCGAGGTCGGCTGCGAATTCGTTCCCGGCGATATTTAAATCTATTGCTAACTATTTATTCTGTTTTCAGGTTCTACTTTCGTTTCAGAAGATAGTGCTTATTCTATACTACGTCTATAGTGCGTGTCGTCGCTGAAATCTTTCTAAATATCCTGTGTTTCTATCATGCATCTTTTGAAGACCCATTTTTGTATGTGATTTCGGCGTTTCTTTAATCATCGATTTTTCCTTTATTTTTCTCTAAAGCCTATTTAGTTTTATTTTATTTAGTGGTTTATTGCTATTACGCTTCATTTTTAACGAATATATAAACGTTTCATTGTTTTATTGAGTTTTAATCTTATTTTAATATATTTTTGTATTCCCTGTCAACGTCGGTAAAATTTATTTTACAGTTTATCTACTTATCGACTGGTAACATTTCTCGCGTATGCCGCTAGATGTCGCTACACGTTTTGAAATTGATTTAAATTTTGGGATCATGAATGAATCGACTAATTACTACTTTTACGTTTTGAAGACCATTCACCTTGCCTTCCCATTGCTGCGTATAGATGGCAATAGGTGTGCTTACATGGCTTTGGTTTGGTTTAGATATTAAGTATTTTATTTGACAGGAGGCGTTCGATTTTATATCATTACAATACCCCCTCCCCAGATCGTTGCTCGCCCTCGAGGAACCACGTGACTTCATCATACGTGTAGTCAACCAGTTCTTACTTTAGCTCTTGGGTTATAAAAATATTTTGTTATCGCTTCATGTCGCTCTCTTATTATTTCTTATCTCCCATTTTGAACTATATTATTTTATTTGATATTATGTCTATTGATGTGTCATCATATTTATAAATCCCCCTTATATTATCCTCATTATATTTATTTAGATTATGTATTCATCCTTTTTTTATTTTATTACATCTCCTCATTCAGGTTATATCCTATATTTATCTCCAGCTTTCATCATATTATGTTATACTTTAAATTCAACGCATCGTATTATACTTTGAGTTCATCATATTATATTATATTTGAGTTCGTTATGTTATGTTCTGTGGTTTAATTGATCTACTTGTATTCAATAACATTCTAATTTGATTATTTTTAGAGCAACCACTGCTTTATTCCCTTAAAAAAATTATAAATTCTCAGTATCATATATTAATAATATTGATATACGTATGATAATAATCCAACTTTCAATCTCTCTCCTTCACTTCAATGTGCACCTGCTCAACAGAATTACTTCCGAGTCCTCGATCACATCTCCGCCTACTTGTTTCATCTCTCTCGCTATATTATCAATAATATAGTTATATATAAATACTACTTCCTTCCGTTGAAAAGTCTAAATTAATTTCATTTCTTTCTCCGAATCACGCGTGCGCTAACCGATGAATTTTTAAATCCTTACACGGGCGTCACCTGAAACTTTATTCTGTCTAACTCACTAACTATGTTGAATATGCGAATGCCATGGCGAGTCTCTTGGGTACTATAATTAAATATTCGCCCTAGGCCACTGACCTGAGTACTCGACCTTGACATACAAACCAAAGTTCGTACCTAAGCATGGGATATATCATATTTAAAAAAATATTATAACTGGTATGAATTTTCACGCCGAACTTACACCGTCTGTATAGCTAAATTATGGTTAATCTAACGTATGTATACTAAACTGGACTATTGCTGTGCATTTATTGATATCAGATTTTTTTTATGTTGAAGCTACTTCTCATGTAATAAGTCAGAATCCGGGATGTTCTCTTATCCTTTTAGGACACTATCTTTCATCCATTCCCTTTCGCGTGTCCTCTTCATACATCTCTTCATACCAAAATTACAACCCGTCCTCGTCTCCATCTCATGTTAGATATTTTTAAAGTTAAAATTGCGTCTTCATACCTCGCCTCATTCTTTTGGAACGTTACTGTATATCTCCTCCAATATTTAAACTAATTTAGAAACTTCTATATATTTATTTCAACTTCTCAACTAAATATTATAGATAATAATTATTATATCTCCTATCTTCCAAAAACCCCGTCCCAATCTACACGAGCTCGTGAGAGGACCCATATCAGCCTATAATCGAATATTATCTCCTTATCTAGCAGCCCTGGGGAAAATGCCAACGCACTCAACTCGTTGCATTATTTTGGAACCCTGCGCTTCGGATTATTGGACGAACCTATTTAAACCGTCACCAGGCATTCCGGAGCGTCATGAATCACTCCTATTATAAACTCCTAACAAAAAAAACATCCGTCCTAGCCCTGCAGTCCTATGGCTTGTTCGCCGACATGTCAGTCTTCAGACCCACCGAAAAATCATCATTATCAACCCAAGATCATTTACTGCCACATCGTTGTTATCTTTATATATCGTTATCCTCCCTACAAATCGATAACCGTACGTATGTTATATGACATACGTATCTATATTATGGTATAAGGTTTAGCTCCCTAATACTTATTAAACATATATTTGTTATCCTCCATATACATTGATAACCGGACATGTACTATATGGCACACGTTATTATATTTTTATCATAATATTTGTCTCTATTATATTTCCATATTTAACTACTCTAAATATCTTGATAACAAAAAAAATATATTTATCTCTTGTCGCGGCTTATACCACGCAAAACTTCATTATTATAAAATTTTACCACAGAACATATTTTCATCCTCATTATTTTACGGTATATAATCAACGTTACTCCGTATATGGTTATTTATTATTATTATATTATTAAAATACCCTTTAGGTTTAACTATTATTGTCGTTAACCTCCGGTTTCGTTGACTTCGACTACGTGATGTCTATCTTTAATTTATTTATTTATATATTTATTATGTAGTGAGACATGTTGTCCACTATTATTTATATTATAATATTTTTAAATTTCCCTTCTCTAATGATATTTTGATTAGCGGATGTTGCCAACTCCCTCTGTCATATAGTATATGTATGCATATATATATATATATATATATATATATTTACATACATACATATATATTTAATTATGTGTAACTACTTTAAACTAATTATCTTCTTGTCCTATGAAATGTCAACGCCTTGCTTAAAAGCAAATTTTTAATGACGACTCAAAAAGTTAAAACGTTTCAGTACAGTGTAAGTAAGGTTTGTGGAATAATGGAGTTGGTAGTTGAGGAATGTGAGTAGGATTGGTGGTTGAGGATTATGAATAGGATGCGGGTCAGGATGGAATGAATATTGTTACAAGGTACTGATAGGTAGTAATTAAATGGTATGTTTACTATAATATAATTCATTGACTATTCATATAATACAAGCAAATTACTTATGGTTATGTCCCTTAAAAGAACATCATAATAAATTATTAATCGTCAGTCACTATTAATAGCGCTGAATAAAATTAAGCATTTTAAAATATATTTTAACAAAAGGTTGCGTATCTCTGCTCTATAATAATAATGGCATTATCTTTGCACTCTATGTATATATAATAACTTGTAAGTTTTAACACCGTCCGCTAACCTTCATTAAATCTTTGATATGAAATCTTCCCAACGGAGTGCCTCCTATTCGTTTCCCGAATTATCCTGACGAGAGACTGGTCTCACTACTGAATCTTGATCGTTCCTTACATCTCCCGACGTTCTATTTATATTATTTATATTTGACATCCCCTTATTATTATTGCATCGGGCGCATTCAAATTTTGTCACGCCCTCCGCACGACACCCGAAACAGATTTTACCCCTTATTTGCCGGCATGTGGTGAAGTGATGACCTACTTCCTCACATTTCAAACATCTTATTTCGTTCACAATTCTACTCTGTCCGGAGAAGTTATATCCCCCGCGCCCACGATTCATGTTTCCGCGCCCTCTACCTGATGTTTGGAATCTATTATTGTTAAACGGCATATCATTTGTATTGCGCTGGTCATTCCTAGGAAAGTCATTATAGCGCTTATTTTGATTATAGTTATTCTTTTCTATAACCGCTGCGACCATCGGTTTCTTATAATTTCCTCGATATACTTCTTTAATTGGGTTAACTTCCTCTTTATTTAGATATTGCTCAAAGTTTTTAGCATACTTTACGAGCTCTTCGACAGTAGTCAGAATTTGTGCGCCTAATATGGGCTTATAACGATCGGCAACATTTATTTTTAGTATTTCTAATAAAATTGTATCTTTTATTGGTTCACGCAATAGTGCGTTGAAACCTCTAACCTCGGTCATATACTCTTCTATGCTCTGTTGGGGCTTTTGTTTTAGATTTCTTATGTGACTATCCATTTTAATTTGGTAATTCAAAGCTTCAAAACGCTCGATTAACTTCCTCTTTAACTCGGACCATGTCAACTGATCGGTTCTCATTGAACGAAACCATTTCAATGCGGGTCCAGTTAATAATTCGGTAAATGATTCTACTAATGTATTTCCACTAACGCGTCGAGACCTCAATCTATCCTCGCATGTCTCAATGAAATCCAATACTGATCCTTCCCCGGTAAACTTAATTCCCCAACGAAACACATCATTTAAATTTCCCGCAGTCGGTGGCACATATGCACCTTCCTGCTTTATTATTTTATTTGTATTATTTTCATTTAAAGCGATATTATTATTATTTATCTTTGCCTCCTTCAACTGTTCTTCTAAATTTTTTATTATATTAGCCATATTCTCTCTTTCCTTATCTATGAAAGCCTGATCCGCTGCTTGCTCTGCTAATCTATTAAACTCATATAAGGAATTATGCGGACTAACATCTCTATCGAACATGCTCCTAATACGGCCCTGCTCAATATCTAATGCTAGTCGACGTCTTTTTGACGTTGATGCGGTATACGACATTATTTATATTATTATTATTTTTCTATTTTGGAAATCTTTTTATTTATTATTATAATATTTTATATTTATTTTGCAATTCACGAGATGATATTATAATAATTTATGCAGACAAGACAGAACATTTATAAAGAAAATTAATAATTAAGATTCGCATAAAAATATTAATTCGCACCTTTCGCAGAACGGGGTTTACTATTATATCTTATAATATTATATATCTTATAATCCACCTCCGATATAACTCACTTGCTAATATTGCAAATATTTAACAAGATAACATCAAAACATTCAAGATGATCTGTGCGATGGTATCACCGTAACACAGAAAAACAATATTATAGTATTTGCTAGATAGTAATTACAACTTAACATTTATCATATATGTGGTGCGACCTTATTGTCAACACTCAAAAAACAACAAGCAAACAATAAAATATTCGCGAGTGAAATTTCAAATTCCTCGCCAAAACTCCCAAAAAGAACCAATATATACATGTATTAACATCCAATGATATTATCATCCAATGATAGTATCTATATATTTATTAGCCTCACCGATGAACGAACGATATTTATTCAAAAGTATTAATTATTACTATGTTTATGTTCTACTAAGTAGTTCCCGTTCACTTTAAAATGTTTTAATCAGGCCCCGCGTTGGGTCGGCATTTTGTAGCGAATTTTAGATAATTTATTTTTTAATTTATTAATTTTTAATTTAATTTGTAAGATGTAAGAGATGTCAGACGACAATATCTCGCAATGATCATGATCGGCCCCACTTTGGGCAAGCCATTTTGTAGCGTTTATTTTTTTACTTATTTTATTACTACTTATTTAAACGTGCGCGCGATGTGTCATCAGCGATAAGCGCTTGATGAAGAAGGTAAAATTGAACGGAGAAGTGACTAGAAAGAAGAGGATGATGCTAATATATGTATAAAGATACTCAAAGTATGCAGAGAATAGAGATTTTAATTCAATAGCCCTGTTTCCTCTTGTACGTGCTCCTTCATATATGAAATTCTCCTGTCCTGACTAAAATGTATTCTCCAAAAGAAGAAGAAGAATAATAATGAGTATTCTATGTGTCTAGACCAATTTGTTAGATCCTTATGCACTTGGTTTTAGATAGTTTGAATCAATTTGAGGTTTATAAGTTAAGATCGGCTTGTAACCTACACTTTTAAGATCTCGTCTCGATGAGAAATATTGATTTTTTGATGTTCCATGACACAATTCCTATCTAGGGGATTATCAAAGGTGTTCTATAGTTAGATACTTCCAGATCAATGTATGCTAATAGTTTTAAGTCACTTTCTCAATATCGATTGACGATTGCTCCAATCAGCTGGGATTTTTTTATAATGTCCTTATAAGTACGCTGTTGATCATTACTGAATATCGGACTTCGTTTGATTTGTCGCTGAACTATTTATCACACTGACGGATGCTACAGTCTTCCGTCAGGGCGTTGTGAACTCAGGAGTTATTTTTTTTTATACATCTATTGGATCACGAGATAAATTTATACTAAGGCGCCAATCTCGCGTATTCCTTTACTGCGTTCGTTCATCCGTTAGTGCGGTATCTGATCTATCGAATCAATTTCTACTTATGATTTAGCTCAGTCTATTTGTATTCTCAGGTATGGTATTCTTTTGATTAAAAAATATGAACACTTTTTCCGGCAAAATATTCGATATATTGTAAAATAAAATTTTTTAGTTTATACAATTCATTACATATATTATGGCTCTTTTTGTAGCTTTGCATTAAATAACAATAACAGGATAATATGACAATACGCAATATAGCACAAAAAAAACAACTTATCATATCCTAAATTAATTGGTATGTAGAGTGAATTACGACATACATATATACATTTTTTCTTAGTTTATCGCTACGCTGGTTCACGGACTTTGTCTCACGTGAAACCAGGCAGTTTCAAATATCTCAATCAATGAGGCTTCGTCTTTTATTGACGGCCTGCAGTCCCAATCAAGTACTGGCCTTATAAAAAAAAGGTTCACGCTAACAATGTAGTAGCGGCAGTACGAAAAGCAGATGGTATTGGCTTTCTATTTCAATTATAGCGCGAAACAGTCTAAGACGCATTTGTTATTCATACTTATAACACATACATATTTGCTTAAAATATTAAAAAAAACTATCAACAATAACAAGTTTTATAGTATGGCCAGCTTCGGCAGTTATAACGCACGGATATACTGCAATTATAATAATTTGAACAATCTTACTTGTATTAAGCAGCCATCCAATCCAATATCACATACCTTACACTAATTTAACACCTTTATACACTTCTTAATAACTAACACATAACAACAACAAACTGTTTTTTAAATTTTGACAGCTGCATCGTAGGGATGTCGGCCGTCTCGTACGATTGTTTTCGCCCCGTTCTGTTGAAAGATGTAATTGATTTGAAGTTGTCTTTGTGATTCGAAATCTATTGCGAATGTCTGTCTTGGTTCATTTATATGATCTCCTCGTGAATGTTTATTTAAAAAGAATATCTTTAATTTTTCTTCTATCTTGCTACTATTTGATTCTGCATGCTTATGTTTTCCCGCCAAATAATTGATGTACGTGGCGTCTCTTATAGAGGGTTTTTTACTGTTTTTACGTCGATTTCTCGTCGAATTTTTAGCACTGTTTAATTTTGTTGGCTTTCCCGCCAAATATTTGATGTACCGCTTCTAATAAAATAAATACGTTTTAAAAAACTTCACTTAGATTCTACATGATTTTTTATGGGAATGTGGACAGCATTTCTGCCCACATTCCCTCGTTTTAACTTGAACTTTTACATTTTCCGGCACTTTTTCGACGTTTGGGTGACGAGGTTATTACGCGGTGGAT
The DNA here is from genome assembly GCA_944548615.1 of Micropterix aruncella. NCBI lineage: Eukaryota > Metazoa > Arthropoda > Insecta > Lepidoptera > Micropterigidae > Micropterix > Micropterix aruncella. Next base: position 16,155,100 of record OX155955.1, on the reverse strand, counting down.
CTCCTGGTAAACTGAATTGATTTTGGCATCGCCCACCGCCTTTTTATACCCTTCAAAATACGGCAATTTCTCCATTTTTAGATGTGCTTTTCACCCCCTTCCTATGCAAAATAACGCGGCCATCATGCTTTTTCTGTCTGGTTACCAACTATCGTTTTTCCGCATTGGGGTTCCGTACCATTTCGTGCACATCGAGCTATTTTTGCACTCTTATTTCTTTAATTCACTCATTTGAGCTGATTTCCTTATTTTTCCCTTATAATCTGTATCCCCAGTATCTAATTTCTGCATATATATTAATTTTACGTTGCCTCTTCGCGGCGCTATGAGCTTCTAAAGGTACGTGTATATTTTTCCAAAAAGTATGTCTATTTCATTAACTATTACGGCTATTATTATTCATTTTTTTTCTACTATAATCCTATATGGTTTTTATAAAAAGTTATTCGGCGTTAGTAGGTTTTTCAGTGACCCATTTTGAAAACAATTCTTTACATCGAAATTACTCATCCGTTTCCTTTAAAAATATGTCACCTATGACCTTTTTAACTGGCTTCTTCGTTCTGTATACTCTAATATTTGTATTATCGTCGGTTTTTTTAGATATGGCTTTCCCTCCAAAACTTCCCGCCAAATATGCATATGACGCTCCTTGAGACGCTCGTCTGTTTTTTGTTAGTGGTCCACCTTAAAATTTCCTTTATTTCTGAACTACAGCGCCTCTAGTGATAAAAATTTGTACGATATTCCGACTCTATTTGATGTCAAAACATGGCAACACTTTCTTGCCGTGGTTAATTCCGATTTATTTTTCCGTCAAATCGTCATTTATTCAGTTTCAAACATTAGATTCTCCCTGTAAACTATCGTACAGAATATATGCTCTGCCTCATAAAATAGCTTATTTCATTGGCTTTATTCTAGTAAGTCTATCTACTGTGTGTTCTATCTATATAGGCTGTAATTAGCATTATCGTCTATAGTGGCGATTTTTCTTGTTAAAAGTACGACAATTTAATCATACATTGAACTGTCACTTCGAGGTCGGCTGCGAATTCGTTCCCGGCGATATTTAAATCTATTGCTAACTATTTATTCTGTTTTCAGGTTCTACTTTCGTTTCAGAAGATAGTGCTTATTCTATACTACGTCTATAGTGCGTGTCGTCGCTGAAATCTTTCTAAATATCCTGTGTTTCTATCATGCATCTTTTGAAGACCCATTTTTGTATGTGATTTCGGCGTTTCTTTAATCATCGATTTTTCCTTTATTTTTCTCTAAAGCCTATTTAGTTTTATTTTATTTAGTGGTTTATTGCTATTACGCTTCATTTTTAACGAATATATAAACGTTTCATTGTTTTATTGAGTTTTAATCTTATTTTAATATATTTTTGTATTCCCTGTCAACGTCGGTAAAATTTATTTTACAGTTTATCTACTTATCGACTGGTAACATTTCTCGCGTATGCCGCTAGATGTCGCTACACGTTTTGAAATTGATTTAAATTTTGGGATCATGAATGAATCGACTAATTACTACTTTTACGTTTTGAAGACCATTCACCTTGCCTTCCCATTGCTGCGTATAGATGGCAATAGGTGTGCTTACATGGCTTTGGTTTGGTTTAGATATTAAGTATTTTATTTGACAGGAGGCGTTCGATTTTATATCATTACACATGATGGAGGAAATCATAAAAAATTGGATTAAAGATTGAACTTCTCCAATACGTACACCATGACCAACTTTACAATTTCTTATTCTTCTTTGGGTGCCTCTCCAACTCGTGGAGGTTGGCAGTCAACTCTGCAAACTTCTTTATACATATGAAGCTGAGTACTAGGGAAATAATGCATTGGTTTCCCATTGCCTTCTGCAACAGAACTTTAGGAGAGTATTTGGCTCTCAAGGCAACTGAAGCCTCTTCCAGATGGTTTCCATACTGGGTGTTAGGTTATACCGCCTAAGCTCGGTCGTTATCGCCTCGTTTGTTATCTAGAAGGGAACACCGCGAGGACCCCTGGGTCGCCGCGGCCAGCTATTCTGAAGAGAACCACTAGTGCTAGTAGTTGAGGATGACAATTAGGCCGGATAAAATGTTGTCTCGTTCTCCCCTTACTCCCTTTCTCGCTTTGCTGCTTCAGTGATATTCATTGATACAAAACTACGCTTTCAATGTTATTGATAGAGAATTTTACAATAGAGCACTACTATTTATTATGTGTCGTTGTCGAAAGCCAATATATATGTATATTTACAAAGCGCAGAAAATCGTTCTGAGTGGCGAAAATCAGCGGCAGAGATTGAGAGGTGGTTTTCCCGCTTTGGCGACAATAAAAATATAAAGCGCGCATAACTTTAAATAAAACTGTAGACGAATGTATTGGAATAACGTGTATTGCCTATCTTAACTTGCGGATCAAAAATCATGACTCTTACTCAACAGTGCGTCGAGAAGATTAGAGTTGTGCAAAGAGCGCCACCAAAAACACAACGATTGGATCCGGAGTAAGACACAAGTTAAAGACGCAGTGGCAACCACCGTACGTTGAAAGTGGATGGGCTGGACCCATTTGCAGAATAGTTCATAATCAGTGGACCTGAAAAATTCTCTAATTGAGACTACGCCAGAATATGAGACCATAACGCCGACCACATCTACGCTGAAGGGATAATGACAAACGATGCGCGAGACACATCAATTGATGAGGACGGCTCAAGATCAGTGAGCATCGAAGACATTATTAGTCCAGTCAAAATATCGAAAAAGCTCTCCGTTTTACTAATAGGAGAAAATCATGGAACTTTTGGGCGAGATGTCTTTTTTCCCTATTTAGACCCTGCTGAATCTGAAAAAGTAGGGTGCCCAAGCGAAATACTAAGTGATATACCCAAGATGGCCGCCAATATGGCGCCGGAACCCGAAATCGGTGCTAAATGGGCCCTCTGGCATAGGAACGCGTCCAAAATATCTTGATATATGTTTCTGAACTTCATGGTTTCTGAACTTCCTGTTTTTCAAGATGGCGGCCAAGATGCCGTCAGCAACATATTGGTCTATTTTGTCGTAAAAACGAATGTTACGTATCTCGAAATATGTTTTTAAATATGAGGATTTTCAAAAAAAAACTTTTAAACAACGTTGAGCTAAACTTTAATTCAAATCTTTTTAAAAATGGAACCAACAAGCGACTTTTTCGGCAACAAAAACTTACAGAAACTAAGAAGGTTTCTGTGTATCTCCAGAATTAGGACAGGTAATTTGAAAGGTACAGAGTTTTATGCAAGGGACGTTTGCTATTCTGCAACTGCAGTTCTTTAAGTTACAATACCATTTACAGTGGCTAACAACAACTTCTGGGCTCTTCTTAGGAATAGCATTAAGCGTCATGAACCGTGTCAATTGTCCAGCCGTAGTCTTTAACCCCTCCTATCGCGGGGTAAAAATTTAGTCGTCACTTCTGCCCGGGACACTTTTGCGCGTGAAGTCGATGGCCTTGAGAAAAACGACCATAACTTTTAAACTACTATACGGATCGTAAAAAGAATAACTGTAAAATGATCGCATTGAAATTTGAAATTTATAATATTATAATCTTATCTCGTCAAACAATTAAGATAATAATGAATAAATATTTAAAAAGTTGGCATTTTACTCAGCGCGGAGCGCCCTAACCAATATTGGTTAGATACAATTTTAGCATTTGTAAGCGTCTAACCAAAAATGGTTAACTCAAATAGGAAGGGTTAAGTAATGGAAGACATGGCTTAAGAAGAGGAGAATTTACTTAAACACATACCAGTCAATTAAGAAAAAGAATACAGTCACAACCTGTGATTGCATGGAAAGCCAGCAGATGAATGGTTCAGTGTAAGCTTCTTGCAAATACCATGCCCTGGAATATATTTGATGTCCCGTGCAGTGCCACTCATAACCCATAGATGGGAACGCTTCCTTTTGACAAAGTGGTGAGCAAAAAGAAGCGCAACATCAGTGTCTCTGGTCATCACAACGACAATATCAGCTGTACTGTGAACGGCATGAAGAAGCATACGTATATCAGCTTACTCGTGTGATGCTCTCAGGCAATCAACATTACGAGTTAGATCGGTAGACTGAGCATGTGACTCCTCTTTGTATCCTCCTGAGAGCACCACCTCAAGATCCCCAAAGTCATGCTCTGGATGATATCAGACAACAACCTGCACATATTAGCTTTGTTCTCTAAGAGGAATAATAGCTACTCCAGTTCTTTGGTAACGGTACGTTACGTTACAGTCAATGATTATTCTGCGTACAGGAGCAAAACCCTTGGATCTTGTATTCCTAGTCCCAGCGTTTACAGATTAAGACAGGTATCTATCAAACACTATGTGAACTTTCTGGTATTTAAATCCATGACTCAATTTTCTTTTAATAAAGCGGTCAGCGTAGTCACGAAATGTCTCAGCTCCCATCAAATATGAGAATTGAGTCAGATTTTTGGTTTACAGGTAGATGTTTAAACATACTTCCCCTTACAATTTCCTTCACTAATGAAGCCTTTTTCTGCTGTTCGTAGCTTGCTGTTCACCGAAGATAACGATATAGAATCCTAGCAGAGCTCGTGCTTCAGCTCATGTTCATGTTCCATTTTCGAAAAGATTTGAATGAATGTTATGTCTACGTTGTTTTAAAGTTGTTGGTCAATAACGGTATTTAAAAAAATAAATATAGTATACTTTTAAACAATATTTTTTTTTTTGCCTATATTAGGATTCTGATATTTCAATAATAGGGAAATAACATAGTTCATGAATTATTGTTATTCGATCATTTATAGAATGATATTTTATGTCATATGTCCCATAATTAAAGGGTTAGGGATTGACACGGACTATAGACGAGCTGTCGGGCTATGGACTATAGACGGGCTATGGACGGTCTACGGAGCTTGACGGTAGATTATCTCCGTCCTACAAAGTATTTCCGATTCATTCCAGGGTGACAAGACGGCATCAGCTCTTGCAATATCCTGAGATGGTGGGCACGCCCGCAGCAATATACAAACTGCTACTGTTGTTGGGCCGAAGAAGTCCGTTGTTTTTTTTACTATAATTTGCAAGCTTTAATTTTCTTGATCTTGCCTTGTATCTATATATATCATTCGCCTGTCAAACTATCTTTGTAGTCAGTCAGTCAAACATAACCAGAAAATAGTATAAATTATTCTAACAATAACTGTTGTTTTTAAGATAATTCATATTCGCGGTTTGTATAAATTAAAACTTCATCTAAATTTCTGCCTAAAATGGCTCGCTGAACAGAACATCTAGCTTGTTATGGTAAAACAACATTGTTATTTAATCTCAGTCATTGCTTAGATAATATTCTAGTTTTGATGACCTGTGTGGGAGCTAAGCATTCACATAATTAAACAAAAGTTTCCATACCTATCAGGTTATATTATTATACTGTTGTCGATTGAGACTCAATTGATTTAATTTAATGGTTTACTATCCACTCTTCGCCATCCCTCGTGCGTCATTTGGTTCACAGAATATACGATTGCATGACAGATCGGATATAAATAAACGTTACGATTTGAGCTATTATAGCAGAAGTATTAAGCTTGCCCCATTTACGGAGGCCGTGCACATTCGATATTTGCTTTATTAAATAACAATATTGTAATTATTGTGAACAGGTTTATATTCTGTAAAGAATTTGTGCTTTTACCATTATGGCCTTTATTATTTAGTAAAATCGTATTTACCTATATGTGTATTTAACATATTATTATATAAATACAATTAGGTATATAAGGGAAGGCGTCATAGTGCCTAAAGCGGGCACCCTCGTGTATACAGTCATTTTAAAAAATGACGTGCTCTCCTACTGCGTGGATAAACCCCGCGCCCCTCTCATCTTGCGTAGGCATCCTGTCTGCCAGCGAGCAAAATTTTAGAATTTGTGGGAAAACAATATCGGTTTTTTTTACAAAATTGCGAGGTATTTTGCTCTTGTTTATTCTATTATTGTGTATTTTGTGTCATAATTTCTACTCATGCGTTATTATCTGGTCGTAATTTGGTTGTATTTACTTTTACTTGTTTCAAACTATTGAGGTTAGTTCTTGATGGCAATTACTTACTGTCGGAAAAAAACACGTACCCGCTTTAGACCCTTCTTTGCTTAAATTTGTAAAGAGTTTGGTAATTTGCCATATATTTTTTTGCTTTAGCGTTTTAAATTTTTTAACCAAAACATTATTCAAAAGCCTCGAATCAAACCTCAATGAAAAAAATAGGCTGCAACAAGTCATTCCTAATAAAAATAATATTATCTTTCTCTTGAGGTGCCCGATTTGGGCTCCTTTTGCGTACATTGTATTATTCATACATATTTTGTGAATTGATTTGTAGTGTTATTTATTAGAATGTTATTATTAAATCTTAATTATGTACATTTATTAATTCAAAAAGTATATTTTTTTACCTTTATTAGGTTAGTTGTTACATAATATATATTGCTTATTTTAATTATTTACTCTGACCCGCCTAGACATGGGACAGTACCATCCTATAGTACGGGCCAAAGGAACGTTCCGGTGAGGCAATAAATAATTAGGCCGGTCCCGCCCTTTTTACTACCTGTTTGTAGGGATGCGTGTAGGGGGGCCTTCGCAGATTATCTATCAGATTATTATATTATTGAGATTAAGCAGCGAAACTTTTGTCGGGTTACTTTTCAGTTCGTCAAAAAATGACAAAATTTTATGTATAAAGCACCGAGTCTGCATGTTAATATCACCCTTCAACTTCAATAGCTCCAGGTTAGAAAATATGGTATCCATCGCTCAACTGATGCAGGCAAGTAATGATGTTTTATCCGCGCAGTATTTTATAATATACATATGTGGGACTTATTATTACAAAATGCCACGATAACATTTTACTAATGACTGTTTAGAAATTAATAATAACCTATGATATGCCATGCTATGATAATCAATTATCTATTAAGTACTCATTTAATAACCCACATCACATAATTAGGTCATTATTAAATTACTCTAATTCTAAAATAATACTTAAACCGAAAATATTAATAAATATAGTAATCGGTACTATAATAAATTGAGATGTATAATACTGTTTCATCGAGCAAGCGTAATTCATCGATAAGCAATATCGACGTTACCCGCATCCTTGTTGACAGCTCGGTTTATTACCCCATCGAAACGTTCCTTTGGCCCGTTATTTTTAGTTAGGTGGGTACTGAGCATTTTCTGCAGGGGGTGAGCATTTTCTGGGAGGGGGTATTCTGCTTTGCGGGGTGATTCTTGCGGGGCTAATCTGTATTGGGGTGAAACAATCTTTTTTTATGTTGTCGATTATATTATAGTCTTTTTTTGATAAATACAATAAATTTGGAACAATTTACATTACATGATTTTCTGTAAATGTAGTCACTAGTTTAAGATTAATTTAGAATATTTAATTGTAGTGGAAATAAACCCTATTTATTTTTATTTTTCTTTATTTCTGGATGTTTCCAAAAGGATCCCGCCGATGTTTTAATAGTGTTTTTAATATTAAGATGGAGAGTGCTTCGAAAGTTGTATAAAAGCATATTGAAAATTATTGGTATGTTTTATGTAGGTATCACTTGTTTCCTAGTAACCCGCGTAATCGTCCCGTGGGTTCGCTCCCAGCGTCTCTTATTGTTTCGTTTCGTCCCATAACTGATCCAATTTCCGTGCGGCCCGCGCGCCCGTACAATTTGCACGACCATCATCTTATCTTCGGCTATCTGGCTGGATTGTTTACGGCTATCGGCAAATCGCTTAACTATTTATCAATAGGCGAAAAAATAGTTTCCACGACGTCCATAAAAGAGCGGCGCACGGAGATGGCAAACCGCGACCGACTAGGGAGTGGCGTTGAGGGGGGGGGGGGGGGACGCGGACGCGGCGAGTCCTCGAGGTAGGAAGAGTCGTAGGTTAAACGTGAAATTGCTATTGAGGTCGAACCACTGCTGGCTACGCATTACACTGCATGAATAGAAGTAGCAAACTTAGAATAGAAATAGCTAGTTACGAAAACCAATCCGAATATACTTAGGGTTAGTTTAACTAAAGATTTGGAAGGCGAAGATTTGACTACTTTTACTTTCCCGGCAGAGTAAAAGTATTGTAAACGCGAAAAAATATTTTTTCGGGAAAAAAACGGAATTTTGAATGAAGAGATAACCCTCCCCCCCCCCCCCCCCCCCCCACCCCCCATTTTCAGACTGAAGTCATCTATGATTCTGTGTATTGTGTGTGTGTGTGAGGGTGTGTCTGAGGGTGTGTATGTGTGTGTCTGTGTGTGTGTGTATTCCTTCACGATAGCGCCCAAACGCTACATCCGATTGAGCTTAAATTTGGCATGCAGGCATCATTTCTTAATGGAAAGAGTTGAAAAGATTGTGTTTGAAATCAGTCGACCAGAGGGTGCGCTAGTTATACTTCAATATCAAAATATTGCAGTTAGAGAGAATTCAGTAAACAGATGCCTTATTGGACCGAAATCATATTGTAAAATTTTGCAAGCGACGCAAATAATATTTTAAAACCGCCATATTTAAGAAAATACTACAAATGTAATATGAATTGGCGCGCGGGGGGACAGGTTGGCGGAGGGCTTATCTACTTGCCGGAAAAGTGTAGAGGTGAAACAACAGATTTTTTTGCTAGATTTCCGAAGAGAAAAAGAATAAAAATAACTTATTATTTCAAAGTTTGCATTTTAGAATATATTGTACCTATGCAGAAATATCTAACTATTCCAAAACTGGGAAATATCGAACTAAGAAGGTTTACTTAAAACTTTTCTTCTTCTTCTTGTAGTGCAGTCTCCTAACGAAGGTTGGAGTGCTCAGCTGTAACCACTGGCGTAGATTTTGCAGCCATGATGTCATTGGCCGCCCTAGCCTTGAATTTTCGCACGGATTACTATTTGCAGGAGTTCGTATTTGGGGTTGCGCATAATGTTGCCGAAGTATTCTCAAAACTTGGCAGTACCTAACTACGCGATAACCATTCCAAGTACTGACCACGCCCGACGCTACTCAACTTCGGTGATCTGACGGGAACCAGTGTTTCAACGCGGCTACGGACGTTACAACTTTGTTGGCAAAGAAGTTCGTTATTAAACAACCGAGCCTTGTTAGTCGCTCTTCGCCACTGATGCAAATTGCACGAGTTGCGACTAGAAACTCTTTGACACCCACCATACTCGCCTTTCCAAATATAACCAATATTAAAACGTAAAAAATATAGAAACTTTACGATTAACCACGTGAAGTTTCTACAGTCTATCCTGGACACAGCGTTTGCAACATCGCCGAAATATCTGATGCCACAAACTTCACACAGTAAACCCGTTTTTATATAGTTTTAAATGCTAAACAATCGCGGTAGTCGTCGATTTCAGATTTCCACATATTTGTGGAATTTTAATATTTTCATAAAGGAAAAAATCCACTCCGGAGAGGCAGTAAAACGCCTTTTAAGATTTATTGATTATCGGTCACGAGTGTTTTACAGCAGAGACAATAATCAGCTCTAATTAAACTTCTATTTAACTGCCAAAAAATCAAAGCTGCATAGATAATAAATGTTAATATATTTTGATTAATTACATACATATTTTTAATACAAATTTTATCGGCCAAAATATGCTTTATAGAACGGCAACCTTATATCTGCATGGTGTAACAATAATGCATGTAATGAATTACTGTGGGGTTCATAGCGAGTACGGAGTTCTGTATGCTTGGAAATAATATGGTCAAATGACCATATTATTTTCAGTACACTGCCACTTCTAAATATAATGAATCGTGTAAGGAAGTCTCAATGCGCTCGGCCTGAGTGTTCTGTATCGATTATGATCCAGGACCAATTTATGTCGGTGCGGCCGAAGCGGGCGGGCTGCGGCGTGCACTGCGCGACGCAGCCAGCGCGCATTGCGCGACGCGCCCGGCACGAGGTGATTGAGCGCGAGTAAATAAGAGCGCGCTAGGCGGATGCTCAGGAACCATCACGCTACATCTAACCGCGTCCGTTCAGAGAGCCTCTTGCTATCGAGTATGCGAGAAGGGCATCATTTGTAATGAAGGAAAGGAAAGAAAGACCACAAGATAGACAATTTCTATGACATTCTGAGATTAACCTGAAGAGCGTTCCTACAACGAGGGAAGTTTTTTTTTTATTATTATTATTTTTTTTTTTTTTTATTTGGTACCCAAACAGAATATTGACAACACATACAGTGACATATACATATATACTACAGTGACATGACTACATTAATATCCTTTTTATATGAGTACACAATTAGCACATTGCATGAACAATGGTTGATTTTTTTTAAAAAATATATGTATAAAAAAAGGAAAAAAAACAAAAAATACCAGAATTACAGTATTTTAAAGAGGGTCGCTTTGAAGGAGCATAAACTATCATGAAATATATCGATACGATTGTCAAGATGAAATTTGCTATACAGTGGGATTACGTTATACGTGAGATTACGTTATTAACTCCGGTATAGTTTTTTGCTAAAAGTGTTTTAAATAAGACTGGGTATCGAAGACTTCTTTTAGTAATGTTAAATTGTATTTTGTCTATACAAGAGGTATCGATTTTATTATTTAAAATTTGTACAAGAACACTAAATCTGCAACCAGCCGGCGTTTTTCTTATGTGACAAATTTAAAAGCAGTCAGTCTTTCCTCGTAGCCAGTCAGATGATTCTTAAGGCCGCATTTAAATGATAGCATTCTCAGAAATTTCCTTTGAATGGATTCGACTCTATCGGAGTACGTTTTAAAATATGGGTTCCATATCGAGGACCCAAATTCAAGATGAGAGCGCACTAGTGAGTTATAAAGCAGGATCATGCTGTTGTGATTTTTAAAATTCTTAGTGATCCGCATGATCAACCCCAGCATCCTATTTGCTTTCTCGACTATGTTCTCAATGTGTATCTTGAAATTTAGGTTTGATGCTAGATACATTGCTTAGGTTGTGACCATTTATAGAATAGTCGTATTTAAAGTGACCCCTGTTCCTACAAAAGGACATCGAGTGACATTTACCTATGTTGAGAGCCATTTTATTTTCAGAACACCAAGTGAATAGCGAATCAAGGTCGTTTTGTATTTTATGGCAGTCAGATATGTTCATAATTTGATTATAAATTTTAACATCGTCCGCATACATTAAGAAATTACATTTTATTCTATTGGAAAAATCATTTATGAAAATTAAAAATAAGAGGGGTCCTAAGTTGGAACCTTGTGGGACACCCGATGTTACGTCGAATACCGAAGACTCGAATCCCTTAATGACAACTATCTGGCTACGGTTCATAATATATGACTTTAGCCATCGCAGTAAGTCCCCGTGTATTCCATTATCATTAAGTTTTCGAATGAGGATGGAGTGATCAACTTTATCAACCTTTAAAAATCATCTCGCCTTAAGTCTGGCGAATGTCTGGCACACCAGTGCGCTCATAATAATGCACAGATTAATCCACAACTTGTTTTACCTTGAATACTATTGCGTCTACCTACCCCATAAGCTGCACCAAACAACCCCGTATGCGGATTAGGTTGACCCAGGCGATACGGTTTAAAAACTGAGGTCTTCAACTAAATATACAACTATGGCAATTAACATATGATTGTATTAAGTAATAAGCTGAAACTATAAAGTTTACTGCACTTGTCTTATTTTAGAGCCAAATTGTGATATAAAATTTAAAAAAGTAGAAATAAAAATTGCACTTACCAGCCCTGGTCTCCTCTATCGTCTCTTGTCGTCAATTTGTTGACCTATTTAATTTGATTTTTAACTGTTTAGTTTTGATTGTTGGAATTATATGCATTTTTACTAGCCACAGCTCTGCGTACATTAAAAAAATTATATCAAATATTTTAAAAAACGTGGCGAAAGCAATCATTGAAAAAGTAACATATTGAATAAAATATTGATTAATGTTCAGGACGTTTAGAATTAGTCACGTCTAATTTACTATTATACCAATTAAAAATTATATCATAAGAAAATATAGTTACATTATGGAGATGTCACATCGTATCCACACAGTCACATTTTATTTTTATTTTATTTTATTTTATTCTGGAACCAAACACAACTATATACAATGCAATAAAAACATATTTAAAAGTGACAATATTTAAAGTGACATATTTAAAAGTGATTCCGAATATAAAGTATACAAAATGAATGCAATAAAATTTTATATTGTTTCCGCTTGAGAATGGGGGGAATCAGGATGGGAAGTAAGGTGAAAGGGAGAGACAAAATAGATAAAAATATAATATGTATGTATATAAATATATTTATATTTCATTTTAGGTATGATATATAGTTATTATAATGAATATACTTGAGATAAAATTATGTCCTTGAACTAAATTAAATGAAATATAATATGTATAAATGTTTTGTGATCATCTAGATAGACTCTAGATTTTTTTTTTATTGAGTTCTTATAAGAGGTTTTTGATGAGTGTAATATGTCCACACTTAAAAAGTCTGTATTATATCTATGACACGCTATGTATAGAAATGCATATACAGCTAGCTAAGGACATACCGATAGACAACGGGGATATTAACGCCCTGATACCGAGAGCATCTTCCGAATCCAGCAACGACTATTCGTTGGCTCAGAACCAGGTTTAATCTCAAGGGATCCTTATGACACATTCTAAAAGCGTAAGGAAGATGATGCCAAAAGCTGATAACGAAGATGATACACTGAGAAAAATATAACGATGTAATACTCAGAAAAACGCATGTTTCAACAAGGATTGCATGTATAACTGGGAGTGTGGTCCATACGTAATAATTAACATGACGTGTAACGGTGTTGACGTGATAGTAATTATCATGCAATGGTTTTACAACATAATGTTATTTCATTACGGCGCGACCTTGGGATCTCGCTTTTAACATGACAGCATATAGCACATAGGATACGTACGGATAGAGTCGGACACATGAATTATGTTAAAACTACAGTAAAGTAATATTTCCGTGTACCGTACGGAAAATATTGATACATATAATCGAGTAATGAAGTTATAAAAAAACTCTTTGTGATTCAACAAATTATGATTGAAACATCGTTATTTTGTATAAAACCGTAATAGCAAAATGGTAATGGTAAAAATCAATACAATATTTTTCTCAGTGTACCGGAATACAGCAAAGCAGATGATACCAGAAGACAGCTATCAGTACCGCTTAAAGTGATAAACGAACGAATAGGACCAGAACCTAGTACTCAATACAATGTACCGAGAATGGTGTCCGAGACCGGTACCGAGAATGGTCGTCTGCAATTCTCAAAGTCCATAGTTTCAGAAAAGAAACACAGTAATTGGGTAAAGAAAAGCAAAATCGAAATGTTATTATTCAAGGGCATATCACGCGCACAACATCGTCGCAGCAATCCTGAACACCACGTCAGCGATCCCCTGACTGTAGTAACCGAACAGCGAAGGAACGGTGCCGGGCACCAAAGCGACCTGGCGATATTATCAGCTCGTATTTCCAGCACTAATTACGGGTAGGTGCCAGGTTTGCTGTGTTAGGGACACAACGCTACAAAAAAGTAAGGCGGCTCTAAGCGATGAGACTGCTAGCGACATAAAAAGTTAAACGAGCAGAAAAGAAACGGAGTCAGCGACAACATATAATAGCTGTGCAAGGGCAGACGCGTGATACTACATCTTTACATCGCTGCGGTTGAAGCATAACAATAAGTGAGAGACGAAGTAAATAGCAACTCGCGAACGGTATACATACACAATCAAAACTAATTTGTAAATTGCAAACTAATTTATCTAGAGCAGTCAAACTCTGTTCATGCCTTAGAGTTATTCTATGCATTAGTCATGGGTTTCCCTCGACGAACGCCTTCAGTCTCAAAGGACATTCTCGGTGATGAACCATGAAACGTATGATTGAAAATATTTAAAAAAAAATACGAGTACGGAATGTTGGAAGGCAACCAGCCAGATGGAGCAAAACTACGCCGTTATACCTCATCAGAGCAGAAGTGCTAGTTACAAATGAGAATAGCTCTAGATGTCTACTTACTGCAGCATCACAAGTGTGACTATAGTCTGGTAAAGAAGAACACTACTTAAAACAGCAACCTTGTAAAAAAATCATTCTAAGTCATACCCGGTGATGATGAAACTGATGCGGAATGCGAGCTCTCACAAGAAGTAGTTGTTACGGGAAATACAATGTCGAGCTGTAAATACACATGACACAACCTGGCGCAACTTTTAATCTTTATTACAGTTTTCATATCGTTCTGAATAATAGAACGATATCTTCTAAGAATTATACTTTATACTATAACAGCCTTACCAATAAACGAGTTGTAAAATTTATACCTCTGTTATTACTAGGTATAAGAAAATCTGTGACCAATAAACGCGGTATAGCTTACACCACTGATCATCTCGGGTATAAGCATGGAATAGTGGTACTGGATTTCCATCCGCACTATAACTCCGCTATACCACCCCGCCAGGTATAACAGCGGTTTAACGGAGTATTAACTTAAAAATGGCCGACCGGCGTAACAGCTGTTTCAAACTGACAGCCACCTGACAGCCGCGGACGTGGAGCTTCTCGTTCGCGAATCGTGCGCTTTCGTTGTAATAGCCGTGTTACGACGAGGATACGCCTTTTATACTGCTGTGAAATCCTGCGTTTTAGCCGAATAATGGATTTTGTCGACTTGGATGATATGATCGATCTGGATTTATTGGAAGAAATCAAAATGCGTCGTGATAGGCGACCAAAAATTTACAAATTGCGATACGACCCGTTCGATTTGGATGATTACAATTTTAAAACTAAATATCGTTTCACTAAGCCATACGCCGCAAGAATCATCGATATCCTGAGGGCTGACCTGCAAAATACCACTATAAATTCGATCAGCATTCGCGTAACAAAACAATGGGCAAGGGCTTTCTGACAACAAAAAGTGACATTTCATGTGCATTTCATGCCGCTTCAGTTGGCCACACTGCTTCCAAGCGGGCGTTGCCATGCTAGAAATATGACTTGTCTTTGGTTTCAGGGAGTAGTTATAACCGCGTTATAACTGATTTATTGGTCACGATTTTACAACTTCGTTATAACTCGGCTATACCGGGTATAACAATAACAAGGGTTTAACGCGGTTATAAGATAATTTTATTGGTAAGAGTGTAACAGAACACTGTATTCTATATTATATTCCAAAAATTTCGCGTATTAGCATGAGAAAAAAGAACATAGTTTAAATGTAATAACTTCATATCCAGATCCATCAATGCACCAAATTCGATAATAAATTGTGTAGGAGATGATGATAGCTTTTTCCCATTACTAAACGAATTTTCATAGCAAGGAGCGCGCTACTGCTTTGTATTCTTATTTAATTTCATGACTTTGCCGTTTTTTTGACTAAATACATTCACCAAGCTTATTTCATTGGTTGTTTGGTAGATCTATAGAAAATATTTCCTGTAATACTGTTTGATAGTCGATATACCTGTGATCATTTCCGCTTTTTGGTGGTCCGTGGTCTAACGGTTGATACACATTTGCCATGTGATTTGTTATCCGCGCTCGGTCTGTCCCCGCCATGTTTTGTTGGAAGCATATTATTGCTATTTATTTCCGATATAAGTGGGTTACCTATGACAAAGAGACAAAATAGCACGTTAAAAGATTTTTATATTCACTGCAGCGATTTTAATGACCCAAAGAGAAAAAACCTTCTAGGTCACTTTTACCGATATTCCCTGTGGATTTCTAGATAAATATTGTATATTATAGTGTGTTTTGTTTTTGTCGTACAATTATTAGCTATTATTTCATATAAAATGTACAGCAGAACCATTTAGTATACCGCTGTCATCAAAATAATATATTTTGGAGCTTGTCTGGAATATCCCTTCAAATGCGAAAAATGTAAATGCGGCGATATTTGGAAATTGGCGTAATTCCAAATGTAAATGCGGATTTTTGGAAGTCGTTCGAAGAAAAATGAAGTTGATCAGAATATTTTCTGTATTATTTTTTTTTAGTCCAGACTGAATTCTGCAAAATTTCTTTGTAAACATGATAAAAATAAGTAAATAGAAAAGGGCGCCTGTATTTGGAGGTCGTCCGCGAAGCCAAGGGGTAGCCATAAAGCGGCGGCCGTGAGCCACGATCGGACAATTTCCGAGGAATAAAAACGCTCAAATTGTGCACACGGCGCGGAGCAGCGCGCGCGCATACCGCCCGTACGCCCCGAGATTAATAGGTAAATGAATCTCTGTTGCGACAGGTAATGGTTGGAATTTTTCAGCGCCACGCTATCGTTCCTGCTCCGGGGAAACGGACCGAGATCTCAATCAGTATCTATCATCTATCGATAGGTGGATCGAGAACCGATATCTATATTTGTACGAATCCATTGCATAAGCAGACGATCATTGTATGGCCGTTTCACATAAATGTAGTGATAGTGGTTTTTATCGCATCTCTACCCATTTTTAAGAAGCCAGGTGAGTTAGAATATTCCAATACAGACTTCTTTATTAAAAATGGATATATGTATGTTATTATATTTTATGATATGTATGTTGATATGATATCGATACGATACATTTTATGATATGATATATGATACGATATGATATGATATGATATGATATGATATGATATGATATGATATGATATGATATGATATGATATGATATGATATGATATGATTTGAAATGATATGATATGATACGATACGATACTATACGATACGATACGATACGATACGATACGATATGATATGATGTTGATATAATATGATGTGTAAACTAATACAAATTTTATAATAACCATGATAACAAGTGCATAAAAAAGATATCATTCCTATAAAACCAGAATATTGTAAGCAAAGAATAGAATATATGTAATATTGCATTTTTGACACTATAACTGTTTTCGACTAAACTACTTTAATATGTGATATTTATAACTAGGCAAAATATTGAATTGCCATGCGAAAAATACAACCTATTATATTATGTCAACCACCACAAATTCTACCTTTATATGACCAGGATATTGTAAGCAACATAACAAACATTACATATACCTCTAACAGTTTGTTTTATGTTGCGAGGACCACAGATACAATATTATAACACATAGACAAAATACTATAAGCGCCGATGAGCAAAATATCGTTTTGAATACCTTTTGAAAAAATTTAATAATCTCGCTTGCTTTAATAATATGGCTTGATAGAGACGATAATTATATAAATATAAATCATTAAATCAATGCATTAAATAATCTTAAACTACGCAAATCAAGAGTTTATAGAGTGGATTATATTGGAATATTATTATCACATAGATAATTAATCAAATGATAAACAAATGTTTATCGTTTTAATTTAACTACAAAAATCACTAATTTCTTTGTTTCTTTCCCCCTATATTTATCAAAAAATATATGTTCGTTATTTTGTACCATATCTAATTATTCCCTTAAAAATATTTCTGCTTACATATTTAATTGAATAGTCGGGGAGCTTTAAAACTGAAATTTCTTTGTCCAAAGTTGTACACATCTTCGGCAGCCAGTGCTTTAAACTGGTGTTTGCTCTAGTTGTCGAATGAATAATAAGATTTGTCTTAGAGATTGAGATTAAAGTGCAACAGGTTTACTTTTAGATATAATTGGCGAATATCTAATACTTTAAACATCTTTATTAATACTTTAAACATTTTTAGCCCCCAAAATATACAATATCGTACCCGAATATATAAAAACTAGCCCAAACTCATTTGTATCAAAAAAACTGGTAACTGATTGCTCAGTTTTGGCACATCAGCGGTTTTTGTAAAATAAATGGTTTCTCATAGGTTAGTTCATTTATAAATGTAAATTAACGATTCAACACTTTCTTCAGTTTATATACAGATCCAAAACCAACGAGCGGTTTAATTTCTGATATTCTTTGACATTATTAACTAAAATTTATTATAGGCAATCTCGACTATTTTTAAACAAGACTGTTTCAATCACGACTATTTTCTTTTTATAGTATGTTTACTTTTTATATACTTTTTTTTATCTCGACTATTATTTATCTCACGTGTATCCTAGGTATTGTATTTATATATTGCATTATATTTTAAGTATATATATATATATAGTATACTATGTGTATGTTTATATCCATATATCTATATATGTATATATTTATATTTATATAAATATCCAGTATTTATCCTATTCGTAATATATAATATAAAATATTTATTATTTTAAATGTAATGTCCGCTCTAGCACAAGCCTAGCTTAGTGGAGCGACATAAGGCATTTTTAAATACACACCTCTGGTAAAATCTTGCTATGGGTTATTTTCTGCGATGTATGTATAATGTATTTTATGCTTAAGCTTTTATTGTGAATTTCCTAAATAACATTAAAAAAGTAAATCTGGAAAAATTGGTTTGAAGGGTACGGAAGGATTTCCTTTAGAATTTTGTTTTAAGCTGATTGTGGTATGTGATGATTTTAATGTCAATTTCCTAGAAAACTCAGGTAATATTAATAAGCTAATAGACTGGTTTAAATTCTGTGGCTCGACCGTGGGATTTATTACTCTATGATTAATGGCCTCAGCGAGACCTGTATCAACAATATATTTGATTGAGTTGCAAATTACTGCAATATTGATAATGTAATTATACCCTCACCTGAATATAATGCTCAGATTTTCCATATATAATCACTTTCACCAACCCAGATAGCCAGCATATGTCGAAAAATGCCATTCGGTTTTGCCCTTTCGAACCTGCAGGTATGTACACTGTATATATATGTCCCAGAGTCTGTTAGACTATTGGGACCATATGTCCGCCATATGAAAGCCAATTAACAACCCCCACCCGCGCGTAACGTATACTACAGGCTCTGTTTACTTCCCTCGCACCCTATCCCCCAACGCCTTGACACTCGAGAGAGCGCTTACTGTCTTAACTCGGTATACTGTCCATGGTGTCTATACTGCCAAATGAGTTGAATATATGCTCATAAAAATATAAATACAAATATGCGAGCTTATTGACACGGTGTCAATATCTTAAAACAAACCTAATCATACAGTGCACCAGCATATTCTTATTCAGACTGAATGTGTTTATATTTTTACATGGTATAATTCTTGCACGGTATCAGCCCGTGGTTAAAGGACCGGAAGTCTTGTTTATTACAATATTACCCTACATAGTGCGAACGGCGTTGGCGAGGCGACGGGTAGGTGGCTGACAGTCCTTTGTGTCGCGTCTGCGGGTACAACGGGTATCTGGGTACGTGGGTACTCTGGGTACTGGTATCTGCCGGTGCGGGTATGCGAGCGAGCCGATGCGGTGCGGCACGCATCGCGCGAGTCGTGCGCGTCGCTCGTGCGGTAAAAATGCGAGCAAATAAAAGCGATGGAGAGGCGACTTTGTCCCGCGCGAGGGCGGGTCGCGCTTCGGTATTGCGCGCCTGCACGCCGCATGCCTGGAATTTGGAATTTCAGACACTGCTATGCTAGAACTCTGCGAAGCTACTTCTAATGCGCATTGTTAACAAGTTGATTGGCTTAATCCGTAGTGCAACTCTATGCACTAGGAGGATATCTAGTAAACATGAACAATAATTAAAAGAATTAAAAACTCGACTTCCGCTACAAAAAGTGAACTATTTTATTTATGATTATTAAAACCAATTTGTTCGCGCTAAAAACCTCGTTGTTAGAGTATAAAGTTCTTCGTAGAAACAATATTCGTTGAAACAAAATTCAATTTACGGAATCTCCGCTATGTCTCCTTTGACCCTTGTTTTCTCTATAAACATTTAGTGCTTAAAAACGATTGCGCATTCTGTGGGTCAGTGGACGAGCCTTGTCCAAGGTTCGTCGAGCGGGGCTTCACGTGAGCCGGGCCTATTGACCCGGCTTTCAAAGTGTGACGTCACCTTGCGGCAGGAATCCCAAAACGATTGCGCGCCGCCGTCGCCCCGCTCAGTGGGTAGCTCTAGGTGCTCAAGTTATAAAAAGGGTTTTTTATTAAATATTTGTGGATTATGTATTTATCCGTATAGATACATATATGTTTTCGGAATGTACTCAATCAGAACCTTTCGTTTATTAATAAACAAGATATATTTATCCTAATTTAATGATATTTGGTCATTTAGACATTTATTTATATGATATTTGGACAATTTAAGTACCTGTGATACTCAGGACGATATAGCGATTCTAACAATACCACACAATACACTCCTTAATCGTTTCAAGCGTTTTAAAGTTATGGTGGAATAAAGAAAAGGAAAACATACATACATAAATTTGTGAACGAAATACTCACGAATATAAACACCCAAAGAATGCAGATTGCCAGCACGAAAAGTCCTCGACAGTCGCAGCCACAGGATATTGTCGCACTCTTATTGTTCCCATGAAGACGACCAATGTAACTTTTCCAAAACGCAGGGAAGAACTATCGTCTAGTTCCACGCTATAAGAATCGGTTTTATATATATTAAAAGGTCAAATAAACGCGAAAGTTTTGGAATTTATTGGATGTATGGAAAGGATAATGAGGTAGATCCTATCAGCAAGTATATAACCGTAGCATTGAAAAATTTCAAAGATTAACCCTATTCCCAAAAACGTACAGTCAATACTTTGGGAGACGTGATGACATTGTCCTGCCAAAAGTGCACCTCAGAAAATTATTGATTTTAAACTGATAATTACGTCTAAACGAGTGCTGCTAACGATTCGAAAAAAATATATATTAAACAAGAACATTCTCCTAATATTCGTAGCTTTGAATATTTTAGATTTTGTTTATATTACACAGTGTAATTAATTTGTGAAATTAGGTCTAACCGAACACAAAAACGACTCCTACGCAAATACTATCTGGCGTATTATTATGAAACCTGCACCATTTTAAAGATAATTTAATTACCTATTTTTTTATCTACGATTTTTTTCGAATAATCCGTTTTTTTTGCTTTATCGAATAAAAAATTCGTGCGCGGCGCTCTATCGGAAGACGTTTAAATTATTCAGAATCATTTGCTACCGCAGCCGCAAATGATTCGGAATAATTTCAACGTTTTCCGATAGAGCGCAGTTATCTGATATCAGAAAAAAATAAATAAATAAATAATTATAATTGCATAAGTTGTTAAAAAAGCTATGCAATAGCTTTACCGCGGCAGTCCCCGAGTGCCACACGTATTTATTTTTTTTATTTGTTGACTCATTTAAACGTGAATGTACATAAATCTGAAACTTTTAGCTAACTTAGACTTTTTTAAAGTTACTCGTATAATAGTGAATCTTATAACAACGTAAAATATGTAGATACTCGTATATATGAGAAGATGTAGGTATATAACATATATACATTCGTTAATTACTTTGTTTTGGTTTTATAATTTTCTATTTCTAGATACACTTTTATTGTATTTACTTATTTTATTTATTTGTATTAAGTACCTGTTTAGGTTGAGTATTATTTTTTTAATAAATATTTATTTCATATATAAATCCATGTACACGAAAAGTTTTAGTTTTTTTTTTATTTCTCTACCGTGTATAGCCGGCTTTAGTCTACGCTACTATCACTTTGTTATCACTGCAACTTAGTAACTGCCTAATTTGTGATTATATCATCTTTTCTGTCTCCTATTGTAAGTATGTACATTTTATTAGAAATTCGGTTTTAATTATTTTTAAGCCTCTTACCGCGGGAGACGCTCACTGAGCTCACTGAGCGTTCACCTCTTTTCATGCGATTCTGTACGCTATTGCATATAATTTCTGTATTTCCGCTATTTCCCCGTTGAATCTTTTCCTGTTGCTCAGTAACATCGAGAGTCGCATTTTCCAAGTTCTCGAGTCGCTAGGGCTAACGGGAACGGACAAGTTACGACCTGTATAGTAAAATATAGACCAAATCGATCGAAAAATCCCCTCGGTTGGAGGGTTATTATTCATTTTCTTAATATCAAATAAATGTCAATTAATTCATTTTGTGTATGTATTTTCAATAACATTTGGGATACATTTATTGTATATTTTGAATGAATTAAAGGCGTTTGACACTGTGTATTCCACTAGGCTAAGACAAGTTAGTATGGACTGTTCCCGCTTGTATGCACCTGGTTTCTGGAAGCTATCTGACATATCGGTTTCAGTTTGTTAGTTACTAATAAGACCGGCAATTCTAAGATATCAGAAAAAAAGGAAATTTACAAGATGAGCCGCAAGGATCAATATTGAGAAAGCTGTGGTGTTCAATGGTCGGTGAAAAATAGCATGTTATTTATATTCAAAATTACATGTCAAAAGCTTACAAACCTAAAATGAAAGAAAATTGATCCTCATTTGATAACTTTTTTGTGGATGGATTCACATGGATGGTACCTACCCATCCGATATAACTGATGCAATATATATCATAACAGCGCGGAAGTATTCTCAATATCAAAGAGTGTATACGCGGATCATGTCGAACACGGCTAATAAGGGCAATATGAAAAATGCATCTAAATAAGCATGTAAAGTGGGTTCGCTTAGAGCCTTAGAGCGAGCGAGTGAGGTGAGAGAGTCGGGCGCTCGCGGTAACTCCGCCAACGAGGGTAAAAAGAGCTCTGCTCTGATCTATCTTCGCACGAAGTGATCGAGGTGAAGAGGGGGGATTTGGTGGGGTGGGGGGCGAGGGGGGCCGCGTCGTGGGAGCCGCGCGGTCACGACTCACGCACACGGCGCGCCGAGCTATTTGTTTTTGCGTCCGCGCACCGCCCGCGCCGCCTAGCCGGGCGCGGCTCACGTTCGTCAAGTTAGATCGACCCATGAATAAAATACAAACTGAGCTGCCCTAGAATTCACCGACCGGAGTCGGGCCCATCATAATACTATTAATACACTTCTGGTGAGACTGCAGACTAACGACCGGCTGTGGTAGGTTTAGGACAGCTGTATTGCCACATGTGAGCGTCACCTTACCACCCATTCACTCCCCTTTCAAAGCCCCAGAATTTAAGATGCGTAAATAGCTGTTTTAGCTTTTTTTTATTTTGCTTAGAAATTATTCAACATTTCTTCTATCTTCCATAGCAGCGATTCACAACGTTATCAAAACCGAGTGCCCAAAATTTTTTTTAGCTATCTGAGGTGGAATAGATAAAAACCGTCCCATATAGGCGGTAGTAAATACAGTATAATAGAGGGATATTCGAACAGAGTATTCATTTCATTCAAAAAGGCTATTCAAAAATATCAGTAACTGATTTTTACTTTCAAGATTTTTTTTTTTAATCTCTATGATAATATAGCAGACGTATCACGTACGTTTGTATAGGTAAGGCGGTAAAATGCAGATTTTCTATAGAAACAAAATTTTCCGATATTTATAATCAATTTTCTTCGATAGTTTCACAAATTTATTCACTTGCTAAGTTTCTGAAAACATAACAGATTGTGGGTGTTGTTCAGAATTTATCTTTATAAACCACCACCTGTGATAGCCTTTTGCAGATATTAGTTAAGACATATTTCTATTTTGGCTAACCCTAGGTTAAGTAAGTATGGTAAGTAAGGCATGACACTCTGTGAGTTGATTTGCCACAATAAATTTATGAATAGACCTCTCTTTATTACTCATCTTAACGTACTTCCAAGTTTAAATGGATTTTCCCTTGTTACTAAAATTGCAAAATCGCCAGACTTAACCTGTAACAATTTGGGATCTACTCAGATAACATAAACGCTGACATCCTGAAGTGCCAGATTGTAATATGTGAAAAACGGCCACTGGCCTTACGCTTTATTTAATAATAATATACTAATTTCATTAGTCTGTAATGCTGCACAATTTAGGGGGAAAAAAGGTGTCACAAATTTAGCCTTGGAAGAACCTCCCATAAGAAATTTCACACGCGGGTGATAAACCTGTAATCGCAACGACTCTATAAAATGTTCGGAAAGTGCACCGTATTATTTTGAACGAATGCGATTTGGGTCGGGCTAACTTCGCGGACGTTTGCGGCAGCGATCCCAGGCCAGGAGACGCGCGGTGCGACCGCCATCGCAGCGCAGCACCCTGCCGTACCGCATGCAGCCGCGCCTTACCTTTGGTGTGCGTACATGTTGCTGGTCGCCAATTACAAGGGAGGTATTTAAAGGACTCCATCCGATTATAACAAAAAAATCTGTATGTCACCACAAAATTTGTCGGCAAGTAGCCAAGCACTTTTGGAAGTAATTTGAGCGTGGTACCCTTTCGGTGGTTAACTACCTGATTAAAAAGGATAGTCGGCGGCTAGCGCGGATACTAAGTAGACAACGCACGTTCACGTAAACACGTTCGATTTAATCGTTTACTTAAATATACTGACCGGCAAAAATTCATTGTGATTTCTGGGAGCTAATGGGCCCTGTTGGAGTTGGCCACGAAGACCCATTCGTCCAGGGTCCTACCCTATTCGGCGGCCTCCACGCAGCATGGAGATTAGTGTAGGACGTTGGCCTGCGGACCAGTCTCTCATAGGAGTCAACCTTCGGAAGCTCCTGGATGGTTTGCGCTTCGACTCCAATCGATTTTGCACTCCGTCTAACAGCCGGGGGAGTCTGGGAACAGTAATGTTTCCTATAGAGGAGGGGTGGCTGTTAACCTTACAGCAACTGCTCTTGAAACTACCATTCGGCCACCCGATCCCGAATGAATAATCCGCGCAAAGGATGCCGTGGTCCACGATAGATTCGGTTGATACCGAATCAACGCATTATAAGGGAGAGGATCGCGCAAGAGACCTCGAACCTGTAACCAGTCAAGAGGTAGGAGGTATTCATTCCAGACGGATATATCCTTCCAAACTGGTAGTCAGGGGCGAAGCTGCCCGCTGGGTATCTTTCCCGGTGCCTCGCCGTAAGGTGGCGTAGCTAGTCTGTGGGTTGTTTTTCGTCCCAAGTCTTCTGTGCTCACCTCACGGGAGACAGAACGATTAATATCGTTGAAACTTCCTGAGGTGACGGGTTCGCGCGTTGTAGTTGACAACTCTAGTGTACTACATTTCAAGTATGTAAGTCTAATATTTCGAGATTGATATATAACTAGTGTGCCCCCTGGTGGACCGATTTCAATCACAACGTTTACAACACTTGCAATGACAAAATGATGCCTGCATGCTTAATTTCAACTTAATCGGATTCAGCGTTTAGGCTATTTCGTGGAAGAATACACACAGAAACACAGACAGACTTTTTGTAGTTGAAATCGGTCTACCAGTGGGTGCGCTAGACGTACTTCAATCTAGGAATATAGTTCTTAAAGACATGAGACCATATTAAATAATACATAAGCGTAACATACGTTTTTCAGTTTAAGAATTAATATCATTGAAGGGTTTGCTTGATTTGTGAGTCAACCCTACCATTATGTAAACCTTGCTTACTGCGTACTAAATACGCTTATCAAACAAGAACTTGCAGTGAAAAATAAATCTTTATACTTCAACTTAATAGGTACGTAATATCTTATATAGGTACGTGTGCTCCGCCCAAGACTATCTGTGACGCTTATATGAATGGCGCCGCAAGTTGTCGACCCCTGGTCTTATTCCATTTAGCACGTTTCCTTAAATAGGATCCGGACAAAATTTACGGAAGGATTTAAAGTTTTGATTGGAGATTGTGTCGCGTTTTTCTGGCAAGTAATCATTGGCCATGAATTTGGTTTTGTCACCGACAATAAGAACAAATATTTTTTAATGAACAGATATAGTTTCTTACGTTCAGACTTTGACTCGTCATTTAACTTACATACCATAGCCTTCTATATATAAAAAAATACTCATGAGATTTTTTTTACAAAGCTTATATGTTTTCCTTTAACATATGTCCTTATAGGGGAGCCTATGACAAATTACATATGGGTAGCCAAAATGACAAATATAAATCGATATTTCTATTATGTATCATATAATGCTTAAATCAGTGATTGTTAAAAATATGGTTTGCTGATGATTGTATGTCTGCAGTAAGACATCTTTTTATTTACTTTACAGTCCCACCAACCAACGAGGAGGTAAATTATTGCGAAAATTTATTTTCGAGATGAAGACGGATTCTATTGATACCGTGACATTTTGATCCCCCCACCCCCCCCCCCCCTCCTCCCTCCCGAGACGATTAAGACAATTTCCAGACTGAAGTTTCTAAGTGTATGTAAGTGTATGTGTGTGTATACATATATACTTATTCCTCCACGATAGAGTTAATTTTGACGATAAAGTCAATTTTGAGATCAAATTTGACATTTTGATCCCCCCCCCCCCCCGTCCCTCTCCCTCCCGAGACGATTAAGACAGTTTCACAGAATTAAGGATCAACAGACAAGAAGCCAACAAATTAAAAACACAAGGCAAGCTACTGGGTCAAATTATAATATTCCTATTGTAAAGTCTTCATTTGCCCAAAGGCATTGTTACTTCCTTGCGCCGAGATTTTATAATAATTTAAATGAGAGTTATAAGAATGCAAACAACTTAAATTCATTCAAAATATTTATAAAGAAGTACCTGCTTGAAAGGGGTCCATTGTATACTGAGTCTCAATTGCTCTCGCTAATAATTTAAGCTGTTTTATTAAATTATGTATTACTAACTAATATCAAATCTCGTGTATTATTTGCTTATGTATATATATGTGTAGGTATGTATATATATATATATATATATATATTTATATATGTGTGTATGTATGTGTATGTATATATGTATATATTCGTATGTATTATGCAATGTAACGTAAGTTCATAATATCAAAAGTCAGCTCGTCGATACCATTAAACAAAAATCAGCATCCCTAGACACGGGTCTCTGACCTAGTTAGGAATGCGGATAAACATTTTCACCATAGGATGTGCTCAATCTCTCCCAACTCAACCATAGTATGTTAATGGTGTGTATATGACATATTATTATATAAAGTTATTGTAAATTAATAAATAAACAAAATAAAAATAATTTCCAGACTGAAGTTTCTAAGTGTATGTAAGTGTATGTGTGTGTATACATATATACTTATTCCTCCACGATAGAGTCCAAACGCTTAATCTGATTGTGCTGAAATTTGACATGCAGGAAATATTTGGTCATGGTAAGAGTTGAAAAATTGTGGTTGAAATCGGTCCACTAGAGCACGCCAGTCATACATCAATATCGAAAATTTGGACTCTGTGTGTGTGTGTGTGTGTGTGTGTGTGTGTGTATATTCCTCCACGATAAAGTCCAAATGCTTAAACTTGAAATTCAATATGCAGGTGCCTTGTTGGACCGAAATCACATTGTGAAATTTTTGGTTGGAATATCTGATATACAAGGGACACATATTATAATATTTAGTCCGCCATGCGGTAATTAAATAATAAGGCCCTTGAAAACGGCGACGCTTGCATTCGAATTCAAAGTCTAACGGCGACTCGCGATTGCAATTTAATTATTAAATTGGATGATATGACGCGCGTTCGAATTTCTATGTTATACAAAATTTTACCAAAAAAAAACCGAATCCAAATTTGTGCAGCAGCCATTTCATGGTGAAACTTAGAACGGGCTATCATAATGTAATGCGTATACAAAAATTTGTATCTTTGCTGTTGACCGTTGAAGAGTTCCCTCGTTGGAAGCCAACCCTGGGTAAAACAGAACAAGCTGTCGTAATTGAATGCATATACAAAATTTTGTGTCTGTGCTGTTGACCGCTGAGGAGGACCCTTGTCGGGAACCAACCCTGGGTGCAGCAGCCATGTCATGGTGAAACTTAGAACGGGCTATCATAACTGAATGCGTATACAAAATGTCGTATTTGTGCTGTTGACGGTTAAAGAGCCCCTCGTCGAGAGCCAACCCTGCGTGTAGAATCAGGGAGCTAATGGGCCCATGATGAGGTGGCCACGATGACCCATGTGTTCAGGGTCGGTCACACTCACGGGTCAACACCCATCCGATGGCCTCCACGCATGGGGTGCGAGCCTGGGTAGGACACTGGGTCAACCAGTCTCCCCTGGGAATCAAACCTCTGGCGCTCCTGGACGGTCTGCGCACCGAGCGGCGCAAGCCAATCGATTGTGCTCTCCGACTAACAATCGGGGGAGTCTGGGAACTGTATTGTTTCCTATAGAGCGGGGGTGGTTGTCTACCTTACGGCGACTGCTCTTGAAATGACCATTGGCCATCCGATCCCAATTCAGAGTCGGGCAAAGGACGCCTTGGTCCGCGATAGATTCGATAAACACCGTTTCACCGCTTCGTAAGGGAGAGGACCGCGCAAGCGACCTCGAACTCGGAACCAATCGAGAGACTGGAGAAATCTGGTCACAATTGGAAGCAAGGGCGCGAGGGTCGGCCCGCCAGGTAACACTGGCTATCTCGCGGTAAGGCGTTGGCTTCTTGCGGGTTGTGACGTAGCTGGACGTTGGATTTGTTTCTGTCCAAAGTCTTCTACGTTCACTGCAGGGCGATAGAACGAGAAAATCGTTAAAACGTCCTGTGGTGACGGGCTCACCCGTTGTAGTTGACACCGCAAGTTGTAGAATCAGGTCATGCATACTTTAAAAAAATGCATTGTCATCGGAGCATTGAATCAACATGTAAATTTTCAACTTCATATGATAATATTTGAGGAGTTCCCTTAATTCCTCATGGATCTCATCATCAGAGCAGGATTTTGAAATGAAAATGGGACAAATTTGGAAGTGTATCCTTTCAAATAAAATAAGAATTTTCAAAATCGGTTCATAAATGACGGAGTTCTGAGGTAACAAATATTAAAAAAAGATATAACTGAATTGATAACCTCCTCCTTTTTATGAAGTCGGTTAAAAAGAAGTTTATATTGCTTTTTGGGCGACAGTATTTAATTGGTGCTATGAGATTTGCAAATTTTCTTTAATGTTTGCTTAAATTTTAAATACCTATTTGCTTTCTGGAAAGTTGTTTTTGTCCTGTAAGCACTTGGTTCTCTTTGATTTGAGAAAAAAAACCTTTTTTCTAAACTTGGGGGGTGGGTGGTATCCAACTCATTTGAACGAATGAAAATCCTCTTGTGACCTCCTCTCGAGATTTAGTGAGTCCCGAACCGCTTGGCTACATGTACATATACGTATGTATGTTAAATAGTGGGCCCGATCGCTTTTCTTCGTGAACAGGTGATATAGTCCAATACCTTAGAGTAGAATATGAGATGAATGATTGTCATTTCTCCAACATAGAACTGCCAATCGAGCATAAAGCAACATAATGTAAGACCGGTCGAAATGTTTTCAAACTAATTCAGATTATTTTATGTGCGGCAGGTAGTTTTCGTGCGGGAAAAGATACGATCGTTCATTTTACATTCCGCTCAAACGCACTGCTCTGTCTCGTTCGTATGAACTATTTCCCTATATTATTTCACGAAAAAACGCAATAGAGCCCAGTGTGGTTGCCGTGTATCGTACACGGCATTAGGTATTAAAACACTAGTATGATACTGTTATGCAACTCATACATACTCGTGTTTGAATACCTTTTTGTATGTAACAGTTGCCTACACCACTACGACTATTGCTAAAATCTATTTCCATTATCATTTCTATCAATATATTTCTATTTCCATATTTTAGGTTGGTTACTCTTACTCTTGGTGGAAAAAGTCGATGAGGCACTTTAGATGCAAATAAGAAGTTAGTATTATATAAGTACGTCAATGATGATGATAATTGAGGCAGTCAGAGCAAAAGTAGTCTAACCCTCAAAATCATTATTCTGAGATAATTGGATTTAAAGTTTTGACACTTTTTCGATAATTTTTTGTATAGTATCATATAACTTTCTCAGTACTGTTTCTGTGCAACCATTACATTGTATAGAAATGTATGTAATGCTTATTCTAAGTTTGAAAAATATCACATTTAAAGAGGTTTTTATGTGGATTATTTTTTGTGAGGGCAAAACGATGTTTTGTGCCACCATCTGTTGTTCAGTGTGAAAATCTTGGCTGGACCAATTTTGCTTCGAAAGTTTGCAACAAATGGGTGCTGTTTACATCATAAAGTCGATTTCAGAAAAAGTGAGGGTTAGACCGCTCTTGCTCTGACTGCCTCAATTATGATAATTTTATTATTGACCCAGATTATTTTGTTTTAGGTTGCCATTTAAAGAACTAAATTTTTGTCAACAAGTAACAGCCTTAGGTGATGAAGACCGCCAAGATCATCAAGATGTAAGTCATTAGTATTGTACTGTGACAAAATAATAAATAAAATAAAAGATACATAGTAATAGTCCTGACCTGGAGTTCATAGTAGAGAAGGAAAAGTTCTTTGAAAATGAAGGCGCAATAAACGGATACAGAATCATAGATTTTAGCTATTTGTTTGTAATGTAAGGCCGGTCGAAATGTTTTCAAACTAATTCAGATTATTTTATGTGCGGCAGGTAGT
The DNA here is from genome assembly GCA_944548615.1 of Micropterix aruncella. Lineage (NCBI taxonomy): Eukaryota > Metazoa > Arthropoda > Insecta > Lepidoptera > Micropterigidae > Micropterix > Micropterix aruncella. The sequence goes on along the minus strand of OX155955.1, from coordinate 16,124,472 downwards.
TTTCGTGCGTAAGATACGATCGTTCATTTTACATTCCGCTCTAACGCACTGCTCTGTCTCGTTGGCATGAACTATTTCCCTATATTATTTCACGAAAAAACGCAATAGAGCCCAGTGTGGTTGCCGTGTACGATTCCAACATATTTCACCGTTTATTTGAAAGCATTGAATCCGAAAGATGCAATATCGCGTCGCATCCGCGCGCATTGTTGTCAGTGTGTTGCCACATGCGGCTAACTACAGCACCGCTCGGGTCCATTACAGCAGGGCCATAAGAGCGCCGCGGAAAGTAATTCTGCATTGTTTAAAGGACGGTTCCGACGCGCATTGTGCTGGAAAGAGATCGAATAATTATTTATTATGTAGTCATTTCCACCAGCAAGGATTATGCTTTAAGCGGACTCGTGTACGCACGACGAACGACGGTGGCTCAGTGCTCATACCAAACAAAATGCACTTTGTCTGATTCCATCCATCCAACTATGCCAGTGATGACGTTAACTTCAAAATTATATACTGTAACAAATTCATACCAAATTAAGCCTGATTACTTAATTAAGATCGGCTTAAAGAGAGCAATATTTAGTGCAAAGAACTTTCAAATAAACGGTGTCGTGCATAACTATTCTTTAACGCCACTTTATGTCCTGCCCCAAGATTGGTAAATCTCCTAGGCATTATTTGCTTATCATCAAATCTTACACCATATAATTTTTAAAAAAACGGTTGGCGGATTGGTTAATTATAATTAGTAAAGACATAAATAAACGGATAATTTAATAAAAACACTTCGATAATAAAAAGATAATATAATGAAGAACTATCCTGTAAATAATGTTGACAATCGTTTATTCATGACTGTGAACATCGATTGATTTACATTCACATTATGGCATATTATAATCCCTTAAACGCAAAAACTAATCTTCCTCATAAACAAACACTCTTACCACAAACACTTATTGACATTATTTATTATAATTTACTGTAATATTTGAATTTGATTTTTAAATTAAATTTAATGTAAATAAAACAAAAACGTTAAGAATGAAAATATTTCTTTCTTGGAACAGGCTTCGCATAGTTAGAAGTACCTCAGTCAGTTGAGAATTTAATAATGACACTTCGACAATAAAAAGATAATATAATGAAGAAATATCTTTTAAATAATGTTGTTAATTGTTTATTCTTGACTGAGGATATTGATTGATTTAAATTCAAATTAGACATATTATGCTCCTTTAAACGCAAAAACTACTCTCCCTCAGACACTAACACTCTTGCCACAAACACTTATTGAAATTATTTTTTAAGTGTTTACTGTAATATTTCAATTTGACTTTTAAATTTCTGTCTTTCTTGGAACAGGCTCCGCATAGTTAGAAATACCTCAGTCAGTTGGTTAAGCAGCACTTTTTGTTTTTTTTTTTTATTAAGAAAAAGTTTCCACCAAAAATATAATAATTAATTACTTGTAGGTCTTTCCACGTGGCACTTTATGAATGACTTCCTAAAATTTCCGAAAAAAAAAAATTTACTTCTTTTCTACCAGTTCACTTATTCTGCCATTAGGTAAACTTTATGTTAGTTCAATAGCGGTATAAAAATTCCATATATTAGACGGATTTGATATGCTACAAAATATTAAATTACCATCTGTAACAAAGATTTCTCTAATTGCCGAAGGACTTCTAAATTTTATATCTGGGCATGCCATTTTGTTGTTATGTTTTTTTAACGCCATAGTAATATATTTCGATTACTCAACAGTTCGATTTATCGTCGCTCAATATGTATTCGTTCTCCGTACCGGCGTTTTAACTAAGGTCCGTGTCTACTCGTGTGACTAAGGTGAGCCCGCACCTACGCGTCGCGTCGCTGCGCTGCGCTTACCTGCACGTCGCGACAAAATATTCTTTCTATAGATTTGTATGGACTAAACCGCACCTGAGCGGAGCGACGCTCGACGCTCCGCTCATGTGCGGTTTAGCGAACTGCAAGTGGTGATTCGTTTTGCTCCTTGTAGCCGCGTCGAGTGGACGTCACTGCAATTTCGAGTTTGGTGTATGTAGATTATTCGATTATTTTAATGAGTAAGTTAATGAATACCTATTCATTGCCATATATAAATGTTTTCTTCTAAAATGCCATCACATATTAACTATAGGAACGAAGTTAGAGCCAAGGACGAAAAAAAAATGATAATGCTTGTTAGCAAATACGACGAAATTTTCGATTTGTCTCACCGGTATTACATGGACCAAAAACGCAAGGGAAGAAATCAGTGAGGATATGGGAGTGTCAGGTATTTTTTAGTTTCTTTAATTTCAACTAAGTTTATTAAGAATCAGAATCATATAGCTAAACTGTTATTATTTCTATCATATTTCATAAATATCATATATTCGTGAATATCTACAACACATATAACATATATTCGTGAATATCTACAACACATAGATATCTCATCTGAACGTATTTCATATCAAATATCTATCAACATTTTGCCATGTATAATTTCGAATACTATGGTGTACTGTATATGGTATACGAATACTTGCTTAGTTAGAGTAGATACCGACATATCAGATACATTTTTAAGGGGGGTTTTTTTTTGAGCAAACATAGGTACGACGTCCTTTTGTATGGTTTTTTGTCGTAACGTCGTTTTTTTTAGAGCAAACTTCGTCGTCCGAGTCCATTTTGAGTTGTTATTAGAAGGCACGAGCAAATAACGCACGACATTCAACCGGGAGCGTCTGGCGCCGACTGTCACTCCGACTGTCTCTTACGTTCAGTTGCTTGCAGTTGCCTGTCGCGCTAGTAGGGTTTGACGGTTGACGCGCGGCGACGCGCAGCGCAAAGACGCGACGCGTAGGTGTTGACTACCACCGCAATAGATTCGCCCTGTCTTTTCCTGTGTTTTCGCATATTGTTGTAACACGTCACTGTAATAATAGACAATGCACTATTACCTGCCACCGTGTAAAATAAAGTTAAATGATATAAAATTGTAAAAATGCGCATATAGGAATAAATGTAAATTTGTAATAATATTGAAGTAATATATTTGTAATTTTTAATAGTATATCTGTTATTTGTTTTGATATATTTGTAATATCATTTAAATAGACGACTTTTAAGGTAACCCGATGTTGATAAAAGCAATTCAAATTCTTTTTTAAATATATTTAGCTCGGGCAAAAAGACGTACATACTCAATATAACTGGTAGCTGGATTGGCTCCTGTCCCCATCCATCTTGCTTTGTTTCGCTTTGCAGGTTGACGATTATTCGATTATTTTTATGTACTTAAAGGATCTCTCGTCGAACCGCGGTGCAGAATGTCGAAGTGACGAGCGGACAACGCGGCGGCCGGGACTCGTGGCCGTTCAGTATTTATGCTTGGGAGTAAATGAGTTTTCGAAACGATAAACGAGAACAAGCATCTCGGAGATCAAACATAAATTTTCGCGAAAGTAAATCTTAGGCGGGCGGCGTAAAGACGTTTCGTCCGGCTCTTGTTTGGTCTACCCGCGTTCGTGCACTTGCTCTACTAATAGATACGATGCGAAAGGAATTAGCGGCTGCGTCGTATTTTTCAACTGTTTAGACAGGTGATGTGTGTTTTCAGAGCTGCGTCTTACTCATATGTCATTAAATGACCACCGAAAGTTGACTTAAATGCACCGTAATTTTTGCGACTTCAGTAATAATTAACCTTAATGTGTGACTTATTCAGTAGTGTTTGCCATATACGTGTTTAGGACCTAAAATTAACCATATCCGCGTTTGGGAAATAAAATACTTTTTTCATAAGTTAATTCTGTGCGTCAAACCAAAATATTTTTTTTAATTAGGAATTTAATTTTATTTATATTTTGGTTATCGAGAAAAAAGAATTTTTATTGCATCTTTTGTGTAGTCGATATTTTTTACTCGGTAACGAAAGCTTAAATAAAAGAAAATGTAGATGTTTTTATGTTAAATAAACTTCTGTTAAAAAAAAAACAATATCAAAGAAACAAAATCTAATATTTATATATTTAATTAATTGGATGCACAGTATCATATATGTAAGTATGTATGTAAGTATTACAGTTTGTTTGATTTTCAACTTGATTTTAATTTTGTACATTTGATACAAGCTGCCTTTGTAAGTGATTTTTATAATAGTGTCATCTAAGTTTTACCGCAAAACAAGTTTTCCCATTAGGATAAAGTTATCTGTAATATTTTCTTCAACGCAATAAGCTTGTCGATTTTTTTAACACATAAAGCGAATTAATATTATTATTATTATTTATATCAAAGAAGAAGATATAGAATTACAATTTTTAAACTTCTGATCCGTGATCACTGTAAGCAGAACGCGACACAAACACCAAGTTAGCAACGACAAAGTAACACTCGAGGAGATAACATAAGAAGAAGTACATGTTTAACTTCAGCGTCAAATTAGGAAAGATACCAGCAAGAAACAATGGAAATAAGTTATGAGAGGCTTAGATGTAGCCATGCTTTTTGTAAGGAATAAGAATATGAATTGTAGAGCAATCAAGCTGATCTATTCAATGTCAATAGCTACAGTTATCGTATGTACTTGAAGCCCCATGGTGCTAATGAGTGGGTAAATGGAATGTTGGAAGACCGATATACCTACATATTTAAAGATTTTCATAATCATGACATCGGATACTTTGATAAAACGAAAGAGGAACTGAGATGATTGATACAAGACAAAGCCAAAAACTGGAAAGAAGTACAGCAAGTGAATAAAATTGAAGTAACAGGTAAGGAAACTAACGAAAATGATTAGGAAAGTAAATCGGCGACACAAGGAAACATGAAATAAAAGACAAGACGAAAAGATACACATTATAATGAATATGAACAAGATAATTGTGAGAGATAAACAAAAAGATAACAATACTCTTTACTTCCCTCAGAATCTTAGATCCTAACCTTATACTTTGTTATATCGGATCTAAGTTGCCAATTATTAGTCGATTGATTTACCTTTCCCTCCCTTCCCGAGGGCAGGTGCTCCCCAAACTTAAAAATGTGCACCCTGGTGTATTCGGGTTACGTCTCAGGAGCACTCCTAGCTGGGAGCACAATTCATTCATTCGTCCGTTCGTCGGTGAAAAACTCATCTAGCTTTATTGGTGATTTCAATATAGTTAAATTTGTAAATTACTGCTTGTAGTATAACATACTGGCTCTAGGGTTTTTGGCGCCTTAGACGAAAATACATTCTGCGCCATCATTTAAGTGCTTTCGGCGGGGTCTGCCGGGTATGGAACTATGGAATGGAATGGAATTTCGGAAAAACGTTTTAATTAATAATTGTTTTAACAAAGAATTTGATTTTATAACCTTTAATTAATGACTGGGATGTGTAAATACAACGAATCTCAATTTTACATAGAATACGATTCACGAACTGATTTGTTGAAGGTCACGTCACATCACTGTGCTATTCCGCCGCGCGGGCGCGTCGAAACCAGGGTGGGGTGGGAGGAATTGCGGGTTAGCCGCCGCACTAGAACCCTACACTTCGCACTCCGCTACGCACAGCGAGGTTGCCGAACTGAGTAGTGTTACGTTAGGGCGTTAATGTGCCCTTGCTGAGTTGGCCACGAAGACCCATTCTGTTCAGGGTTGGTCACACTCACGGGTCAACACCTATCCGACGGCCTCCACGCATGAAGTGCGAGCCTGGGTAGGACTCTAGCCTTACGGTTAGTTTTCCCTGGGAAGCAACCTTCTGGCGCTCCTGGACGGTCTGCGCACCGTGCGGATAAGCCAATCGACTGCGCACTCTGACTAACAGTCGGGGGAGTCTGGAAGCAGTACTGTTTCCTATAGAGCGGGGGTGGTTGCGGACCTTACTCTTGAAGCGACCATCGGCTACCCGATCCTGGGTGAACAGCCGGGCAAAGGACGCTGTGGTCCGCGATAGATTCAGTGTACATCGTATCACCGTTTCGTAAGAGAGAGGACCGCGCAAGTGACCTCGAACTCGTAACCAATCGAGAGACTAAAGTAATATGGTCACAATTGGAAGTAAGGGCGTGAGTGTAAGCCCGCTTGGTAACACTCCTGGCTATCTCGCGGATAAGGCGTTGGCCTCTTACGGGCTTGTGGCGTAGCTAGATGGTGGACTGTTTTGTCCTCAAGTCTTCTACGCTCACTCCAGGGAGATAGAACGACTAATCGTAAAAATTTCCTGAGGTGACGGGCTCGCCCGCTGAAGTCGACAACCCTAGTTGTTAAGGGCATACTTTACTATTTTTTAAGACAACTTAAATAAAATGAAATACCCTTCACATTTCACTACCTAGCAATTCGTCTGCCTAAGCTAGTAGGGCGAAGAATTACTAAACGTTTATTTAGTTTATGTTTTTAAATCCCAAAATAAATAAAAAAACTCGATTTTGTGCCCATCAAAATTTTGCACCCTAGGCGGCCACCTGGGTTGCCTATATGGAGAAACCGGCACTGTGTATACCTACACCAGTATATTATTTTAAAAATGTATCATGTAAAAATTTTAATCGCTAGATTGTCATAAGTTGGCAGTGATAGCTACTGTCTCTTTGCTCTGATATACCCTCAATTCTGTGTCTGGAATCAATCGTGTTTGCGAAAACTGTGAAACTGCTGCAAACATATCAGCGCTTTACGCTCGCTATCGACTGTCACAGACTTAGGTCGCGCCCGTGAGAAATTGTTCCCGCTGTGACAGCAAACAGGATGTTTTCGCTGAGAGAGGGCAAATTTCTTATAGCCATAAATCTGAGAATTGACATGTTAGCCGTCACGAGCGCCTGGCTGAGTTTTACTGCGTCACATCGAGATTTTACAGTGGAATGGTGTAAATTGATCAGAGTTTCTGCCGAGGGCAGCAACGGTTTATACAAAATACATAAATCAATTTGAATTAGTGCGGGAACCCGAATTGTTACAAAAAATATTAACAGTGTTTTAAAGTTAGAATTTTTAAGCCCGGTGGCGTAGTGGTTAGTTTGTCTGATCTTGCATTGTAAGGCTTCGGGTTCGATTCCCTGGCTAGGGCACATTTTCCGTTGAGATACAATTAACGAAACCGCATTTTCGATCCTGTCGATCGAGTGCACATACAAGATACACGACACGCATTTACAAACATGCTACATGTACACATACAAATAAACACTACATAGTAGAGTAGGTTGTAAAATATTATCTTATAATAATAGACTTGCCTGAAATTTCACAATAAAGAGTAGGAAAAAACAAACAAACAAATTAGTTGATAGTCCATACAATTGGTAGAGTCAAATTATACTTAAGCGGCACAACTTCCGTTTCATAGCTACCTACATAGAGAATGTACATTCAAGTAAATTGTTTAAAAAAGAAATATATCCATAAATAGTGTTTTCGTCGTAAAAAGAATAAAAGTTTAAACTCAAATTCCAATTCAACCTATTTTAATATAATTTTCAGTAAGTATCAAAAAAAAAATTTTACAAGCTTTTATTTACCTTGCAATGCATGTTACTTGGTTTGTATGTTTGCTTAGGTTAACTCTTGCAAGCTGTATTAGAACCACTTCGTCTTATCCTATGAAATTGAAATTTTACATTTTGGTTCAATTCCGATGACAATGCATTCTTATAGACCTGTTTCTACACCCAGGATCGGCTCCCGACGAGGTTACTTTTCCACAGTTAATCGGACAGACACACCATTTTGTATACGAAATCAATTATAATAGCCCGTTCTAAGTTTCATCGCGACAGGGCTGCTACGCCCAGGGTTGGCTTTCAAAGAGGAGACTCCTCAACGGTCGACAGCACACAAACAAAATTTTGTATGTGCGTTCAGTTATGATAACCCGTTCTAAGTTTCACTGCGGCTGGATTGCTGAACCCCGGGTTGGCTTTGGACGAGGGGACTTCTCAACGGTGGACAGCACAGAAACGAAATTTTGTATACGCATTCAATTATGACAGCCCGTTCTAAGTTTCATCGCGACAAGGCTGCTGCACCCAGGGTTGGCTTCCAACAATAAGACTCATCAACAGTCGACAGCACAGAAACAAAATTTTGTATGCGCATTCAATTATGATAACCCGTTCTAAGTTTCACTGCGACAAGATTGCTGAACCCAGGGTTGGCTTTCAACGAGGGGAATCCTCAACGGTCGACAGCACAGAAACAAAATTTTGTATACGCATTCAATTATGCCAGCCCCTTCTAAGTTTCATCGCGACATGGCTGCTACTTCCAGGGTTGGCTCGGGACAGAGCATTTTAATAAAAGCTTGTTTTATAATCTGTTTTTACTGTTAACTTATTTATCGTACTTTTAGAAAATTTTCTATTTTATTCAGATACATATACCGAGTTCACTGGTCGAGATGAATGATTTTGGCCATCAATTATTTAGGACAAATATAGGGTGTCCTTACTTGTATTTACAAAAATCTCTGATATGGGTTATTTAATTTCGTTTATTGATAAGATTAAAAAGTCTATGATATTAAATTTAATATGAATACAAAGCTCATATTCTAGTTTTTATTTCTCGAGAATTACTTATTGAATACTACATACCTTTTTTTCGTAAAATAAACCTTTGCAGATCCATTTATGGCAGAAATTGTTAAAAAACGACAAGTTTGGGGCTACATTTTAATACAATCACTAAATATTTTGTGCGAAAAAAAAACAGAAAAAGTTAAGGTCTCTTTAATTCTCAAGTTTTGACTTTTTAATTCACTTAACTTTCCCGCTTGTAATCGACAAACTTTTGTAAAACTTAATGCAGACGGTGTGGTGGTTGTGATAGTTACCATCTCTCCTGGAACGGTTAGAGAACTATTCCGATCCCCGATCAAATTATACCATTGATGCTTCAACAAAGGATTATCGATTAATCGTAGAACTTCTTATTTCTAGTAGATAAGTTCAAGGAAGGGAAGCTCAGCGATAAGAAAATTCTTATCAGTCACCAAGTGAAGTACCATGGAGTAACTTTGGATTTAATGTTAACTTGATACCCTCACAATGAGTTACAGAAAGAGAGGGAATGTTATCCTTTGCACCCATCGCAGATTTTTTGGGAAACTATCGGGGCTTCAGCGAAAAGTAATCCTCTTACTATTTACGTCAATAGTTAGAAATATGATAGATAACATAAGCTCATGGGTATGGTGAACTCGCTAGAAATAAACTGAATCAGGCTCGGAGAATGTCTTGTATCGAAATTACCGATACAATGAATACCACACCTACTGGGTTATTATATAGCTGCGGACAACCCTCAACAAATCGGACGGGGGCCAGCAATGGCGCTGGAAATGCCAAAGTAGGCAAATTTTGGGTGCGGATCTACGTGAAGCGGTGTCCGTGTCCGGGGCAAGCGGTCGCAAGTTACGGAGGTCAGTGTTGGGGTGCCACGATAAGTCCCGTGGGTCGGCGACAGAGCGGTCGGGGGCGTCGGTCCGCACGCGCGCCGCCCGCCCCTATCATTACCGCCCGAGCGGCGGACGGCGAACAGCGAACGGCAAACGGCGAACACGTCTGGCAAGTTGGATATACCCAAATCAAAATCATGATAAGGGCTACCAACTTTTTCTACCAAAGTAATGGAAAAACCAATGAATGCGGATATTATTCCTCGGGGAAGAGCTGCTGGTAATAAACACGATCGTTGGTGGTTAGCAGGTTTTTTTGTGTAATATAATTGCTAAATATCCATTATGTTGCGTTTTATAATTTTTCTCTATTCAGAATGACTTTATTGCAAGCTGGTTCATTGTGTGGCTCTTAGCTCACTATTCAGTCTCCAATGGGGACAACTTTACAGGAATGAGTAATACCTCGTAATTAAGATCATAAAAACTAAAAAAGTGAAATCAGATTTTACAACATTATTCACCTTCTTACTTCCAATGTCGATAGAGTTATTACGCGAGTTACTGCCGAGCGATATGTAAGCATGGTGACGTCACGCCATGGACAGAATATCAAAATTCGACTCTGTTTCGAAATGATGTCAAAATGACGTTTCTTGGTTACAGAGTGCTCGGGAGCGACTCGCCTAATAACTATATCCGCCTTTACTCTTCACTTTGTCATTTTAACACCAACAGAATCCCACACATAAATATTATTACTACACAATAATTATAAATATAAAGTTATGTATCAACAATTGTATCTAATCATTACAATCATTTTCACAATAAAAGCAAAACTAGCCGCTGTGCCCTGGTTAATCTGGAACCAGAATTTCTTGGCATTTTAATAAAATCAGAACAAATTTGGTATATACATAGTCGGGATGGGGGACAATGTGCTCAAAATAAGGACTGATAGCAGGTGTTTATTTCATGTTAATATCCTTCTTATACCCCAGGAGTCGACTTTGTACATACTAATGTTTATAACGCTTTTAAAGAGGCTTTAAATTAGAAGGAAACTTCAGGGTGCATTTCTAAAACCTAAAGTATCATTCTATGATACTGTAGCAAGGCGTCATACTTGGATTTTACACAAATTAAATTTAAAGCAATTCACAAAAAAATACAAAATACAATATAGAACATCAAATAAAATATATAACCAAACCACTTAATGAGAACCACACAGCAAGAAATTAAAGTCAACTATGACATGATGCCCATTGTTTGATGTCGCATAACTAAACAAATCTTGTGCTTGGGTGGACATTCCATAAATAAAGGGTCATTGAATATGTAAAAAATACATGAAAAAAATACATACATATGTTAAAAAACAAAATTCAAAAATTAAAAATCTTGTAATTTTTATTTAATACACTGCCAAAAATTAAATAAGAAATAACAGCACAGACGTGAAAATTTTCAAATCACAAATAAAACATTCTAATAATTACTAAAAAATAGGAGTAGGTAAAAATAGGCATAGTTATAAAAATATTTATAAAATAATCACAATGTCAGGAATGCATATAAGTTAAATGTTAAAAATTAAGATTAGATAAAATAATCAATAGCATAATGGTCATTAAAATAATCATACACAGTCATTTAAGGCAATCATAATCAAATAGTAAAAAAATATTATATAAATGATGTATAATATTTACATATTTCTTCGGTTATATTTTTTTTTAATAAAAAAATACACCACTACTATCAAAAAACAAATATCACTACAATCAGCGACTAGTATAACGCGCTGTAGTAGGAGTCAGAATACAAAGCGAGCAATGAAACCACCTACTTAAATAAAACATCAAAAACATATTTATTTTCTCATGTTAACGGCTTACAAACAGACCACAGCAAAATAGAAACTCCAACAGTATCGCGAAGAACATCACTAGTGAAGCCGTGGCAGCTAGCGTGAGTTCGTAAAAAGAGCAGCAACCCTCGGAAAGCGAAGGAAGTGAAATACTTTGGTTGGAAGTTGAGAACAACTCTTTTTTGTCGCACAGATGAAACACAGTATCATGACTCGATTAATGACACACATATCGGTGGTCACAATCATCCTGCTAGAAAAAAAATGGCAATCTGAAACCTTGAGCAGTTTTTTTTTTCGGCCTACAACTCGGTTCAAAACTATTCTAACATATTTTTCGCCATACATTTTTATATTGATATTTTAAAGTGGCTCAGTGAGGTGAATAATGTACATGATGATATTATTAAACGGATCGATATTGAGGATCAGGCTAGAGGTCAATGCCTCCTTTGGAGCCCACACGAAGAGCTATATATACATCAATGGTAGAGAAAGAAAGAAATCGTTTTCTAAGGTTCTTTTACTCCAAAAATGCAGATACCATCCGTCTTATATCCAAATACTTTTGTTCGGGCTCAGGTGAGTAGAGAGATGGTTAGATAGTACAAGTTTAAGGCATACTAAACGGTAGAGTATACTGACCGAAATAGGTTTCTTCCGCTCGATAACTACGTTCACACAACATCACATGCTGTCTTGGTGAAGCCATTCTCCCACACTAATAGATGGTATACCGATGGCATCGGCACTACTAACCATTAGAGATTTAAATTCCCAGTTGTCGACGGCGCCAGATGTAAAAATAATTCTATCATCCAACTGAGTCCTTAAAATGAACTTTGACGAATTTTTGGTTACATTTTTAAATATTAAGTTTGTGTAAAGTTGTGATTTTGGGTAGATGTGTAATTGATATTGTAAATGAAAGTGTGTGATTTATTTTGAGTTTTCGGTGTATTATCTTAAATTCCTGGTTCTAATACAATATTGAATTATCAGTAGTGTGTGAGGTTGTTTGAAAAAACAATATCAGCACCTATTAGTACCTATTTACTACCTAGCACCTATTCAGAATTTCAATCCTATAAATCTAGTAGATTAAAAGATGATCTTCTTATTTTTTTACAAATGATCCACAAAGAGGAAATCTTACTTTTTATGTGGGTTATGCCAACGCTACAGACGTGCAGTGGACGGGGAGACGCGCAGCCGGACACACCCGACAATTTCGTCCGGCTCTAATTCCTCGCGATCCGGGAACCGAACCGTGGACCTGGGTGACGCGAACCGCTACTTTAAACGCTCCAAATTGATGCGAGCGGTCTGCAGAACAGTTGCATTTTTGCCCGTGTAGTCGGCAGTGATGCCAACGGGTCAGGTGGGGGGGTAATCGCTTTAATCTCACAGTTTTTAATTGTAGAAAAAAAACAAAATTATCACGCTTACAATTTTAGCTACAATCATCACATGATTCCTATTATACGTAGTTGAATGTATGCCGTAATTTTAAAATTTAGAGGAATCACTCATTATTTTAATAACCACGAATATGCGACGTACTCTGTAAATTACCGAGATATAATTCGATATAAAATAATGCATAGTAGGTATGGCATTTTTGAATATACAAGAATCGACAGTCTTTCAAAATTTTTCCTCGAAATCGCAACGGCAATTAGAAATTTTCGACAAAGCTACTATTTAACAACGACATTTTCTAATATAAATGCCAAAACATTCAAAATTCAACGGAAGATTAATTAAAAACAAACTTCAAGAGGATGAAGCTCCAGTGTCTTCTCGTTCAGTTTAAATGGCCGAGGAGTATACAAAGGAAGTACTGAAGCGTCATCGCTATATAAAACAATGAGAAAACGAACTGGCTACTGACGGTTACTGAGAAAACGAACGTCTTTATAGTTTATGAATTATTACGAGTTTTTAACTGCTGGGGTGTGATATACCCCACCTGGTAAACGGCTGGTTAACAGTAGTTTGAATAACTAATGTACAAAAGGTGAATTAAAAAAATACAAAAAGTACTTAAAGTAGAAAAATAAAAATTATAACTTTAAAATAACAGTTACAACGAATACGTAGAAAGTACTCGTATACATAAGAATTTAACAGAAAAAATATAAATTTTGAAATAAACTGAGAATAAAATACACGTATTGCAGCCTATGCTTAGTAATAATTCATCATATCAACATTAAAAAATATATTATTATAAAATTATGATCAATCAAAATTTTCTTGAAAGACATCAATTAAAAAATATATACAATTACTTTAAAAAAAACTTAGATATTGTAAAAAAAAATAACATATTATTAGTACCACAGTATACCACCCAGTAGCTTCACTCTCGAGCATCAAGGCAATGCGGGAAGAGTTTGCGAGGCATGTGGGCAGAGGGGTTCGTCACGACGAACGCAAACGGCACGCATTACGGGCAGGTAAAGGCTGCCGAAATTTTCAAACAATCGGGTATCTGCGTAGGCCTAATAGCGAAACATCTGGTGACCATATCCGAGTTCTTACGACCCGTGACGTATTCGCTTTGATTTCAATTTTATTTTAAGAGAATATACTGTCTGGTATACTGTGATAGTACTGTGAGGGACCACCCCTCACAAGACTCCAAATTATACGATGTGAGGTGGTGGTGTAAACTTACGAGTTATCTCCGTATTTAAAGGCGGTTTTGATGAAGCAGAAGATATTTATTGATTGAATCGATTGAATATTGCCAGTTATACTCTTGCCGAACAGGCTATGTAATCGCGGATGTAGTGACTCGCGGGCCGAATGACTGAATTAGTGAATGAATACTTTGGTTGCTTTTTGGCCGGTTTATATAGGCCGTGAAATGATACAATTCGAAATAATCTGAGTAAAAGTATTGTTTCATCGTGCTGATTCATAGCTGCACGAGTCAAAATGATAGCTGAATTGTGTCAGTGGATTTCACTGGAAATCGATGCACTTGTTGATCGTATGTAGTGGACTTAAGGTCCGTTACAGTACTAAGGTTATGATAGAAGACGATGTAGAAGTAAGATGTACACCTGCATCCTAATTTAGAAAATACAAAGTTACAGGATCCATCGGATTGTATTGTACATACATATTATCACGTATCCACATGTCTTGGGCTACCTCTTATCAATTTGTCATGGCCCCAGCTTAAATTATTTTTCAAATAATTATTGAAATATACCATATGTATCCAGAAAATATCAACATTTAAACCCATTCAATCGAAAGAAATATCGAGAGTGTTCAAATTATTACAATAAAATTTAAATTTCCCCCTAGAAAAAAAATGTCGTGCGAGTGACCACTATCAATTGTTATATTTTTAAAGTAAAATTCAAACTCCTCCAGTTCAAAGAGAATTCAAAGAGCTCCTCTGGGTACTTTTAATTGATAATTCGAATCGGTTTTAGACGTGTTTTGCTGAGTATTTGAAATTAGAAATGGGCAAATATCCATCCTGTGCCACGTTATATCAATATTCCCCCCTACCTCCCTTACCGCCACACTTAACCATTCAATATATAGTGCCTACTCTGTACTGCAGTGAGTAATAATAAATTACATAAATTACATTAATTGGTATTGCAAATGTTGATGAAATTTGGATATTCATTTAATCGTGTTATTATGATCGCCTCTTTCACCAGACAAAACCCATGTTGAATGAATATCACTCAACGAACCTATATTTTTTTAGACCCCTTTCGAGACGATTAAGGCCATTTCCAGAATGAAGTCTGTCCGTGAGTCTGTGTGTCTGTGTGTGTGTGTCTGTGTGTGTGTGGGTGCTGTGTATCTGTGTGAATTCCTCGACGATAGCGCCCAAACGCTTAATCAGATTGAGCTGAAATTTTTCATGCAGGGATTGTTCGGTCATGGCAATAGTTGAAAAGTCTGTTGAAGTCAAACCACCAGAGGGCGCTCTAGTGAAACTTCAATCTCAAAGTATTTTCTCAAAGTTAGAGACTTGAAATTTGATACACAGATGACTTGTTGGACCGAAATCACATTATATATCTCGTATAGAAGCGCCTTAATCAAGAAAATACTAACATATATTTTTTTAATACCACGGAAATACTACAAATTAATAACATATACTACTTTTGCTATCATAGTCACTTGACACAAGCACTATATTGGAGAGGGGTTTAGGGGTTTTGGTGCGACGGGCGGATAGGAGGGGGGTTGTCTGCTTGCCGGGAGTCTTGGGGTGACTGAACCGTTTTTTTATGACTAATGCGTGTCGACAGGTAGGTAAAATAAATATGAAAATTAGAGTATTTATAATCCCAATATTTAAGATCGTATCGATAAAACCCAGTATATATATCGCTTTAGACTATAATCCGTATTGGTAGCAAGGATATAAAATGATTAGATCTGATAAATAAGGCAGCGACTACACATCTGGCTGCCGTGGATTAAGGTCTTACATACTTTATGGCCGGGAGCTTCTTATCGTTCTGCTTACTACCTTCGTGACACACGACAATAATGAATTTTTGAGTCATTGCCTCCGTTCGTGCACCGGGGACTTTGCGCTGCACAAAATATAAGACCGGGGGTACATGTATAGTATATAAGCGCAATGGGAATAAAGGGAAGGGGGGGGGGGGAGGTTATTTAGCTAAATTTTAGCTGTAAACGTCAACGTGTAGCGTTTCAATAATATAGTCGTATAATTGATGTCGTATGGCATCTTGCTGTGGGGTCATGCTGCTGACGCTGCTAAAATATGTATACTACATAAACGAGCCATCCGCGCTATTTTTAAATTAGTTGCTAGTCAGTCGTTACGCGGAAAATTTAAAGAAATTAATATTTTGACACTTGCATCTCATTACATCTATAAAACTTATTGTATGTGCATAAAAATAAAGAACTGTTTAAAAAAAACTCTGAGAGGCATGGTGTCAATGCTAGAAATAAAAATAAACTTGCTAACCATAAAAGTCGACTCTCCAAAACCACAAAATCATTCAAAGGGCAATGTATACGCTGCTACAATAAAGTCCCAGAAAACATGCAAAATTTATCTGTGATACAATTTAAGTAGCTTATTAAGAAGAAGCTGTTCTCAAAGGGCTACTATAAAATAAATGATTATCTAAACGGCAAAGACCCTTGGAAATAAAATGGTTACCTCGATGATTTATATCACGTTATATCCCAGAATAATTGTTACAATGTCACAATAATTTAATCATTTATGTATGTTTGTATGCATTATTGACGTCAAAAATTTACGATTTCGTACTATTTTGAATAAAAAACTTATGATTATGATTATGATTATAGTATTTTGAGAATCGAGAAATAGGCCATAGGTAATGGTTGGTGATCACGGATGCCTGTTTTTTCGACTTCACTAAATCCTGTAATATTGGGCTCGATTGCGATTCTTCGTGAACTAAAATCCGAAATTAGTCCGTGTGAACTAAACAGAGCAAAACGCTAGAGCGGAGTGTGAGATGACCGGTTGTCACTTTTTCGCATTAAAACTGCCCGCCAATGTGAAATCTTACACCGCACGAAATATGCTCGAAATTATTCGGACGAGTATAAGTTCGGCAGGTAGTATTTATCGACGATCGTTCGTTTTATATTCCGCTCTATCGTATTGCTCTGTCTCGTTCGCTTGGACTAATTTTAGTTCACAAAGAAACGCAATCGGGCCTACTGTCTAACTGTTTCACGGCTATTTCGTTGAGACAAAATAAAATTCCCAATACAGTTTGATATTGATATTGTATGTCCCTCTGTCTATTTGTTTGTGCACACAATATCTAAAGAACGAGTCGTCCAATTTCAAAAATTCTTTCGATACTATGTTTTATTCGTCAATGGGAAGAACTGATTTAAGTACCTTCAATAAAGCTGTTGGAAGTTGCTCAATAAACGGATCTCTTTGAAATCCATTTTTTTCAGCGATCCATGCAGACGAGCTGGCTCTTCGCCGATTCGCGAGCTATTGCGAAAATAAAAGTACTCGTTCTTTATTACAACAAGTTAATATATTAAAAGAATGAAAAACCCGACTGCCGTTACAAAAAGTAAACTACTGTATATATATATATATTTTTACGGTTTTTGTAAGAGATATTTGGGGTTTATGTATTTATCCATATAGATAAATAAATATATATTTTTGGAATGTACTGAATCAGACCTTTCATTTGACACTAAACACGACATATTTATGTTAATTAATTGACATTTGGAGATTTGGACATTTAAACAACTATTTACTTGATATTTGGACGGTTTGAGCGTTTAGAACAGTGATTTACGCGTCACATGAATGAGCAAGCGAGATGATAGTACTACATGTGCAGTTATGTGCGGCTTTCTCAAATGCTTTGTACTTCAAGGTCGAGGACGCTTAGCAATGAGTAACTAAAATTGTACACGTTTTTAATTTTTTACAACTCTTCACTTTACCAAAACCCTATGAAAGTGATTAGTACTGTGCTGACTGTCAAAACACATTTAAAGTTAGTCAATTTAGGAAAATTCAATATTATGCAAGCAGGGGTCTACGGAAAACCGCAAGTGGTCTACGGGGCAAAAAAGTTTGGGTAACCGTGGTTTAGAAGATATAGTGGAATGAAGAAACGGAAAGCATTTATATGTAAATGAACGCTGCACATATTACAGTCCTTTTTTGTTGGGCAGTCATGTAGAAAACAAACTAAATCGTTTAGAATCATAGATAAATGGGTTTAGGTGTGATAATTGATGCGTGGAGTGCGATTCAGGCCGCTAGTAAAAACTGATCATATTTAAAATGTAATAATTTCCTGCTCATATTTTTTCTGCTTTTCAAGGTGCCGTGCTGTCTTCCGCGTAGCTGAACAAATTTGCTGATTTTCACTATTATGCTCGACTTCTTCCCGATCTCTCTTCTTTCTCGCTCCAGCGCCGTGTCATGTCATTGCCCACCGGCCGCCATTTTCGGTGTCAATCGAGAAACGGTCGCGTCGAGCGGTCCCGGCTGCGCGGAAACCGCGTAAGTACGGATTTGTGGATGTCAATACTTGGACCGCCACACGACCAATCCGGTGCGGGAACTGCGCCAATACATCGCTTCAGCCCAAGTCGGAGAAAGAAGCGTGCTAATATCTACTCGAACGAACAAGTCAAGTAAAGCCCCAAAGTCCGCGTCGCCGTATCTGCCGCACGCGAGTCCTGGCCAGCCGCTCCTAACCACCTCTCTGGGGTCTGATGAGTCGCTGTGATCGCCGCGTTGCGCTCCGATGCCAGACTTGCCGCTGCCGCCGTTGAACTTCGCCTTGCGCTGCTGGGTGAGTTGTGCTCTCTCGTTCATTCGTAGAGCGCTGTCTCACTCCGTCTCCACCTTCACGATGAATGTCAACTGGCCACCCGTGTCCGCATTCCAGCGTCTTGTTCGGAGGAGCCGGAACCGGAAATACTTCAGTGGAGGTGTTCACCACGTAGTGCAGTAGTACAGATGTCCTGTGAATGTATATGGTTACCTCTGTTGAGCTGTATGTATG
Organism: Micropterix aruncella; assembly: GCA_944548615.1. Taxonomy (NCBI): domain Eukaryota; kingdom Metazoa; phylum Arthropoda; class Insecta; order Lepidoptera; family Micropterigidae; genus Micropterix; species Micropterix aruncella. The sequence goes on along the minus strand of OX155955.1, from coordinate 16,105,622 downwards.
CGCTCCTTCATTTATAATAAAACCCTTGTTGTCTTGTTTTATTTGTTAGCTGTTCCGGTTATAGTTTGCAATAACTGAATTCTAACATGATATTATGGTCGACGTTCTTGATAGTACCTACTGCAATGGACATATCACCATTTAAAATTTAATTCATATAAATCGGAATGATGCAAACATCAATAGCGCTACAGCTCCTGGTTTTATCAAGATTCTTCTTTCAACTCACCCTGTCCTGTACTTTGGTTTTCCAGTCGCTCACTCTACGTATTTAAGATATTATAGCCGTAAGATATTGCTTTTAGGCAATAAGCTCGCCTTTTTGTTTAAGCAAATAAAGCGTTTAATTATCATTATTAATATTTAACCATTTCGTCCATCACAACCGTAAGTCTTTACGATTTTTTTGCCTTATTTCATAAAGAATGCCTTCTACAGCTGTTCCTTTTCAATCCTTTCACGTGCTTTAACCGTATGATATTTTCGATTCTCAGGAATCTCATAAGATACACATTTTGTTTGTTCGTTGTGTACACGCACCTCCCTGCTGTGCGGCACCAAATGTTCTGCAAAGCATGATGCACCAAAAACATGTAGTGCATTCTCATCCACTTTAGTGAGAGTCCATTTTTTTCTGAAGCGTAAGAGAAGTCTGAGAGGTGTCTTGTAGAGAGTTGCCTTCGACCTCCAGGATACCAGACTTAATTCCGAAATAATATTTGTTTGTAGCAATTAAGCGTACTTTCTTTGTACTTACTCTTTACTAGTATTATCGCTAGTAATTACTAAACCGCGCTATGCATATTTCTTAACACATTCAAAGATTTAGGGGACAAACAATATCGGTGAAGCTGGTATCACTCTTTCTACGTGGGCAGCCATCTATTTGTTTTTCTCGTGATTTTCTCGGTCGTTTGTATCCAGGCCCATACACTTTGCTGCTATGTCCAATGCTTAAAAGGCTTCCTTGGGGGTTTTCGGGTAGCGTGCAATGATAGGAATATCACCACTACACGCCAGTAGTTGTTCAGATTTAAGTAAAGTGGTGTCGGTAGATGCTACGTTTCCCTGATGTAGCCCATTAATAAAAATAAGAATAAGAAAAAAACATTGCCGTAATGAAATGCTTAAAAGGTTATATACAAAGACTGCCTAACTAGGCCGAAGTTTATACCAAGGTAGGCTAGACTATGTTATTTGTAACTTGTGTATTATGGTCACACTTATCAAAGTTATAGGTATTACCAAGGAAACGAAAAAATAAAATAAAATGGTTCTAATAGCTGTAATAAACAAGTGATATACGAGTATATCTATAAAGTGTTTTTAATCTGGGTAACTAAATAATATGTAATGATACCTAATACTTCATTATCAAGTTGGATTAAATAATAATGAATTTTAAAAAATAAACATTAACTATATGGAAGGGTTCTAACAGCTCTTTCTCAACTTTTACACGGCATTTTAAGTTTGACATTTAAGTTTAACAGTGATCACCAGGTTATTACATTTAGACTTTACAATAACAAAATACACCTGTCTTTAGCATTGCATTAGTTCGCCACATAAACATTTATCCGATTTCCTTTCCTCCGACTTTTTCGATTTTCTTTCTATAGCTTCATTTCTAATTTCGCCAGATTATTCTATCAAGATTAAGTCTCTGCTCTGCTGTGGAATGCTCCCTCTGCACAGCTCGTAAGTCAAGATGCTACTCCACCAAAACTAATAAGACTCAAAGTACCAAACTTCCCTCTAGTGCTGGATATAGTGCTAGTTCTAGTTTGAGTCGGTCTGCTCATTGCTCTGATCCTACCTCCTCCTCCTCGCCCCTTCCCCTACCTCCCCCCTCCCGTTCGCCCCCTTTTCGCTTTTCTCATCCTTCGCCCCCCGCCGTGGGCGTCTTGTCGGTAACCTAATCGCTGACCCCTCTTAAGTTAATAGTGTACGCGAGCTTACATGGCCGCCAACTAGCGAGAGTGCTATGCACACGCTCTGCTTTTGTTTAGCGCACTCGCACGACAGTGACTGCGGCACTCGAGCAAAAGCTGCTAAGACCAACTTTTTATTATGACTAGCAGATTTTTAATATGATAGCGGAACAGCTCCCGCCCCGCTGGTGTTTTACTGATAGACAGCTTGTTGGAGAGACTGTTAGGAAACCGGTTTAATTAAAATAAATCATAATAATACGACCGAGCTCAACGAACGACATACAGCTTTAGCCAAAAAAAATTCCTAAAATGCTGTTCAATAGCCGGTGTATTTATTTATTTGAATTATTTTTGATTGGCAATATCGGCGAATCCAATTCGCCCTTGAATATTAAATCTAAAGTGTACAAGGCCATAATGACTGACTTCCATAAGTAAAGTAATGCCGACATTAAAAAATATATATCTCAGTGAAACAAAGATTATGATTACAATAATAATAATATGGTAGAAGTTTCCTTTTCAGCTGATCAGTTGTTTCGAGTTCTTTATTTCATCCACTGATGAATTTTCAGTTTATCCAAAACACTTTGGGAGTACTAATAAAAACTACACTTTCCTAGTATGCCAGCGCTGGGTGTTCCCGAGTCTGGCCTACTGACTCAACCCCAGCATTCAATGGTCGAAATACTGTCTGATGTGAAAGTAATAGGTTTTACAAAACTCTTGCCCGTTTTTGTCGCTAGCTCCCCAACTATAAGACAGTCAGAACATCAGTGGAACACTTGATTTTAAAACATAAACAACTAAATTTGTAAACACTTTCATTATTTTTTTGTTCTTTACCGATCGGCTATCCCTTCATTTTCTCATACTCATCTTCATTCAGACCGGATGAAAACTCTGGATTTTTATAAGAAACATACAAACAAATACATATACCTAATATTATATAGGTAGATATTATAGAAAATATTTAATTGTATATTTATATTTTATTCTGGAGATGTCATTTTTTTTTACTTTTTAAAAGTGACCAAAAATTGTCTTTCGTTCTCATATCTGGCATGTATGTAAACATTATTTTTTTAATAATAAAGTTTTTTTTTTTCGAGAAATATTTACTAATCAATCACACACTTAAAATTCTTACCATCTACCTTTACACCAAAAGAACCTAACCAATAGTAACTTATCAGCTTTTGCATAGGTTGCGAAATGCGTTCGCGCGCTGTCGACGCCTACCTGTTTAGCGAGTGTGATGAAATCGGGAACACGTATTGACGCGTGAGGAGCTGGCGTTGATTTTGAAGGCGTCGATCGTGATTAATTGACTCAGAAAATCGACGCTGCCTGTTTGTACAGCGAATTGAAATGGCAACGAACGCGTTGCATCATAACCGGGATGTGCAGTGGATGGTACGTTTTAGGTTAAGTAAACTATATTTTTGCAGCCCAGAGAATTTAGCTACATGTATTACCTCTTACAACAAAGTGAGATTCTTATGAGAAAATGGGTTCTATTGCGTTTCTTCGTGAACTAATATCCGAAAAGTGAATGAGACAGAGCAGTACGTAAGAGCGAAATGTAGGTAAAATTAACTATCGTATCTTTTCCCAAACAAAACATAAAACCAACTTATATTTTATTAATTATTTTTCATATAAAAATATAGTTTGAAAACATTGTGTACGGACTTAGATTATGCCTCTTTATATTTGATTGGTAGTTATTATTATTATTTATTCGTTTCAAATATTATTCAACAGCATTATAGACGAATCCAATTCGCCCTTGAATATTAAAGCTAGAGTGTAAGTCTAAAAATAAATTAATTACATAACTAAATTAATGTTAACATTGAACAAGAAAAAAAAACATAAAAATATAAAACTAAATAAAAGACAGATTATGATAAACATGAGATAGCAGGGAGTTGCCTTTTTAGCTGCCAAAGGGATATACAAAAGATGTCTATTTCTGTGGGTAAGGAATTAAGAAGAGCTATAACCCTTCCCACTGGCCTGTCTACAAAAATATTTGTACGATGGTAAGGGCACATTAAACAATAGATGCGATCTCTTCGCTGTGTAATTTACCGGTACGTACAATTCAATCTTACATAGTATCTCTGGCAAATAAATAGTTCCTTGAAATAATTTATATGCAAATATAATTAGGGAAATATATCTACGCGGTTCTAGCACAAAATCGGACGGAAATAAGTATGGATAAATATTGTATTTTCTGTAATAAATATATCTTAAAAATTTTCTTTTAATACGCTCTACCATCTGAATGTATTTGTTTTCACTTGTACACCAGATGACCGAGTTATATTCAAGTTTATGTTGGAAAAGTGTCAAATAGTCATTTTATATTGTTCATGTTTTCTGTTTTGATTCTCGGGCGGTCGATCTCTACATTTATGCAATTATATGCGGTAAAAGTAGCCTTGATTGAATAAGCCACCGTTATATATTATTATGCGTGCACTAACACCCCCACAAACAAACTCTCAATGATTGCGAACATGCCGTCGTGAGTTTCGATCCCATAGCTGGATTTATAAGGGTTAAGGTCATGAACTAATTCTTATTTTAGTTTACGAAGGAACGCAATCGGACCAAGTGTTAGCCTTGAATAGAGGAAATTAAAGATTGCCGCATTTGTTTAACATTATAACATCTAGGATATTTTTAAAACGCACCTGATTAATAGATAATGCTTCTTTTTAAACTATTATATCTATTAAAAGATTTCCTCCTTTTTAAGGTGTTATAATGCCATACAACTGTACACTACACAATACTACCATATACAAGTACACTACACAATAATACCATATACGATACAATGGGCTCGATTGCGTTTCTTCGTGAACTAAAATCGGAAATTAGTCCGTGTGAACGAGACAGGGCAATACGCTAGAGCGGAGTGTGAGATGACCGGTTGTCACTTTTTCGCATTAAAACTGCCCGCCATGGCCAAATCTTACACCGCACGAAATATGCTCGAATTTATTCGGACGAGTATAAGTTTGGCAGGTAGTATTTATCGACGATCGTTCGTTTCATATTCCGCTCTAACGTATTGCTCTGTCTCGTTCGCTTGGACTAATTTTAGTTTTAGTTCATAAAGAAACGCAGTCGGGGCCAATATCGTGGTCGCACATTGACGTCTTTCTTAGTGTGCGAATGAGTTCACCGCATTTAGTTAGTTTGCTAAGAGAATTAATCCTACATTATTTTTTGACGGAAAACCACTTGGTATATAAAGTATGTAGTGGGAAAAGCTCACTACGGATTTGGCTATAGACCCACACAAAAATGCGCTAAGGACAGGGTGCCTCAAAAACGTCGTTTTTTTCTTTTTCTTGCATTTTTCTCGGAAGCGCTACTATTAATAGTCAAATAGTAAAGTCAAGTCGGATAAAATTTCCTACAAGTTCGTAGTAGCTTAAAATATAACAACCTTATGTGTTTTTATCGCCTGGCAATATCACATTATTTCGAGGAAATAGATTTTTCTTTTGTAGAACATTAATTCTACAACAGAGCAATCATACATATTTGCTAAGCTTAAAGTGAATTTGATGGATATTATAAAATAATATACAACACTTAAGGTAGAGATGAGAAACTCTATAAACTAGATAAAAATATAAAAGTATAGTATGGCATTAATGCTCTACATTTTTTTTTGTAAGAACGTTCTTCTAAAATAAAAGATTAACAGAGAAGAGCAACGTAGTTAAAAAACTTATATGAACATTTTAACCTACTATATAACCCCCTATAAGTAGAAATTCTTATTTGCCTATTTTAAAACAAAGCATACAACAAGCGGACTTAATGCCGAAAATACAATATCTTACAGCCAACCTTTTTCGAAGTGAAAGATTTTAGGTGCCAGTACAGTAAAATAAACAACTAAAAACTAAATAGTTAATATAAATTAATCAAATAACAAAAATGCTTTTTCTTTTTTAAATAAATAGGATTTAGAGAATATCTGCAACGAGCAGAGGACAGGCGACGATAGGATGTAGGATATCTAGAAATATGAGTCAAGATTACTAGGTTAACTAGGAATATAGGAAAATAAAACAAGTTTTCAGGGAACGAGAAAAATACAAACCGTATCATGAAACTCTGTGGACGCTGTAGGTGAAATTGGCTAGGAGTACATTATCATCATCATCTAAATCTCCCAAAAGTCAGTTTTTTTAATTCATAAATATTGTATAATCGAACAAAGAGCCGCGCACGTGTTTCCCATTCATTCGCCTATTGTCGTGAGCGGTGTACCGAACGGCGATAAGCTCAGTCCGCGAAATGCGTAAATAAGATGGAGTCTCGGATAGATCTGGCCAGCGCATCGATAAGTCAAACTGTCGACGCCCCCACGCCCGGCGGCGCTCGCGGTCGACTCTTCCTTCATTTGAATATCGAGTAACTACACCGTTCCGTACAGTTGAACCTGCATCGCTGCGCTCTACCTCGATTTATTAGGCGCGTGTCTCTCCCTATTGAGATGTGTATCTGCGGTTCGGAAATGTTTGTTTGCCAACAAGCGATCCGCAGATGATGAGTGGCCTCGTGATTTATACCTATAATGCACTAGCCTACTCGATCAGCCTAAATGATAAATACGTGTTAGAACTTTTGAGTAACATTATTTTTCCTAATTTTTCGATATTCACTCAATCAATTCCTATTATCTTCATTATTATTTTGAACTAGCTGTACCCAGCAAAGCGTTGCTGTGGCTCAGTCTGGCGTGTTATTCGTGTGTTGCTGTTACGTGCAACAGATGGCGCTCCTGTTGCCCTAAAATATTATACTAAAAACACCAGCTTATTCGAATCCGCAAAAAGTCAAAACTTCAAAGCGATCGGTGAAGAATTTTCGAAGATTTAAGATTCGAAGAAACGATCTCTTACATTTTTAGTTATATAGCTAGCTAGATAGATAAGAAGCAGGACCTTTTATTACTATTCGATACATAATTATTATTTTGAACTAGCTGTACCCGGCCACGCGATACTGTGGCTCAGCCTGGCGTGTAATGCGTGTGTTGCTGTTATGTGCAACAGATAGCGCTCCTATTGCCGTAAAATATTATATTAATACACCCGTTTATTCGGATGCATCGTTGCGTCAAAACTTCAATGCAATCGATGAAGAATATTCGAAGATTTAAGATTTTGTACTAACGATCATTTACATTTTTATTTACATAGCTAGATAGATATATAAGAAACAGGACCTTTTATCACGATTCCTTACCAATCGAACCGGTGAGACTTCGCTATCTGCCTCCCTTCGTACAATATAAGGAAGAGAACGCATTCAGTTCATCAATAAACAGTGCCAAGGGTCTCATCAGGGGGTATTAGCCATTTAGGCAGCGGTATGCGGCCTACCCGCAAAACAACGGACTGACAGCTCTTCAGTCTACCCTAGACAACGGCGGCTGCAACGTCACCGAAACGTCGGGTGCTACAAATTTCATGCGGTAAATTCGTTTTCTATCCTATTTATAATGTCAAACAACCGCGATAGTCTTAGATTTGGTATTAGCCATCTTGCAGATTTCAAAGTCGACTCCGCAATCGTCTACAATTGAGAGTTTACTCGAGCAGATTTTCGGGATAATGAAATCAAATGTATATGAGTAATGAAGAAAACTCACAATCTGAAGTAAGCCTTAAATCGCACATCTAGGCACAGGCGTAAGCCTAGTTAGATGTGTTACTACACAGAAAAAAAATGGTATTAAAAGAGTGGCAGGCTCTATATCTTTCACGCTGAGCTAGTTTATACGACGGGAAGGGAGACAACTATTGGCCCGAGGGAACAAACACTTCATTGGATCTTCTCTAAGATCGATATCAATATCAAACTTAATTTATCGATTGACTCAAGTCAACGGAGTTATTTGATATTTTATGTACGGAAGAAGGGTCTGTCAGGCATCTAAGGTATCTACGATCTGAGAGTGACATAATGTTGTGGGTTTATTTATATACTTAAATTTACTTATTTTTTAATACAATAGTTAGGAACTTAATCAATATCGACCGGAATTTTTTTCTTAGCTAGTCGGGTTACATATCATTCGAAAGGGCTCAGTTCCGCGATTTCAAAAGCCAATTACTTTAATTTATTGTACCTTAATTTAAGTCTAATCATCAAAAACGTACGCGATTACCCTATCTCCGAAGCTTGTCGGCCAATTTTTATTTTTTTACCCATATTACGATAGGAAAATGTTACAATAAAAATAGAATATAGTCCATAGAATTTTTTTAGAATATTTGCATATCTATATACAAAAATATACTAGTTTCACGTCAACGGAAAGTATTTTTAGAGTTTGTCCTTGGAAGGCGATTACGAGGATTTGGACCTTCATTAGATGCACATCACTATCAGCACCGTTTTCCTTTGTATTAAATTCACCTTTCTCAAGCTCACAACGAATTGATATTCAAAGTTAGAGGTCATCTCCTAAGAAAGGAGGAAACTAATAATAAATATTTTTAACAAATAATTCACTTAGTTTCTCGGTTTATTAAATCAAAAAGCGAGTGGCGCTCAAAATCTGGAGAGGCAGTATTTTTAGATATATTTTATGGGTATACATTATAAATATGTATATATTATAATTGTAAATGTATACATTATAAATATGTATACATATTATTGTTAATGTATAGATTATACATTGACAACATTCTTTAAATAAATTCTTAATTTTTTCGTTTAAATATATCCATACAATGCAATATACTTATTTATAGAGTTTATTGAAACAAATATATTTTAAAATAATATAAACTATGAAACCCAACATTTCCAACATTTTTTAAATAAAATTTCAAGGTTTTTAAAAAGAGCGTATATACTCATATGAGATTAAAAAAAATATAAATATCAGCGAACAGCTAAAACTTCTTTTGAAATCAATTTGTGCCAATTTTATTCGTAACAAGAACTACTGTCGATAGGTCGGAATCCTCGGCGCGTGAGTAAAATTCGTAATTGGTTTATATTTGCCGTAACCCTAGGACGACCTTTCTTTTTATGTTTGCCATTATAGAATGTGATTTTTAACACGCAGAAACCGATCGGTCAGTTCTACTCAATAAATGCTTGAAAGATTTTAACGGTTATAAACCTGTGGGCAATCTCGGGAAAAATTGGAATGAGCGAAAAAATATTTTTTTATTACTTGTTACCTGAATGAAACTATGTAGGGCGAACCATTGAGTATTTCGATTTCAAACTTTCGAATTTGAAACCTGTAGTTGGATAGTGTATCTAATTCTTCATATTGTAAAGAAGATTGAGATTGGCTAGTTATTTTTCCAATATAGTTTTTCCCAATTTTTGTACACGACTAAATACTAGAACATATTTTTCTAAAAATAAACACATAAAAATTATATTTATTTCCCGTGTTACTTTTGAGATATACGCAAAAAATAAAAAAAAACCTAATTCTATCATTAAATATTGACACTGCATCAAATATTTCATTTTGTTTCGTTCTCGTGTTGTTTTCTTTATTTATTAGATTTTTATTTTTCCTGAATTTTTATTTGTTTATTTATTTTATTTATCTATAATATATTTCATTGCAAATTAAATAGGTATTAATTAATGAGAAAAAACCAGTAGTAAATAAAACAAATAGTACAGTGCTTAACTAATGAGTAAAATATACAGGACATGTGGATTTCACTGCCTCACTAGGCCTTGTTACACGGCAGAGACTGAAGAGCTGTCAATCTGTTGCTTCGTGGGTAGGCCACATACCGCTGCCGCCACTGCGTAGATTATAACGATGGTGGAGGAGCGACCTCGACATCACTGAAACGTCGAGTGTTACAAACTTCACGCGGTAAATTGGTTTTTATCTTATTTATAAAGTTTATGAGGCTTAAGAAAGGAATAAAATTAAATGAAAACTTCCTCATAGGATTGAAACCGAATCGACAGATTAGCTCACCACGTACAACGAATATTCATCTGACTATAATGTTATTATCATATGTATTGACTAAATACAGCCAGGCCTAACCTTCATAGCGTCCGGGCATAATAAGTTCTAACACTTTATTTGAGACTTTAGCCACTAAATATGAAGTCGTCCTTTCGCGCATAATATCCAGCCGTCAGCTACCAGAATATTATGGTAGACAAAATAAACACTTCTTTATCCGTCTGCGGTTTCCTTACGTAAATCTGCCTCAGTGCTATTTCTACCGCCTACCCGACGCTCGCAGCGCATTCTGAGCGAACCGCACGACTGCCAAACGGTGCGTACACTTATGAAACGGTCACACTTATGGCGGATGCAATGGTGCTAAAAGTAAGCTGAAAACCTTGTATCTAAGTTATTTTTCACATTCAGCGTTTTATACTTAACATTTAACATAGTACGCAAACTTTGTATGCAAACAAAAGACCAATTAATAGTTTTCACAATTAAACAGTACATATTTATACAGCTCAAAAATTAAATATAGTTTTTAAGTAATACGATAAATTTCGAGAAGATTTAACCATAAGTCATAATATGACTTAACCCTAGATAGATAATCATAATGTGATGTATATAAAATCATTACCCTAATTTTAGGTGTTTATTACGTAATATTACGTAATATAACGTAATAATTATCTGAAAAATCAATTGTGTTATTTTTATACATTACATTTACTATTAAAAAACGACATATTCAGTATTTATCTATTTATTATTATGAATTATAAAAAAAGGAAGACAACATCAAATTTAACAAATTATACATGACTTGTGCTTTTGTCACAAATCACATATTTTAATTATTAACTATGTATTCTTACATTAATATTAAGTAAATATGACATTTATTATACATATACGAAGCAGTTGAATTCTTTTAAATCAGTCTAAAACAGATTTGACAATTATGTCAATTTTATGATCTAGGCATGAAACTTGTTTGCATTTGCGGCAATATTTCAAAATTGGTAGCACTTACCTCAGCGACATGTATGCCTAGCTGTAGGCCTAAGTGACAAGTGAAATATTTGGAATGCACGGGGCGTGATTAGATATATTAAGAAAGGGAGAGGAATACTTCTGTCACGATTGCGTCAAATTTACGCAGACTACCTTTCTAGGGTTAATAGATATATTTTTAATAATATGGTTAATAGATAATTTGGGTTAATAGGGTTAATAGATGAATTGCTTAAGTATACATTATATTAATAAAATAATAAGAGATTACAAATAAAAAAAAATTGCATTAGTGTAATTAGGAAATACGAACAAATTTATTGGTTGTTATTTAAGGAGTTATTTTTTTAACATAGGCAATATTCTAATAATTTCACCGGCTTTTCAGTGGATGATCTATAAAGCGTCTATATATATATTTGATTCTCTGTGTTACCTCCTGATACCATACATAAATATGTCTTTACGTAATAAGCGAAAAAGACATACAACGTTGTTCATGAAAGAAACTTTCACGATACGCCGTTTCGCCTATCTTTATATTATGTATATAGGCTCGTAGGCGCCAGTCCTTAGCGATTGCTGCACAGGCTTTCAATGTAATTATTCCTCAACTTATGACAATAACTGCATACGGTAATAAACATACTCCAATCAACATTAAATGCCCTAGCATACAAAAGAGCATATTTGTAAAGATCAATAGGTTTTCTATTAAAAAAAAACTATCCTAAAGTTGTTTTGAAGAAGTCGTACTTATTGTTCATACCTCTGGAAATATCCAATCCATCACTTTGATATATACTTTAGCGACTCACCAATATCAATTTCCTAAGAGATTTTTTTAAACATGCAAGTCCTAGCCTAATATTTTAAGTTATATACATTTCAAAGTCGCATTCATAGCCATTTTCTATTGAGTTAAGTCGTCACTACCTAGTCCCCTTTTAACATATATTCATGTTCTTTGCGGGATAACCTTCCTCAAAAACCTAACTATCATTCAAAAATTAGAATCTGCTTAGCCGTTCTAGAGTTTGTTGTAATCGAAGTGTAGGTCGGAATGACTTAACTAGCCACTGTTCAGCCCCTTTCTATATATATTGATGGTTTTACACGTAAACGAGCTATGTAAACTGTTTCAAAATCAGTCCAGCAATTATTGAGTTTGTCAATTCTCTTCTCTTATGTTCAATTTAGTCGCATTCTTGATATAAAATTAAGGCAAACACAAAATTGAAATCGAAGCGAGCTACGTCTCGTGGTTAAGGGCTCGCATATGGCCGCCACATATCTACTACTCCGCCAACGCAGATTTTCAAAGGTTTTAGAAATTCGACAACTTTTGCACGCGCGTAACCCTAACCAAAGGCGTTCGTCGAGACGTACCTCTCTGCTCACTTCCCTCGCACCCTATCCCCATAATACTCTGTCGCTCGAGAGTGCGTCTTCTGTTCTCTCGGTATACTACGTCACGGGGCTGCTCCTAAGAACGCGTGTAATGCGGCCGAAGCAGCGGCTTTGGGCCGCGGTACAAATGCTCGTCCCATGAATGGATGCATTTTTCGCGGTGCGGGCGCGCTGCGATGGGCGAGTCGCGCCGCTCTGAGGCGGGTTTGTGCGGGTCTCGTGTGTCGCGTCGCCCACGCAAGTCGTGCGTTAGAGGCCGCGCGTCGCATAAAATATATCTCTCCCAAAGGGGAAGAGGTGAGGAGACAACCAAGATGTACTGCTCACGCCCCGATAGGAACGACGCGCGCCGCGCCGCTCGCCACACCGCGAGCACTGCGCACGCGGCCACAGTCATTGTCGAATCGAGACAAAATCTCATTTTAATTGTTTTATTTACTTTGATAACTCAGAAAACCTACTTTACAGTCTTGGGCTAATACGTCTGAACTGCCTCCCCTAGAATGTGTAACGTCCCTTTCGGGATGCAAAAGGTACGGCCGAGATTTTACTTCACAAGTTTAGGGGTTAAAAAGCATTTGCCTTAAAACTATGTAAAAGGATTTTAAAATATGAATATTCAAAAGGTATATCGAAATAGAAATACTATGCCATACGGTAATATAAAATAATATTTTAATAAAATGCTATACCATATTATAAAATACCGTAAGAAATAATATTTCTCCGGGCGTAGAAATTAAAATATTTTTTTTATTACCATTAGGAAAATATTTTTTTGAAAAATCATTCTATATTATTTTATCCTATTTTAATATAAAATCAGTGCAAAATACATAATAATATCAAGGGACAATAGAATCATAGCAATGATACAATTACTTTGAAGTCAATAAAATTCATTGAAAAAGATAACCGCAAATAAATTAATGATTTTTTTACTTAATAAATTAAACATTTTATAGGTCTTTTATAATAAAGAGTTTTGGAGTCTCTTCAAAAGGCATTGACAAAAAAATAATGTAGCCGCCAATGAAATTAAACCAACACGTGGCGTCCGCCTACTTCCGCATATCAAAGAACGATTTATCAGGTAACGTTCTGTTATTTATGATAATATTAAGTCAACCGCCACAATACCAAGTCCAGTTACTTGTATTATTATATTGTAGCACATTATTGATTGACATTTAAAATGCTATCAAGATGACATAGCAAGTACCGTAGCCCACATTACTGACGACGTAAACGCGTTTCCGTTTGCGCCCGCAGCTTCTCAAATAGCGCGAAACGCACAAAGCGGAATATTGGCGAGTCTATTTCCGCAAAAGGAATGCGTTGATAATAGTATCATTATCTTCTCGCAATAAAACACGTCAGAAGTGCTGGTGATCGTGAGGTATAAACCTCGTTCAAGCGAGGATACGACCGTGCCGACATTAGAGAGGACTTGAACAACGATTCTCATATCGACCGATTTCCTTAAAAAATCGATAAATAGATTCAGATGGGGTAAAACTTACGCACTCAAACTCTATATAAACGACTAAGAAGCCAGCAACACAGAACGATAAGAGCCTGCAGGTACTCTAGGCCATGCAGCAGGCCTGAATGAGACCTTTCTCCGAGTTAATTCTTTATTTGGCCAAAGACAATTATACTACATCACCCTAATATATTCAACCATCTTGATGACGACATAAAAAATAGAAAGTACCATTTTATTCAATAGCATAAAAAAATGCTTCTTGAGGACACAGAAGATTGGAAACGAATGCACTTTTATGGAATTCACATGAGAATCTTAATATCACCAATGCTGGTAAAAAATCAAAAATGTTTTTTACGCATTGTATATTTCAAGAAATACGGTTATTATCCCTACTTATACCTTACTAGTTTTTTACCAGGCATAGTGGGCTATAATTCCCTTAAATTGCGAAGAGAAATGCTCACCATGGTCTACGTTTTTAAGCTGGTCGGGGGCAAAGTTAATAATCCTAGCATGCTTACGAAGGTTTGTCTCTTTGTTCCGGGTAACTATATTCGAGCTCGGTCACATTTGCGGAGCCGTCCTAGCGAACCAACTTGAGTCGATGGAGTCTTCTTACGCCTGCCTTGCAACACATACATGCGCTATGTTCAACAGCGTCAGACCTGGATATTTCTACTTCAGGCCCACATCTCTGCAAGGTATGGGCATTGTACTACCTGTTTATGCTAGAATAAGATCGTCTTTTTTTATATATTCTGTAACTGTTACTAGTTTGAATGCTTCAGATTTCATATTTAATGCCTTTTATATTTATGTTTATCTCAAAGAATTGGTGTGTACTATCTCAAATAACTGGTGTGTAGAATCAAGAAATGTTGATTTCTTAAATAAATAAATAAATAAAAATAAAATAAAAAATTGTGTAATTCAGTATGCTATAATAGATTCAGCCGGTTGTATTTGCTTAAAACGTATTATAACGGACCATACCCAAGATGACATAGCAAATCCTAAGACTTCTTGTCGTCGATCGCTACTTACGAACAACTTCAGTTTATTGGTGAGCAGCAGACAATACTATATCCTTCACGATACCTGGCAGCTCATACACTAAAATATTAAATAGCTGTGGGCCCAGGTTTGATCCCTACATTTTATTGTGTTTGTGTTAAATAATGTATTAATTTGCTACATACAATACATGGTGAAAACGATAATATATAGAGGCAAAACTACGTTGCAAATATGAACTAATACTAAATAAAGAACTACAAACGCTGTGAAAAGAAATATCGTCTTATCAATTAATGTAAAATGTTTTTTACGTGAATTAGACTAATTGTTACATAATTTGTATTACTTATTTTAATAAGTTACTCTGACCCGCCTAGATACGGGATAGTTTAGTCCTAGTTAGGTGGGCGCTGAGCATTTGCTGCGTTTCGGTGTTCAATGTTTCCGAGTTACTTATAACATAGATAACAATGTGGCTAAATATACAAAAAACATACGAATAAATTATTAAAGAAAAAAAATATCTCTGATATTCAAGACACATGCCTGCATCTGCCTATCTCTGATATTTGCCAGTATCTGCTTGTATCTGCCTGTATCTGCCTATCATGCCTATCTCTGATATTTATGACACATCTTTACTGTATAGATATATTGTCCTAATGAAATAATAATTATCGCTATACTAAATAATAATGAAGTATCAGGATCCTAAGGTAATTGACATCTTCTTTAGAAAATTATACTAGCCAAATTCCACTCACCTATTGATGAAGTAGAATTACTATATATTGAAGTTTTCAATGTAAGCAAATTGTTATTGAATGATTGTATTAACATAAGTTATCTTTCACTAATACCTATTTCCTAGGGAAGAACATTATCCACTTTCATATTTGGCCTTATCGATTATGCAGCCCTGTTTCACAATAATATCGATATTCGTACCAGCCTCTCTAGTGGCATTGCGTTCAATATAAAATTTATCGTTTGCAGCGGCGGTCGCTCGTAAATATATTACGCGTTTTGTAACTAAACAAAAGACAATGAACAGAACATATTTGAGCACGCCGTCTTAGGATTTATTTAGCGAGGATCACGCCAACAAAGCCAATCTATACGGGTACTTAAAAGCCTGAAACAATTACCTCGCAAGGGTGCTTTCTCTCATTACGCTTTAGGTTTGAATTTATAGGAGTTGTAATTATTGTTCTTGCCTAATAACCAGGCATTGTGACTGCTGCATGGAATATTAGGAAACAACTAACCCAATCAAGTCTCTACCATTTAATTTCGACAGGTTACAATGGGCCCGATTGCGTTTCTTGTGTACACGTGTACTAAAACTGTAATTAGTTCAAGCGAAGCGTTTCTTTGTGAACTAAAACTGAAATTAGTTCAAAACTACCTGTCGAACTTATACTTGTCCGAATAAATTTGAACACATTTCGCGCGGTCTTAGATTCAGATGCTTATCCTTGTTGGGCAGTTTTAATGCGAAAAAGTGACAACCGTTCATTTCACATTCCGCTCTAGCGTATTGTCCTGTCTTGTTCACATGAACTAATTTCGGATTTTAGTTCACAAAGAAACGCAATCGAGACCAATGTTGTATTTTACGCCTTGTTAACCGTGTTAATCCTTCACTCATAAATCAAAGAAAGTCTGTAAGATAAGAGGTAAAGACTCCAATAAGGAAATTTTTAAAATCCTCAATATAAGCGATGAAATTTATTTATTTATTTATTACTCGTTCAAAGAAAAGTAGATACATCGTTACCGAAGTAAAGAATTTATACCATGTAAAAAACAGCTTAAGATTGACACAGTTTATGTAACAAATTGCGCTATGCACATCTAACGAGGCTTCTCAGAGCTGTATATGATGCAAATTGTGTAAAAACATGAATAAAATGTAAATAAATTTGTTTTCAGTCGTATATTACTTTATATTACATTTATTACATTACATTACATTAACGAAGTTTCCAATTGATGTCTAAAATCCACTCGTGGACATGTCAAAATAATTGTTTTAGGTAGTAAGTCTAGTTACTACTCTTTACTTAACATGTCAGAAGCTATAAATATAAATAAAAATAATCAAAATAGATCCCTAATACATGACATAGTCAATAATGCGAAGAGATACGAAGTAAAATTATTTATCGTAATATTCAAATATATTAGTAAAATGTTAAATAATCAAATTACACCTACGCGATGCATTTTAAAACTAAAAGTACAACAAATAAAATAACGAGATATTAAGGGCTCTACTTTTTTAAATCATTTAAATAGGCACAATATTTTAAAAGTCACGGCCCTCACTTTAATAATTATAACATTATGTAAGAACGGCAAAATGTAAGAGCCGCAAATTTATTACCTTTTCATTTCCCTTCCCATCGTCCTCCTTTTTAAACCTTTGCTTTTTAATAGAATTTAGTTTATTTTGATGTGGCGCATTATTTGCCCACAAATAATATTTTTTATGGTACTCAATATAATATAAGTTATTATATATTGTTAATATAATATAAGTTAATAAGGTTAAGTTAATAATTATCGATAAAAATGTCCACAAAGATAAGTGTTTGGATTTAAACCCCGTGAAAATATTTAGATTACACTAATGCACCAATTGATTACTCTTGAAATATTTTTCTTCTATCTATATGTCAAATAGGTATTTAAATACTTATATAACAAATAGGTATTCTATTTTTTAATAGTAAACTGTAATATTAAATAGAGTTCTCGCCTGATTTCTTTCAAATACTTAAAAATAAATAGTTCCTAAAATTGTAAGTAACCAATTTCGGAAATTACTGCTTGAAATCACAATATTGACGAACTTCAGAAAATGAATATTAGTAAAATACTAACTTTAGAACATGAATTTAGCGAAATACTTAACAGAACCGTTTTATCTCAATATCCCACACTAAGTCTCTCAGCATGCCATGTGTATCAATTATCACAAAGCGACTAATTATAAGGTTCGCCGTGGCAATCAACAAACAATGTTAAAATGAGAGGTAGACACGCACACGCGGCTCTGATACCCTCCCACGTGGTGCCCAAGCGGCGTCCTGTCAAGTGTCAGGCCCTCTCGTCTAGATATACTGCCATGATACGCGATAATGCAGTCTTGACGTTTCCAGAAATATATCTCTATATGCTTACGAGAAAGTTGAATTCGGCAATGAAACGAGACGCTTATTCTTTGTTATAAATATCACAATAACTCTTTTTAAATTAAATTATCAGACGTAGATATCTTTCTTCGCAAGTAGTTTCGAATGAGAAATATAGTTTCACTGTTTAAAGTCTACCAGAGGATAATCTACCTACGTCACTGGTTGGCCTAAATATTACGGCTTTTATTTTGCTCTAAGCCAATAAATTGCTGTAAGTTAATTTAAGGTGACAATATGCTGCTCAACTTTCACCGACCTTGTAGAAGAGCGAATTGTAGCGGCCGTAAGAAGCAAGCAAAACTAACGCAGCTATATATACACTGAAAAAAAAATAACAATATAATACACTGAAATACACATGTTTCAACAAGGATTACGCATATAACTATAACTGTGCTCCGTACGTATGAATTAACATGACTCGTAATGGAGTTGGCAATTATTGACGGTAATTACCGTATCGTAGTTTTAAAATATAATGTTATTTCATTACGTCGCGAACTTGGAATCTCGCTTCTAGCATCACAGCATGTAGTAGTGTACAAAAGTGCCTCGATATAAACGGCGATTATATATGAAAATAGTGTGTAAATACTCGATATAATCATGTTTTTGTTTTTTAATCAATCTCTTTTTTCCACTTTTGATAATTATGTAGACCTTACTTTTGAGACAAGCCTCGTAACAACTACAATTTTCCAAAATATTCGCCAGTAACGCCTGGAGGGAGGAAGGTTTCACCGCCCCCTAAACCTAACCTAACCTAACGTATTTCAATATTTCAATACTAACGTAAATAAATTCAATACAAAGTATGTACTACTCATATCAATGAGGCTTTTTAAAATGCAAATAATTAAGAAAATTAACCATTAAGCTGTTTTTTTTAAATTATGCTGACTTCTGATCTACGCGTTTTGACTCCAACTAGTCAGCTGGCATGAAACTCTTAATAGAGCAGATCTTCTTTTCGCATTTCAATAACACGATTTTTTGTGTAATTTGGACCATATTTACAATGTCGTTTAATCAAAAAATAACCAAACATGCTGGCTTTCGTAAGTTTCAAAATCTTATTTTTTTTACTATTAATTTTGTTTTATGCGGCAACACATGTTTGCGTTACGATAACATATCCCACAATAAAGCTGTTGGGAATATTGTTATATTATATATTATGTCATGTTTTTGATAACTTGTCTTTCGATTGTTATGGTTAAGTAAATGATTTAGAGCGTTGTTTTCCAAATGTTAAGCTTGCGATTTTCCAAAATTGTGAACCTTTCTAGATGTTATATTTTGTTATAGACTCTCGAACCTCTTAATATTTTAGCATATCTAGACCTCGAAGGCCTAACCAATTTAGTGTCATTCTATTACTAGCTCCTTTTCCCACCTAGGACAAGCAATTCGATGTAGGTCATCGCGCCATTTTGATAAATGTCACGGGGCATTGCATCTTCTCGTTCTTGAGCGCCACTCAGCATATTTTTCATAATGTGACCTACCGATTTTACTGTCGGAGTATGAAATAAAATAAACATTTTTTTTTGTTTGTCCATGCGTCGAGATCCCTTCGCCCACATAACGTGATTTCGCGTCGGGATAAATACACAACGCAGCGAAGCCACAAACCACGAGAGCCACACGGCCACGGCCAGACACGGTGGGACGCAACTTGTGACCTATCCCAACTCGTGCTGCCTGGTCCGCTATCTGCAGCCGACGATCGCTGTCTCGTCTACCTACTGTTGCCCTCTACCGCGCTGCCCACAAACGTTTCTCAAATATTTCATTATTTTGCTTTATTTTTTTTTTTTTATTATTTAGACATGTTTGAATTATCATCATTGTCGCTTGAATGATTATTGCTCGATGCATAATTTTATTTCCTTAAAATATTATCTTCACTTCTATCCAGATTGTTGGAAATGCATCATTTCTTTTTTTTAATAGACCACACTAATCTTCTGTCTGGCGGCCATGATCTATTCCCCTAATACTGAAATTTCTGTGAAACGCAACTTGTCGATGGCACTCCAAACATTGTTCCAAACATTGATTAATCTTCTCTTATGTTTAGTAGCCCAATAGATGGCGTCCTAAACACGCCTATACGTTATCATATCTCAGAATACAATAATAATAATATAATAATATAATAATAATATAATAACAAACAAATTTGTGAGTAGTCGCTCCTATTACTTTAATATTATTTACATAAATATATCAAATCTAATTTGATATTTAGGTTTCAATATATATATATATATATATATATATATATATATATATATATATATATATATATATATATATATATATATATATATATATATATATATATATATATATATATATATATATATATATATATATATATATATATATATATATATATATATATATATATATATATATATATATATATATATATATATATATATATATATATATATATATATATATATATATATATATATATATATATATATATATATATATATATATATATATATATATATATATATATATATATATATATATATATATATATATATATATATATATATATATATATATATATATATATATATATATATATATATATCAATTAGTCGCTTTAATGTTTAAATATCAAAATAGATGGCATTGTAATATTTCTTTATTTTTCTTAGAAGGGACAGAGGATGATTTCCAGCCGATTGCCAATTGTTAAAAGCCAATCGCTTTATTGTTTTCGTATTTTTTTATTAAATGGTTTATGACAACTACGCCTAAATAAACCTAAAACTTTCATCTATGTCAATCCTCCTGGATTAAATTTTTGTCTTCACTTTAGATATCAGGGGTAGAGGGAGGGATTAGAGATGGCACTCTGCTGCCCGCCTCTGGACAAGCTCATCATCCACTCCGCTAGACTTATAGCAAGACTGAAGTGTTTGGGCGAGTGGAAGCGAGGAGGGCACAATCATTCTGAGCTAAACCTCCTCCACAAAAGCCCATTCACACTGACCCAGGATCGACTACGGAAAAAAATTTCGGTAGAGAAATCCTATCAAATCCTAATCCCCACCAGGGAAGAATGGAAAAATCCGCAGTGGCTCCAAAGCCACAACGCAGACGCCTGGTTCACCGACGGCTCAGGAACAAATGGACGTTTTGGGGTAGGCTTGTATGGACCCAAAACCAACCACAGAATCAGCATCCCCATTGGACAATACGCCACGGTTTTCCAAGCCGAGGTATTTGCTATATTGGAATGCATAAAACTACAAAGTCGAATTGAGGTAAAAAACAGACAAATCCTTATCTCCCACTTCCCAGGATGGAAAAAATAGTAAAATTTCCATTTATCATGAATTTAATTTTTTTTTTCTATTTTAACAATGTAATCTTTAATTTTATACTTATTTTAAAATGTAAGATCTAAAACTATACGCCCGGGCACAAAACATATATGATGATATGCAGGTTTTTAAAAGCTTAACCGCCGGCATATTTCACCTATCAGCATGCGAGTCTGAGCGAAGACAGAAATTTTGTAGGCTGCTTGTAATTTTCGGATTTACGACTAATGTATCTTGGCTTTCGATAATATATCTTTGATATTAATTTTAATAGCTAATAAAATTGTCGATTGTTTGAATGGCAGCTCCTCGATCCATTTCAGGTACGGATCGGTGAATTTGTTTGGCGAAACTATTTTTGAAATCTGATGACACGTTCTACAGTTATGGCCTCTTGAGCCTATTATTAAAACTCAAATACGCTTGGTCCTATTTTAAACATTTCTGCCGCAATCAGTTTTCTTTTTAATTGAAGTACAACTAAAAAGTTGGTGACCGTACGACTAAAAATGGTTTTTTTATTTGTCCTTCTTTATGGCAGCTCCCTAATTGAACGTGTGGACGGCCCTCAAAGACCAAACAGCTGTTCCCATTGATACATAAAACAGATTGCAGAAAGAATTTTTAAAATTGGACAACGCGTTTTTAGCCAGCTAAACGTACACGTAGACAGACAGATTTTTTCTTTTTTTCTGATTGTAAATGTGTTGAAATGAGAAAAAATAGATTTTGTTGAAAACCTTTTCTTCTGTATGGTATATGCGTAAATAATAATACCTTTCCAATGTTGGTTAAAAAAAACTAAGACCGGAGATAACATGCCCTTTCAGCAGACAATATAAAATTTCTGTTGGTACCACCTCGTTACAGGTTGTTCCTAGTAAGGTAGTAAACCATAAGCTATCAGGTCTAAATCTCTTTTCGAGTCAGGCAGCAAAAGGAAATGTTTAATTATTATTTATAAAGCTAAGAAAAGGGCCTAAATAAATAAATAAAAACTGGGAATGGCATTTATATTAAATAATACTGATGCAAAGATTGGGAAAGTAGGCAAAGTGGGCGGGGAGGACCTCTCCAAGAGCGTGCGCGGAAATTAAATCCAAATTCGAATCCCAAAGCCAGGCAATTTGCCCAGAGCAACTGTGTAAGTTGTATTTTCGATAACGTGTATCTAAATTTAATCTTGCTTTGATTTCATTTTAGACGATAACGGTGTTTCATCAATTAAAATAACAGTACGTATACGAAAAATAAGACAGTATACTTAAGAGGCCACAAGAGACATAAAACAGTGTTGGGAAATCCGTTTTGTTTGAGCTTCTTATTAAATAATTAACTTTTTTAATTTTCCGGCAAAATGTTATGAACATGCAAAATTTTGTCGATCAGCTTGCTTAGTTTCCTTACATATTCCTTCACCGTTCATGCAGCTAGACTATGGAACTGTCTTCCTTCAAATATCAGAAAAGCACCAACGATTTCTACTTTTTAATTGTCTCTGAAAAAGCATTTCATGTCCCTAAATTCCTAGTTATCTTTAAAAAATGGCATATTTGTTTCTTGATTATTTTTTGGTATATAATAAGTTTTTTTGTTTATCTTATCTATTGGCACCTAAATTCTTACGCTTCCACAAAGGTTGACTGTAAAAGATGGTAATTTAGGCAATAAGTCAGTCTGTTGTATGTTTTTTCTTAGATGTGCAATAAAGAATTTCTATCTATCTATCTAGCTTTCCTTACTCTAACGATTTGGGTGGGGACAGAAGCCAATCTATCTACCTCCAGAGCAATTTTAACGACTACAGTCGTTACCAAGCTTAATAATATTAAACAACATTTTTTTTTCAGGAAATAGAGCTTTGACTATAAATTAGGCAGTAATC
Organism: Micropterix aruncella; assembly: GCA_944548615.1. Lineage (NCBI taxonomy): Eukaryota > Metazoa > Arthropoda > Insecta > Lepidoptera > Micropterigidae > Micropterix > Micropterix aruncella. Next base: position 16,082,306 of record OX155955.1, on the reverse strand, counting down.
GCAAAACATCAGCAATTTATTCTAGGCTGGAAGCTGGCAATGTATCAACTCTCCACAATTATAAACTCTCCAAGATTTGGAAAATGGGTGGCGTTTCTACTTGGGAGGGAGGAGCATTAAAAAGCTCCCTGTCCACTTCCTGTGCACGGCTTTAAATAGAAGTAGGAAAGTGCAAACCGCAGTAAAATAATTACCCGTCATAATGGAAAGCAGTGCGGCCTAAAACTAACGAGCTGTTGGCAGCGGCGGTATTAAAGCCAGTAATAGGACAAGATGAATTGGCGCCTTGAGGCCATCTTTGGGCGGCCGACTTGTGACAGAGCAGCTGACTCTTTTCTATTCACTGATATAAAAATATTCTAGATCGGCTGATCCATACAAAGAATACGATCCAAAACTATACCTAACGGTAGAGTTCCGATCAACGCAATATTGCCGCGACGTTATCAACGTCAGCAACTCAACGTCAGGTTCACTGACGAGCTAGTAACATTGGAGGCACGCGGCAGTATCACCCATCGGGCTGTAGTCGTTACGTGATCGCCGACCAGTGCAGTCGTCATTTGTTGCTATTATAATTGTTTCCTAAAAAAACAATTTACTCAACTCCCTTATAATTTCACCTCCAACTCTTTATGTGTTATTAGCACTGTACCATTGGAAGAAATACAAAAAACAGCTGAAACAAAAGAAAACGTCGCTGCTGTAAGCCAGTTAATGCAGGAAGATTAGCATGTGACATATCAGTACATTTGAAAATCTTTGGTCATTGACATAACTGAGATACAACAATTCTGAATGATGAGTTGGGTATCAGAAAGCTAGTTCCCAAAACTGGTAGTTAGGAAGTAAGGCTGCCCGATGATACCTTTTCCGGTGCCTCTAACGGGTTGCTGGTGAACTAGACAGTAGATTGTCTTGTCCCCAAGTCTTCTACGCTCATCCCACGGCTGAATAAATGATCTATATCGTTATACCAGTCTGGGGTGACGGGTTTGCCCGTTGTAGTGAACACCGTCATTATGTAGAACAGAAGACGGCTCTATTATTTTACGGCGTAGTTATTTTGTGATGGTTCTCCTTTAACTAACTAACTTAAGGAGAAATAAAGGCTATACATTATATTTAGCACCGCGTCAGGCGATGAAATGTGGATATACTCATAATATGAGCTCGCAAGAATGTGTCCTTTAGCTGTTTCAGTTTACTAAGATGAGCATAAGCCTACAAATTTGTCCATTCTCGTAAAGTAACGAAGGAAATAGTCACTTCGTTCCATCTTATTAATGCCATCACAAGAACAGAGAACGGTTACTACAAATGAGCGTTTGCCAAAAAATGAAAACCGAATTCCGTAGGGATAACTCATCTCAGTGTGCCCCACGTAATATTACTACCACATTAAACTAAATATATAACCACATATACACCATACTACTAAATAACTATACATACCACACAAACTTACTAATATTTCCACATCTTTGCATTGACAATTCGTTAATGTTGGTTTAAAGTAACATGTATTTCATTATTAGCTTTGATCGCGCGATTTTTTTATGTATACCAGTTGTAGTGAAAGCATTGAAATATTCCCTTTATCATAATTCCATTATCTTTTGGAAATGATAAAGCCAAAGGATTAATTCTCTATGGCAGGTCAATTCTCCAAAGCGCAGGACAGTCTTCTTTCTTCTTTCACTATTAAAATGGGATTATATTTGCAATTGACTGGCATAACGGTGGGCGGTTTCTCCGTCAGCAATGCCGCCACATTTGAAATCTCGATTCGCTTGAAAGTAACTCTATCTTGAAAGATAAGGAAAGGTACAAAAACTAATGTTTTTAAAAAATGACAGTGAAACAAACAAATATTTAAATTAATCCTTTTTAAGAAATAGCATAAAAGGGTGAAAAGAAAGCCTTTTGACGAAAGTCTAAAATTTTGTTTTAGCGATGGAGTGTTAAAACGCATATAATACAAGATATTCTGATTCTGAAAAGTGTATGTTTCTTACATCCTTCGTTCAAACAATTTAAAAGTAATCAATGGAGCCTATCTCCGTAGCAAACTTGAGTTTGCGTCTTCTATTTGGTCTCCTCAATATAATATATACAAACATCGAATTGAACGCATTCTAAAAGTTGGTGGAAGTTTGTAGGGCAATTATGCTTTAGGAAAAAAAAATTGTATAGAATCGTCAGAGGATAAAACAAATGATTTAAAATTTGAAAGCTTACCAGTCTATTACAGTCCATATTCTGTTGAAAATATGTAATTTTTCCTTCAAGCTTTTTCCGAAAAGCTGAAGATTCATCAGTAGACAGTGTATTCAATTATATTGCGCCATTGCGACCTTTATAGTGCGCAGCACAACCGATGCGCCATTGACCGATCCGTGACATGTATAGAGATGCTGACGCCACTCGTTCGATTATGAAGCAGTCTGACCATATGTTTCGAGTTCTTTATTGCATCCAATGTCTACTGATGAATTCTCAGCTTTTCCAAAACACTTTGGGGGTACTATTTAAAATTACAACTTTTTTAGTATGCCACCGCTAGATGTCCTGGAATCTGGCCTGCTGACTGTATTCTAGGGCGAAACTATTATCTGATCTGAAAGTATCAGCTTTTCCAAAACTCTTGCCCTTTTTTGTCGCTGTTTCCCTAATTATTTTTTCCTATTCTCTGTATTGGCTAACTGTAACATTTAAACGTCAGTGCCGTGTACTGCACTCCTTAACACTGTTGCCACTAACATTTACCATACACTGTAGTTCATTGGTTTCAGGTCAGGCGACCAGGGTGGCAATTCTTGAGAGCTGATGAAATTTGGAAAATTAACAAACTTACCTAAATTCAAACGTCCATAGCTTATTTCAATTGATTTCATACTCAGTTTTAATTTAAATCCATAAAAAAATATTTAAATTTTATTTATATTATCAAAAAATTACAAAAGAATAATTACAAGAATGGTATCTTGTGTCTTTCCTCGCTAGACAGACTCTGCTCCAAGAAAAACACTAGTATCTGTCAAGAAATAATTTAATGGGAGGATAATGTTGAAGCACCAAAGCAACACATCGTATAATCTTTATAATAATTTTTTTTAATCGTTAAAAGAAGATCTAAAATTTCATTTGATTAAAGTTTATTTAATAATCTCTATATTTGATAAGAAATGCACGGGGAAATATCGCTGAAATCGAGCTAAAATAGAAAATTTCAGAAAACTATTACTAAATTTACAAATCCTTGTCTCAATTTCTATGTCTGTAAATGGATGAATCATCTAAAAGAGTTTAAAATCTTTTAGGTTTAATTTGTTTTAAGTAAAATTTTGCGAAAAAACTATAGAAATTTAACATTTTTATTAATTTGGTTTACAGTCCCCTGATTGAGATGGCGCAATTCATTCATTCTATCACAATGTCATCTTCCTTAGAAGATTGTGCCAATCGTAGAAGAAGATTCTTATAGTAACGTACGAGTATTGACTCGTTACCGGTTAAGTGATGTTCGTATTGTCCGGTAACGGGGGTTCGTGGATGCCAGCATCCCCTCTCTGTCTGGAAGTTGCTTCAATTGAATTGTAGCAAATGTAATTCTCAGCGGAGCCATGCTACCTACCAGTAATTGCACCTACGTTTCGTGAGCTGAAACCAAACTGGCAAGCGCTTCGTTGCACTTATTATTCTCAAAGGACTAAGTATATCTCTACTAACGCAAACAATCATATTTCTTAGGTAAAAGAAAGAAATATGCCTAGTTACACAAGTATATTTGCATATAAAGCTATGTGCAGACGTGCGAGCGCAGCGCACTCCGAGCGTAAGCTTGCCCACAGGGTCAATCATCTTCTATCTCTATAAAATTGAGGATGAAAAACCAGGGATCCAAATGGCTGCCAGGATTCTTCTCGGAATATAATATCATGTAAAAAAAATAATACCTAAACACTACTCATCCCATTAAGGGTTGTCAGTTGCTAGGGTGAACCCGCCACCCCCGAGAGTTATAACGACATATTGATATACTTTCTTCCATGGGGTCAACGAAAAGACTTAGAGGACAAAATCACTCCACACTCCAACTTTTCCAACAGCACGTAAAAGTCCAACGCCTTACCTCCAGGCCCTGGGAAGTACCACCCAACGGGCTTTTGATACGCCCTTACTAACAGATTTGGACGAATTTATCAATGCCCCAGTCTGGTCTCAGTTTCGAGGTCACTTGCGCGGCCTCTGCCTGTTGATAGCGGTAATTCATAGATCAAACTTATCGCTGATCCGAGGCGCCGTTTGCCCGTTAGGCTCACTCGGGATCAAATGGTCAACGGATCGTTTCTAAGGATAGGTGACGCCAGGTTAACAGCTAACCCATTTTTTGGAAACGGACGTCTCAAGACTCCCCCGGTTATTCGCTAGATTGCGTAAGAGATTAGATTCCGCCCGAGGTGTTCCCTCGGATCCGCACTTTCGATCCCAACTGTCTACGACTACAGGTTACAGCCGCAAGCAGAGGTCAAAGCGGCCCTTCCAGGTTGAGTCCCCTTACGATGAGGCTACCGGATGGGAGCCGAGTCACGAGTTGGGCCGAAAACTGCATGGAGGCATTAGAAGCCTATCGTCCTCATACAGCGATAGTTTCAGTTTTTACACAGACTCTACCTGGAATAAAATCGGCAAATCCTTAAGAAAGCTTTTCCTTAATTTTGCTTTGGTCCTTCATAAAATCAAGCTGAATCGTTATGAACATTTCTGTAGAATTCAGTTGAAAATGATTCCAGCTCTTCAAAGGTTTCCATATTTACCTTTTTAGGTCACTGATCACATGATCTTGCATTTGACATGATTTAGTTTTTGGACATCGCATCTCAAATTCTATGGTTTCGAAAGCAAAGTGAATGGGTAATAAAGCTGACGCTGACATGTGGCAAGACAGCTGTCCTAAGCCTACTATAGGCGGTCGTTAGTCTTGAGTCCACTGCTCACCTCCCCACAGAAGTATAATAATAGTATTACATGGGCCCGACTACGGTCGGTGAAATCCATGGCAGCTCCGTTTGTATTTATTTATTAGGGTTTCCTATTATATAAAATATATTATAAGGCTATAGTATGTAAATATAAATATAGTATAATAATAGAAATACAATATGGTAGATAAATATAAGGCTATATTTATTTTATCGAAAGCTTTTGAGAAGCCGGTTGATTACGACGTAGTCAAGTGTTAACTTTTATAACGAAGCTCTGCCTTTGCAAAAGCAGTTACATTTCAAACAAGGATCTAATAAATCATTGTATAATTACTTGCTATACAGCCGGAAACGACGTAAAATAAATAAAAAGCGTTCATTAGAAAGATTCTTTAAACTTGAGAACTTCGGAAAGGAGTTATTCAAATTAATGGTAGCGATTTGTTACGCGTTACGATGCGATGAAGTAAAGCTGGTTTCACGCTAATCTTATAGCAATATCAATTAGGTCCTTACACGGTGTAGTCTGACCAACGAATCGTGGCTTTGGATAGCAACCTTTTCAAAAAGGTTAACAGCCGTATACGATCGGATCAGGTAATATTGAGAATGTATACTGTCCGTTAATGCAAACATCTCGAAAATTTCATGATATTTGATAATGATAGGGTTTACAAATATAGGGGCGATAGCTTGCGAGCCGGACGCAGCGCCGCTTTAACGAGTGCCCGTGCGAGTGAGAACGAGTATGATAGAAGCGTCACATTGTAATATTACACGAGTATGTTTTGTTGAAGGAGCGATCGGCCGCAGGTTAAGATGTTTCGGCAAGTCACTGCAGGCACCGAACGAATACGTCGAGACCTTTTGAACTTGATACATAATACATATCAGCTAAACCAGTTGACAGCGTTTAGATTCCAGCAGCCGCTACCACACCTTTTTTTTGTTGTTTTCTTACTTTTTGCATCTAAATAATGTGGAGTTAAATACAGCTCTTAGTATTTAAAGTGGGCTTAAGTAGTTAGCTTTTACTGTTTTTAACCCAAGAAATTTAGTGGTTGTTCTGAAACTTAATAATAATACTTTTTAGTAGTGGAAATGGCGCATTATTTTGGGTTTTATTTCGTTTCTGTTTTCAAAATAAATTAGGTGGTAAATGAAGCATAGCTGCTGTTAATTAAATATAACTTTATTAGCTAGTGCTTTTGGTTGTTCTTTTAGAAAATATTTGGTGGTTATTATAAAACACAGTTCAAATTTTTCAGAGGTGTGGGTCTCTAAAAGAAAATCACGTATGAAATATTTTAATGCAGTCACTAAGAAATGAATAAATATGTAATAGAATAATATAATAATAAAGACTATATACTAATTTATAATAATCTTTTAGTAATAGATTTAATATCATAGAATTGTTAATTTTCTCAATAATTAATCTTAAATAGATACACAGTTAGCTTTGGATATATGATTTGATTTCATATCAGAATTTTTCGTATCTGAAAATAGCAAGTCATACAATGTAGCTCCTTTTTTCTAATATATAAACGTTGACTGTTTCTGGGTTCACAGAAACTATACCCATTCGTGCACGATATAGTGTGCAGCTCGCTTAAGTCGTAGGTGGTGCATGCGTGCTCACATACGTAAACATTGCGCATTCATGATTGCAGGTGGCGTGAAGCTGCGTCTTCTTAGCAGCGCCTCAGCTTAAATGACATGTCATTACTAACTTAGGCTGCGTCGCGGCAGACAGTTTGCCTGCTTATCTGCATTATTAGCTCCTTAGCGAGAGGCGCATCTGCATCTCGCCTGCTTGTTAGCCGCATTTTTATCTCGCGCCCCCTCCCGCTAATATGGGTGTAGTGGCATCAGGATTATCGATAATTGAACGATTTTGCCGAATTATATTTCGTGACTGATAACTTCGCAGTGTACGCAGGTTTTGCCTAAACAGAATTAGCAGATAGATCATGACATATACTAAAAAATAAAATTGTCTAGTTTTTCTGTGGCAATTGCGTTGGGCAAAATAAAAATCATTCAACCGTGCGCGTGAACATGGATTTAGTTGAAAGCAAACGCTTTTAAACAAAATAAAGTTTCTCTACTTTCGACAATGTTCACCTGATTACTCCAAAAGCTCGATCACATGAGAGGGTCACATGTGGGTCGTCGATTACTTCGCACCATTACTTCGCACCATTTTATGATTTCCGCCTGTTATGTTTAGAATAAATAAATAAATAAATAAATGATGTCATACAGAGGGAAAACTATTTTTTTTAAAGACTATATCGCTGTTTTTTACAATTATAAATAAGATAAATAGAGGGCCATTATTTTAAAAAATGCACTATTAGAAGGAAACGTCGAGTTTGTTCCAGAAAAGTACAACATCTCCTTCTGAAATGGATTTTTCACCTGGCTGACTACTGGATTTAGTTCAGTTGATGAATAGATTTAAAACAAATAAATATACTAATAAGAATAAAAACACGACGGCCGTTACAGAAAGCGAAATATTGTATTTATATTTATTTTCATTGCGGCTTTTTATAAAATATTTGTGATTTATCCATTTATTCAAATAGATACATGTATATTTCCGGAATATACTCAATCAGGCATTTCATTTGACACTAAACACGATATATTTATGTTAATTTATTGACATTTGGACATTTAGACAACCACCTTAATATTTAGTTAATTAAGACACCCGGGATGACATAATGTTCCTAACACAATCACACAATTCTAAATCGGTTCAAACGTTTCAAAGTTATGTTGAAAAAAGAAACGAAAAACCAACATAGATTAACCCTGAACACTCGTTTTTTGTTGGGCAGTCTTATAATACAGAGAATTTGTGCTAGTGTTTGAGTTAAAATATAAGGTTTAATGTTTAAAAAAATATATTTTTTATTTGAAGTCGGAATCCGATTGCTATAATAGAAAGTTAAATATAAGAAAAATGTTGAATCGTATATTTTAGACAAATTTTGTAGAGTTATATATAAGGTGAATATATTAGAGTGTTGCTATATAAGAAGAATGTTGGCAAATGCAATAACTGGATATAGATTGTTACAATTGCTGAAGGAAGCCGATCATATAACCTAAACTTTCAATGTCTGGATATTTTTAATTTATATTCAAATACTTGCTTCGAAGAAATTAAAAATACGATAAACAGCCTTCGGGTTTGATTGGTATTTCTTCGTCCGTTTGGTACATAGGTAGGCTGTCTTAATGGTTGCTACACTATAACAATGCTTTCTAGCCATTATATTTTCTATAAAAGTTCATATGTATATTAACATTATAAATACATTGTGATGTATATTATATATATATTTATATTAACTATACTTTTACATTTTATTGTTACCTTATCGTATTTTTTATATTAATTTATTATTTGTGTACGTGTATGTATGTATATATTTATGTATGTTATATAACATCATATATCTTATTTACATCTACCTAACTCATAATGTGGCTTCCCTATCCCTTTCCCCTTAAACCTGCATTTTTTTCATAGCTCATTGCGCTGTAACAAAAGATTTAGTTTAATTGTGAAAACTTTTAATTGGCATTAGATTTGTATAATATGTGTTAGCATTAGGTATAAAACGCAGTAAGTTTTCCGAAAAATAAAAATAAAATTAAAAAAAATATCAACGCTTGAAAAAAAGTTTTTTTTTATAACGCTAACGTAAAATTAATTTTTCTATCAGAGTCCATCTACAAAATATAAAATAACTTCGTATCTTACAAATGAAATAGTTTTTCGATTTCTTAACAATTGAGAGCATGGCTTATGGCATGTTTCAGCAACCATGCATTCTAACCCGCCTAGATACGGGGCATTTAAGTCCTAGTTAGGTGGGCACTGAGCATTAGCTGCATTTCGGTGTTCAATTTTTCCGAGTACATTGATAACAATGGGGCTAAATGTACAAACAAATAAATGAATAAAGTATTTTTTTAAATAAATAAAAAATCATGTGTCATGTACTGAGGTACCATTTAATGAGGTAGATTTAAAGAATTGGCTAGAGTTGAAGGATGAGAAAGGAGGATGATGGTTCTCTGAATCGCAAACGATCTATCAGCAGGGGGTGCTTACCGTTTACGTATAGAAGATTGCGGCGCGAGCAGTGGACAGTAGCCGCGCCGCACATTGCAGGTGTGATGAAGTAGGCTTTCCGCGTACTACTGCAGTAACAGAGGTCCCCCGTGATCTCGATCGGAATGGTGGGCAAGCGCAATGCAAATGGCTTTCCGGGAAGGCCCCGGCGCGCGCTCGGCAGCAGCGCGTTCGTCGCGATAGCCAAGCCATAGTACCAGAACGCGCAAATGAAGCGTTTCGCATTGTGCATTATGAATAGCGCGGTGACACGAGTCGCTTTGTTCTATCAAAAAGTTGAAATGTACGTGGTAGCGCGTGGATTTGGTTTGGAATAAAAAAGGGTAGTGAACTGTATTTGCGGTACTTTGGAATAGAAAAGTTTGGAAAATGAGATCTCGATTACCTTATTAAATGCCCGTTTGCAGCTTCGTAAATCAGCTTCTCAAGTCACACATCACAGGGCGGCGGTAATTTAATTGTCAAATATACATTATTTCACGAGCACTAATTGTTTCGTTTGCGTACAGATTTTATATATATATGTATATATATATATATATATATATATATATATATATATATATATATATATATATATATATATATATATATATATATATATATATATATATATATATATATATATATATATATATATATATATATATATATATATATATATATATATATATATATATATATATATATATATATATATATATATATATATATTGTAACATTTAAATCTTTATATATAGTTATAGAAACCATAGAAACTATAAAAAATGTAAAAAAGGTAAAAAAGAAGAGAAAGTTTCAGAATTTCTTTATTATACAAAGGAAACGTTACGTTCTGCACAGAAGAAGTCCGTGCAGCTAAATACATAAAATGCAGATAAAAGATATTAAAAATCAATAATAAAAGAATATAAAAAGCCCTTAAAGGGGAATCAGAGGTCGGCTCTCCGTTCATGCTTCAATTATGGATAAAAATTACAATTAAAATAGTTAAAACATTAAAACACAATAAAATGATGGCTCAGGTAGTGGGAAAAGGTTTGAATTTCGCGCCAGGTAGTTTCACTGCTGTCCGCAGGGCTGCAGTTCCCACGGCGAACGCCAGGCGCTGACGTCTGTCCCGCGCTCGGCGTGCGACGGTACGATACTCCGCAACTATCGTACTGGTACGATTCGAGACTCGGGTTATTATGGAGAAGCGGGCAGAATATCACGCCTGTCTCGAAGGGGCGAGAAGTAGGGCGTAGCACGATGTGGCGGTAGTGTGTAAGGCGTCATGCGGCGAGAAGTAGGGCGTGCGATCACGAATATCGCCGTACGGTAAGGCAAACCGCAGCGCAGATCACAACCGCCGCTGTAGAATTAATCCACCGAAGATCCAGGCGTAAAGGGACCCAAGCCTACGCAGGTGATAAGGCCGTTTTCAATCCTCCGCGGAGATCCCTGCAGCCGTAGAAAGGCTTCATTACAATATTATCGCGCCAAGAACGAAAACGGATCATTGAAAGGAACAGCGACTATCACCTCAGTCCAGTCGTTGATTTCCGATACATCGTCAAACGATCCAAATAAAAGTCACTTAATAGTTCTAACATCGAGCAAACTCACCAGGTAATAGTCCTAAATCACACACAGGGCGTGCGATCACGAATATCGCCGTACGGTAAGGCAAACCGCAGCGCAGATCACAACCGCCGCTGTAGAATTAATCCACCGAAGATCCAGGCGTAAAGGGACCCAAGCCTACGCAGGTGATAAGGCCGTTTTCAATCCTCCGCGGAGATCCCTGCAGCCGTAGAAAGGCTTCATTACAATATTATCGCGCCAAGAACGAAAACGGATCATTGAAAGGAACAGCGACTATCACCTCAGTCCAGTCGTTGATTTCCGATACATCGTCAAACGATCCAAATAAAAGTCACTTAATAGTTCTAACATCGAGCAAACTCACCAGGTAATAGTCCTAAATCACACACAGACTCCCCGGGATCTCGTTCGGAATCAAGTCGGATTCAAAATGACCCAAATTATCTTTTGGCTGGTAGACCGCCAAACTTTTGGCGGGCCCGGGCAAGGAAACCCCTTATGCGATACGCGCGAGTTTTTAAAATCAAATTCGACATTTGAATTGCGTTATATTAAAATATTAAAATCATGTGATAATAAAATTGATTTATATTTATAGTGAAAACTATGATGATATACCCATATTGCACTATCCTTAATTTAAAATCTGGAATCCAAAATCGTAAAGGAACCAACGATCTTCGAATGCTGTCAATCTACATTCCACAATTCCATCAGAGAATAATTAAAATATTCTGAATGTAAATTTATCAGCTAACAAAATAATTAGGAATTATGACCAAAAGACTAATCAACAACTATAACTAAATAATTAACCACTTTTCCGAACATCGTACAGTCTCCTTTGTTTCTGGCAACGATTCTCATCGAATCATCGCAGACGTCACTACTCGCTTCTGATTGGTCAGCCGCGCGGAAAAATCTTCAGCTGGAACTGTCAAAAATTGAACACGACGCGACATTGATCGATGGAGTGAATGAATATTGTGGAAAAAAATTGTGGAAAAGCAAATCGGAAAACGCGAAATGCGTTACAATATATATATATATATATATATATATATATATATATATATATATATATATATATATATATATATATATATATATATATATATATATATATATATATATATATATATATATATATATATATATATATATATATATATATATATATATATATATATATATATATATATATATATATATATATATATATATTTGATAGTTTTGTGTATATATTCTTTTTAGAATTGATCAATAAGATGATTATAAAGTAAATAATTATAAAAGCCACTTACATCGTGACGAAGGATTCCCTTGATTTGTACCTAAAGCATTCCCGAATCCGATCAAGGGAATCCTTCGTCACGATGTAAGTGGCTTTTATAATTATTTACTTTATAATCATCTTATATATATATATATATATATATATATATATATATATATATATATATATATATATATATATATATATATATATATATATATATATATATATATATATATATATATATATATATATATATATATATATATATATCGGATACTTTCACATTGTAGATGACAGGGAGATGACAGGTGGAGCTAATGGGCCCTTGCTGTGTTGGCCACGTAGACCCATTTTGTTCAGGGTTGGTCACATCCGGCGGCCTCCACGCATGAAGTGCGAGCCCGGGAAAGACTCTGGCCTTTGAGCTATTTTCCACTGGGAGTCAGCCTGCTGGCGCTCCTGGACGGTCTGCGCACCGTGCGGCGTAAGCCAATCGATTGTGCATTCTGACTAACAGTCGAGGGAGTCTGGAAGCAGTACTGTTTCCTATAGAGCGGGGGTGGTTGCGGACCTTACGGCGACGGAGAGGACCGCGCAAGCGACCTCGAACTCTTAACCAATCGAGAGACCGGAGTAATCTAGTCGCAATTGGAAGTAAGGGCGTGAGTGTACACCCGCTGTACACTCTTACGGGCATGTGGCGGAGCTTGACGGTGGACTGTTTTGTCCAAGTCTTCTGCGTTCTCTCACGGGAGATAGAACAACTAATAGTTAAAACTTCCTGAGGTGACGGGTTCGCCCCTTGTATTTGACAACTCTATTTGTAGATGTAGATGACAGTTTATTATTAATTATTATTAGCTCTAACTAGAATGAAAAAAATAAAACCTACAAAGCCACACCTCGACTTTTGGGCGAAATTCGAACCGGGGCGAAAGAGATCCCAAATCGACTATGAAAAAACCCCCGCATTTTTCAGTCCAACACAAGGTTCGTTAAGGCTTGAGAAAAATATGATTCTTCCACATTTCACGTGGGGAAGAAGGTGGGGGGGGGGGGGGGTAAAGAATAAACCCCTCGACCCCGCCCTTTCCCCCACGTCTATAACCTTACGTTATAGTGATAAACCTCATGTCGAACACAATTTTAGCGAATAAAGCCCCTCTTAATGTCCACAATTCTTTGTGTGTGAGATTAACAATCGGTGCGACAATCTGGTAAACGAATTTCTCGCAATCTCCTCTATTTACTATTCTCTCTAGTCGCAGCAGTGGCAACAATGGCTATAGCTGTACGGTACAGCCCCACACACAGGCCATGATAAGAAGCGCAATTATCGGCATACGGAATACGGTGCCCGGCCAGTAGTATATGAGCTCGCTGCAGTGACCAAATACCCAGCAAACCAGATGATAAATAATCTATCTATGTTCTCGATGTCTACAAATTATCGATATGTAAATTATTTTAACGTAATGTCGATTAGCAGCTGGAAAACACTTTACTAAGATACTCGAGAACATCCATTGCTACGAAACCCCAGATTTCCAGGTTATATATAAAAAAACAAAATGTTGCGACATTTTCAATCAAAATTCCTCGATAATTTCGCAAATTGTAATTTGGACAATAGTACAATAATCAGTCAGAATTATTGGATTATTTCATAAATTATCATATCGACAGATATATTTTTTAAAATTAAAAATACAAATAGTAACAATTTAATAATGATAATAATAGTCAGTCGCCAATAAGTAGAATTTACAACGATATAGTAGTCAATAAGATACAGATGATATAGTAGTCTAATAGTAGAATGATATAGTAGTCAATAATTTTTAAAAAACAAATACAATCAAGAAAGTGTCAAAAAAACTGAGAAAATTCGATATTGTCAAAATCTTTAATGAAATAAATTGGGTTTTTTTAATAAAATAAAGTCTATTTTTTGTTAGGGGCTCTCTAGACGATCAACCATGCTTGTAAATCATCGCGTCGCGGGCTGGGAAGGGATCGTAAACCTCAGGAAATATGCAAATATTTTTTTACCAAAATATTTACCAAAAATACCTTATTTTGTAGTTTATACCAAGGAGTCACGTTAATTAGAGGTAGTTTAGTGATGAATGCCGTGACTCCCTGGTATAAAACTTCAAAATTAAGCATATTTGGAAAAAATAAAAATATATATTTGCATATTTCCTGCGGTTTACGATCCCCTCCCAGCCCGCGACGCGATGCTTGATAAGCATGCTTGATCGTCTAGAGAGCCCCTTAAAGCAAACCTTTCCAAGGCCCAGGTGCATAAAGGAAATTTATTGTAAAATAGGTTAAATTGACGAAGAATGCTTATTTACATAGTGTTTCTGGTGGAAACAATATCTAAGTACGATATGTTAATGAGATAAGATATCTGCAGTGAGCTCTTGGACTAATCGGCATGGCGCCCGGCGGGACCTCGATTCCGAATAATTAAAGCGTTCTTCAGATTGCGTGCTAGAGAGTTCGCTTTGTGGCGACAGCATGTCACGATTTCTAAAACGTTATAATTGCATCCGACCAGACGATGAATGCCGAATGGACTACAGGCCGTAGGGACAAGACGCATGGAGTCACACTGACTATGTCATTTGAAGGTACGGCAAATAACTTATTTAGAAGCTGAACGCGAAGGGACAACGTAAGAATGGCGGATTATCCAGAATTTAAATTAAATCGGGAGTATTATTATATCCTAACCTGCGGATATAATTATGACTATAAGAGCTGGGAACAGTGAAACCTTTCCATAAATCTGATGGAAAGAGACATATATCTCAACAAGGAGGAGAGAACGAAATTTTCTAATATATCAAGAAGCATCGCGGTACCTCGTATAATACTGATCGTGTAAAATTATTTAGGTTTTCAGAAAGATATTCACGCGGCTTATGAACAATATCAAGCTCATAACCTGATTTTTAATATTAATTATTATCCAGTGACGACGTACAAAAGGTGGGTATCTAACTTAAAGTTAATAAAGTGAAATACCTGGGAGTTTCTTTGTCCATTCTTGCCCCTCAATGAGAAGCACGCGCCAATTTGACCTTTATTCTATTGATTCGTTTACTATGGATGATTAGCGCCATGAGGCAGGTTATGATCGATTTGGATGATTTACCATTTTTGAAATGGTGTGACCATCTTCGTAAGCCTTTTCCCACTAACTATTGAAATGTGTGTATATTTGTTTATTAATATCTAAATTGTGCTTGCGAATTGGTCACTTCTTCACCTTTATATATTTGTTTCTGTCCAAAACCTGTTCGGACTATTTTAGAAAATGAAGCTCTCATTTCAGCCCTCTAATAGTATACAAACAATGGCAATAGTCCCTCATAGCATTTTTCCAAAATTATACAATTTGACATATATAAAACATGTAAATTATATAAACAAAAATTAGAACATAAATAACATAATTATATAAAACACATAGAAGCAAATATGGAATATAATTTTATAAAATATCCAAACGATACTTCGATCCAAATTGTTTCATAAGTCTCTCATGAGCTCTTTTTTTTTAAAATCCAAGCTTTCACAAAGTTTGCTTGATTCCGCACTCGGAAATCCTCATATCAACTTGAAATGAGACGTCGCCAAAAATCGTCAAGAATAGAAACGAATCGTGAATGGAGTACGAGATCCAGCGGCACCGACAGCATCATATTGGTTGCCAGGGTGACCCCTCCCCAATCGCCGGCTACGGAATAAAGAAGAAGATGAAACTGTAAATACACATCCACTTGTTCTATCAGATATAAAGCGCCTCTCGTCCTGAAGAATCGGACGCGTCCAAATGACATGTTCTGTAATTGAATGGTCCGTTCGACCAAAAGTCTTCGACGAGTCTTAGCTTGGCAAGTTGGCCTTTTAAATCTCCTTGGCCACTAACATTTCTTCAGCTAATCGTGAAATCTTCAACCGCTAGTCTGCCAAAATTAAATCTTCAACTTTCTTATACATTTCTGGAGTCGTGACTGTCGCGTGTCGCCCATTGTGAGAATCGTTTTAAATTGACTCTGTGCCCCGTTTAAATCGCTTATATCAAAATTAACTTCTGCAAATTAACACATTGCGTTTGTGGATCTCTTTCGGCTTCTGTCATTTCTTTATGAAATAAAATATCACCAGTCGCTGCTCCAAATCGAGCGATTTCTTAGTAGGCCTGATCACACATTAACAACTTTGTTATGTTGTCACCACGGAGGAACAATTTGTAATTGATATTACATTGCGAGAGCAGGCCATTTCGTTGCTCGATGGTTGGTACTTTAAATGTTACAATGACAGTAAGATGAAATTATACCCCTAAGAAAATTGATTACATAGCGTATTAGATTACTCCATGTCGTACTACTATTTGGCAACTAGGATTTTACTACGAAACGCAACGTGTAGATGGCACTCATAGTTACAAAGCTAATGAATGGTTACATAATAGCTCTTATTATTTTAATAATATTCACATAAAGATGTCAATGTTTTATTTGGTACGCAGGTTTCAAAAGGTAATAATTACTAATTTAATGTTCAGAAAGGCTAATAGACGGCATGCTTTCTCTCTGTACTATTTCCGGGGTTTAATCAGCCTATATAAAAAATGCGATAGACGTCACTAATGTTACTTTTCTTATCATTGGTTGAATTATTGGATTTAATTAATCAAAGGGTCCATTATAAAGAAACCATTCATTATCAATGTAATTGCCTCGCCGTCACTGCTATCAGAGCCACCTGCATTTCACCGGCGAATATGGGTTGCGAAATCGTACTACGGAGTTGAGAAATCTATTACCATATATGTATAATCAATTCGTCAGTGATACGCATGAATTTGTTTGAACACCTTCATAACGTGGTCGATAAATTATTGAACGATATTAGTGGTTATTTTTATGAAATCACAAATGGTCAATTATATTACGAGTACATGGCTCGGTTCGATTATTGAGTCGTGACTGTCGCACCTCATACAGCGATAAAAAGCCTGACGCGCGGAATAACACGCGCTAAAGCGGCTAACAATCAATACACCATAAAGTCGTCGCATCGGGAGTGTTACATTTTTAAACACACTCACTGGCGCATTGCCTGCATGCCAACAAAGTGCAGTATCGTTCGTCAATTAATCTATGTAATCGCATCAAAATACACTTAGATTAAAACCTTGGGAAATCGCCAGTTAGAACTAGAAGTTTGTTGATTAGTCAGTTCAATGCTGTATGAATTATTATTGAGAAAGTCTTGGTTGAGAGAGAGAGAAAGAAAAAGGTTGAGGTAAACAATTTTCAAGGTATACAATTTTTGAAGTACCCATATTATGAATTACTATTAAGACAACAGGGATACGCTAATGGTGGGGGCCCATGGCCTGTTAGCTGCCAGGTCGCGCCAAACGTTGCCATGCTTATCGAGGATTGGCGCGGCTGGAGCCGGGCGGTATATCTTTCGTTCGACCACTCCATCATGTCCCCGCAGATACGCACGGCCATAAACGAAATGAATTGTGAGTGAATGGGGGATGAATGAGTGAGACCGACGCACGTGCCCAAGGCCGTCGTTGGGACGGGCGCCCTTTCGCCGCGCCGCGCCTTTAAAATAAAATTACCGACTACCAATGGATCGGACAACCAGCGACACACTAGCGCAAGCGCGACGGTTCCCAAGACCTATAGGCTTGGCGCGGTGTAGTTTGGCCTGCGAGATAGTACGCCGTGGGAACACGGCTTAACATGTCCATATTCAGTTCAGTATAAAAGTTATGGTCGCAAGTGGAACGACCTTGAAACGAGCTGGTTTGTTGTAAATATTTCCCAGTAAATATCGGTTAAATTGGATAGATCCATTAAGTTTTTCGATGACATATATTAATCAATAAAAAATTGATCGAAATTGTCAAATAGCCCATATAATCCATACAATACAACTTGTTTTCCTAGGAGAAAAGTGCCAAGAGAAAATATTGTGAACCCAGACATAATTATAAATGATAGGCAACACAATGTAGTCATAGTTAGCTATGAGTTATACGAAACTAAAATTTGATGTACCTGTATTAAATGTTATTGTGGCCGACGTTTTATGACTTCTACGAGTATATTAAAAGGAATAAAAACACGGATGCCCTTACATAAAGTATTAATAATTATTTTTATTACGGTTTTTTATGAAATATTTGTGGTATATGAATTTATCCATATAGATACATGTATATTTCAGGAATGTACTTAAACAGACCTTTTATTTGACATATTTATGTTACTAATATTTTTTATCTATAAATTCCAGCCTACCTTTCCTCAATATCAAATTCACATCAATTTGTTTAACATTAATGTATTTAAAAAATTATTATAGGAAGGTCAGTGTGTATCTTTGGTGTTAGATATATGTAGTGTCGTGTTTGTCGCCGATTCCGTACCTCTTCAGTTTCTCCAGAAGCGATGTATGATTAACGGAGTCTAAGGCTTTTGATAGAGATCGAAATATAACCAGTGGCTTGAGTGAGTTTTCAATTTCTAGTATTTGTTTAACTATTTTATAAATAGCCGTTGTAGTCCATTAGTTTTCCTGGAACCAATTTGATGATTTGAAATTAGCTTGTAGGTTCTTGGATTTGTTGGAGCCCTGTCGGTCCAACATACCCACAACAAAAAAGTAACGGTATCGCGGGTAATGCAGGTACTGCTTGATAATGAAGCGTAGTCGCGGTAACTATCCGCCAAAGAAATGATGTGTAGTGCGCGATAACTATCCGCCAAGGGAATGATATCGATCGATTGAAATGTACTACGTTTTATACCGTGAGCGGTGATGTAATAGCTATGAGTGGGGTGCGACATGTGTATCAATCAGAAGAAATGACATGAGTCATCGCTTGACTGTGCATAAATTGCCGAATTTAGTTGGAAATTAACTGCAGCTGACTCGTGTAGATTTGAGCGAGTTTGCGGTTTCCATTCTGTGGAAATTACTTTTTTGTTGTGGGTATGTTGGACCGACAGGGCTCCAACAGATTGAAGTGTATTAACTGTAAAATATATTTTTTTTAATATTTTAGAGAAGTATAATAATAAAGATATTTAATCGGTTATTTTTAAAGTCGGGAGGTATTAAATGTTTGGTGAATGTAATTTTACAGGCGTCTGTCTGTATGGCAGTTCTCCGTCCATTGCAATAGTGCGCATGTAATCCTAAGTTGGCGAAGGCATTTTTTAAATAGAATAATCCGTCTTTGAGATATTTTGGCATCAGAAAGTGGGCAGGCCGATACCATTTTTTACACGACTGCCCAACAAAAAAGCAGTGTAATGTGTTCAGGGTTAATCTATGTATGTTTTCCGTTTCTTTACTCCACTATAACTTCTAAATGCCAGAACCGATTTAGAAATATGTGGTATTGTTAAAACCATTGTGTCATACCGAGTGTCATAGGGTATCTTAACTGTCAAAATATCAAGTATATAGATGTCTAAATGTTCAAATCTTCAAACGTCAATAAATTAAAATAAATGTATTTTGTTTAGTCTCAAATGAAAGGTCTGATGGAGTACAATCCAAAAATATATGTATATATATGGATAATTACATAAGCCACAAATAGTTTATAAAAAGAAACCGAAAAAAATAATTATAAATACAGTAGTACACTTTTTGCAACGGCGCTTGGGGAGGGGTCTGGGGTTAAGGGTCTAGCGCGAGCCGGGCGGGGGGGGGGGGTTGTCTGCTTGCCTGGAAGTCTTCGGTTGACACAACCGATTTTTTTTCATGTAATATAAGTTTAGTAATATATTAAGTACCATCCCGACACAGATATCTATAGTATAGGGGTAAAATTTTAATAAACATTATAATTTACAAATGTTATAGCAATTATGTGAATCGTATAGTAGAAATGAAATGCAATACAAACGAAACGTTTGTCCTGTCTGCGTAGGAGTCGATTAGCCTACCAGTATTTACGGTGTGCACATTGTTGGAGATAAGGCATGGCAAGAAAGCTTGATTTCGCGGAAAGGCGAAGCGTTGCGGCGATGCGTGGGGTCCACGCTAACCCCGGTGGTGGCCGCTTTAAATAACACCAGCGGACCTCAGGACTAGCGGACCGATTCGATCGGCACTCGGGACCTCCTCACCTCGCCCTGCGTATCGCCTAGCCCACCTTAATGAGCATTACTTCTGTTTCTTTCATCACAGAACTACACTGAGAATAATATAACAATGTAATACACGGAAATACGCATGTTTCAACAAGGATTACGTATATAACGCGGACTGTGGTCGGTACGTATGAATTAACCTGACGCGTAACGGTGTTGGCGTGACGGTAGTTACCGTGTCGTATATTAAAACATAATGTTATTTCATTACGTCGCGACCTTGGGATCTCGCTGCTAACATAACAGCATGTAGAAGTATACGTACGGTTATAGTCGTCACACTGAAAGTTGTCGGAAAGATTAATAAAAAAATACAATAAAGCCCAAAAACCAATTTGTGGTTTCTCAAAATAATTTCCGTGAGCGGAAATATACTTTTTCATACGTATAATTTCATAACATTTATTCCATTCCTTTAGGGTGATCTCCGAAACTGTTTTTTTAACATTCTTTGTTAGCCTCTTCTGGCGATGAAAACCGTTGACCGCATAATTGGTTCATACCTCTTTCGCCTACAACCACGTGTGAGGCTCGTACTTTTATCACTTGCTAAACTGTTTATTTGCCTGGCCTGTGGTACAACAGTCGAACCTAAACTGACTATTAAGGGCCTGGCACGTGGTATGTCAACCGGGCCATATATAAGACAGATTTGCTGATTCGTGGAATTACTTGAAAGTCCGGCAGTTTTGTTAACCTTTTAGGTAAATGCCTTTTACCGCTAAATACCTTTTAGGCATCTTAAATGGTGGCCAAGGGGTTAAATTTTGGGATCAAGAAGAAGTTACAAGTTGCCAAGTCGGGACTGTATGAAGTATGGCTAGTGATTTTTGTTTCTAAGTTCTGTTTCGTCCAAAAATCTTCTGTCTGGCCGTGTGAGAACTGGCATTGTCATAGCACACGATGATGCAGCGTTTACGGTTGCTTTAATTGAGTTTGACAATAACTTCCGGAGAGCAGATTTCCCGTGTACC
Organism: Micropterix aruncella; assembly: GCA_944548615.1. Taxonomy (NCBI): domain Eukaryota; kingdom Metazoa; phylum Arthropoda; class Insecta; order Lepidoptera; family Micropterigidae; genus Micropterix; species Micropterix aruncella. Next base: position 16,061,106 of record OX155955.1, on the reverse strand, counting down.
AATCAGCACTCAGGGTAAGATGATTCTCCAAAGCAACAGTAGCCATGTGTCCAGTTTTCCTATAAACAAGGAGGATCATCCGGCCACTTTAATTGAGTTCGGCTACTGCTTTGCTTTGAGGTAGTAAATAGAAATCCATATTTCATAGCCTTTTGCTATATTCCACACCGAATTTTATGCCCCATCGTTGATTATGTTATCCATGGCATTGCAGCAAGTGACGCATACCCTCTTTGACCCTCAGTCAATTGAGCAGTGCTTTCTCACAACCAAATACTTTTGTAGGATTAATTATACCTGACTTATGACTATGCCTCAGTATGTCCAAATCTCATGGTAAGTCACATGCCTGTCTGTTTAAATCATACGCTGCACAACATCGATGTTTTTGTTGTTGACAACGGTGGACAGACGACCTTCGTCACAGATTGACTTGACCTCGTTTGAATTCTGGAAACTATCGATAAATTGTCGTGTTGGCTGGTACTTCATCGCCAAAATCAGTTTGAAACTCTGCTGAGCTATCAAGTTAGCATTAACATAGTAGTAAATCATACAGCATACAATCGTACAATCGTACTAGAGTTGTCAACTACAACGGGCGAGCCCGTAACCTCAGGAAGTTTTAACGAGTAGTCGTTCTATCTCCCTGGGGTGAGCGCAGAAGACTTGGACAAAAAAGTCCACCGTCAAGCTCCGCCACAAACCCATAAGAGGCCAACGCCTTAACCGCGAGATAGCCAGGAGTGCTACCCAGCGGGCTTACACTCACGCCCTTAATTACAATTGCGACCAGATTACTCCAGTCTCTCGATTAAATACGAGTTTGAGGTCGCTTGCGCGGTCCTCTCCCTTACGAAGCGGTGAAACGGTGTATACCGAATCTATCGCGGACCACGGCACCCTTTGCCCGGATGTTCACCCATGCTCGGGTAGCCGATGGTCGTTTCAAGAGCAGTCGCCGTAAGAGCCGCAACCACCTCCGCTCTATAGGAAACAGTACTGCTTCCAGACTTCCCCGACTGTTAGTCAGAGTGCACAATCGATTGGCTTACGCCGCACGGTGCGCAGACCGTTCAGGAGCGCCAGATAGTTGATTCCTAGGGGAAACTAGCCCTAAGGTCAGAGTCCTGCCCGGGCTCGCACTTCATGCGTGGAGGCCGTCGGATAGGTGTTTACCCGTGAGTGTGACCAACCCTGAACAGAATGGGTCTTCGTGGCCAACTCAGCAAGGGCCCCTTAGCTCCCTGTACTACATTTTCGATAGTACAATCGTACTATCGAAAATCATAAAATCGTAGACAAATCATACAGAGTACGTAAGAAATGCTTTGCTTTCCGGAGTTATTACTGACTCCGCGCGGGGTAAATTTCGAGACCTCCCCGACCCCTCCGCTGCTCACTAACGTAAGAACACAAAAAAGCAAATTGAATACACATAGTGATAAACAATAGTCTATTTCTATAATATACACGCTACGATAACAAAAGTTTCCATCGCTAACTCTGGCAGGAGTGTGGGAGCCTTTTATGGACGTTTTCACAAGAACGAAAAACATTAAATAATACCGAGACACATTCCCTTACCGCAAAAAAGAAAAAAAAAATAATTTCGACAAAACTACAGAGTGGATCATATATACATTTTTATATGTTTTACCCCCCACGATTATTTTTTTTTCCTTTTTAGCAGAATCGTGTATAGTGTACCTACAATATAGCATGGCGATCGGCGTTATCGACAATTCACTCTAAGTGAGTCTTATTTTAATAGGATGGAGCAAGGTTAACAATTTTAATGATATTTAGATATTTTTTAAATATTTATATGAATAAAAACCGTTAATATTTTCTCGGGTCACTGATTGGCTCATAGTGCGGAGTTGCAGCTGTTCGCGAGCACTTTCGAGTTTAGAGTTGTCGAGTACGATAACAAAGCATCCTGTTCTCAGTGCTACGGTGTGACAAATCACTTGTTTCGACAAACCAAGAGCTCGTATTATTTCTCGTATCGGTACTAAATAAATAAAGACGCAAACGCAGCTGGTTTAATTATAACATTAAACATTTCGGTCACAGCTTTCGGTTGAAAATTAGCTTTTTAACCGTTTAAGGACCATGGGACATATTATGTATGTGTCCCATAACATCAAAATAATTTTATAAATTATCGATTACAAATAATTCATAAAATATAATTTTTCCATGTTATTGAGACATCAAAAAATATTATCAACAAAAAAAATATTGATAAAAAATACAGAACATTTTTTTTAAATATCGCAAATGATGATTAAAAATAAATAAATTTAAAAAAATATTACGACTTTTTAAATAAGGTTTTTAAAGTATGTGCGTATTATTACTGAGTTAAATAATAATATAATTAAATTTTGGGAAAATTTGTAACTTTGCATCTTTATGGACCACTTATTTCCCATCAATTTATACAAAATCTATTGAACCATATTTCACAAAACTTGACATATATGTTATTTACATCATCCTTTAACAGTTTCATGTATCACAAACTTCTATACCCTAACGCAAAGCTTATGGTCCTCAAAGGGTTAAAAATATTCTCGCTATTAGCTTGCACCACTAGTAGTTCTTGTATAGTCTGAGCGCAAGTGCTAGTCACCGCCTGAGGTGCATCTCAACAAGTCTTTTACTTCCGTCTCACTCCTTCTATTACACCCGTCTCACCCCTGTCACCTTTTTTTATAACAGAAGTCATCGTAAACTCGCCTAAATTGGCCAGATGACGATAGAGACTGGGCAGTGACAAGATATACTCGTCTAAGCGATAGTACTCGTTAGTTTTGTATGAGAAATTATGTCATAAGTATTTTAGCGGACTATGGGCCCGATTGCGTCTCGTTGTCAACTAAAACTGACATTAGTTCATGTTAACAAGATAGAGCAAAACGTTAGAGCGGAACAGGAAACGAATGATCGTCGATAAAAACTATCTGTCGAACTTATACTCGTCCGAATAAATTTGATCACATTTCGTGCGGTGTTAGATTCAGATGCTTTATCTTTTGTGGGTAGTTTTAAGGCGACATGATACCTCGGAACTACCATATTTGAATAATTTTAGTTTTATGAGTTTTTTGAAAAGTATAAGCTGTTTCTAAGTGCATCCCTCTCTGCAAGCAGCTCTGCTGCTAAAAATGTTTTTAAGTGAATCCCTCCATAAGAAACGAGTTTAAAATTTGGACTCAAAAAAAGTTGCTCATTGATTTGGATATTAAGGCTTTAAACTGACTTCGAAAACTTTCAGGCGCGTTTACTCCTACAATGTAAGCGGTGAGTGTGTTTTATTATAATTTCATAATATTGACTGGTTAATTCTCTAGGGCAAAAGTTAGCCACATTTTTTATTTAGGCCCTAAATTAATTACAATTAATTAAAACATGAGAGCGCTCTGAGAGTTACGCTAAATATGCTTTGCTATAAACACCCTTATACCACCACTGCGTAAAGATAGTTACTCTGTGCTAGCGCTGCGATAGAGCATTTAGTATGCGCCTAGTAGCCGGCGCGAGCGAACGTAGAATCTGCGCTTGAAGCTTTGTCAACGCTGGATTTTTATTGGTCAAACCCGCAAAATAGACCCCGCCTATTTTTTCGCGTGTACGCCCGAGGGGGGTAAGCCTGCATGACTTTATCCTAGGCAATGAACTCACCATCCTCAACAGAGGAACAGAACCTACCTTCATAGACTCAAGAAGACAGGAGGTATTGGACATCACGATCTGCACAAAAGAAGTGGCCGACCTGGTTCAAGACTGGAGGGTCTCAGATGAACCCTCAGGCTCGGACCATAGGCAGATCCATCTAACGCTTCGGCACTCATTGGAAATTCAGTGGGCTCGCAACCCTAGAAATACCAACTGGGAAGGATTTGATAGGGACCTGGCTATCAAGCTCACTACGGTTCTGAATTGATTCCACACCAAAGAGCAACTAGAAACAGCTGCACTATCACTGTCTAATGCCGTTATAGACGCCTACGAGCAGAATTGCCCTTTGAAACAAAAAAACCTCTCAAAAAAGGTCCCATGGTGGAACTCAGAGCTGACCAAGCTCAGGCTTACGCTGAGAAGGTGTTTCAATAGGGCAAGAAATCACAACACTAACTCGCAACATCTTTGGGAGGAATACAAAAACGCCCGAAACGAATACAACAAGGCCATTGTTAAAGCCAAACGAAGAAGCTGGAGGGACTTTTTTGAGAGCGTGGAAACATCCTCCGAAGCTTCCAGGCTCAACAAGATCCTCAGATCTAACAACCGCCTCCAGCTGGGATGCCTTAAACGACCAGAGGGGGGGCCCACAGGCGACACCAGGGAAACCTTGAAGCTCCTAATGGAAACACACTTTCCGGGCTTCCAGGAATCCTCATACCCAATTGCCGCAGGGGAGAACTCCAAGAGGCTCCACAAGCCCAAGGAGTGGGCCCTTGCAGCCAAGATAGTTAATCCAAAAGCAGTAGAATGGGCCGTGAGCACCTTCGATCCCTACAAATCACCTGGACCGGATGGAATATACCCAGTCCTACTACAAAAAGGGCTAAGCCAGCTGCTGGGCCCTCTAACAAAGGTACTCAGAGCGAGCATAGCCCTCAGACACGTCCCTCATGCCTGGAGCAGCGCAAGAGTCACGTTCATTCCAAAGGCAGGCAGGAACGGCCACATCTTTGCCAAAGACTACAGACCCATTAGCCTCACCTCCTTTCTCCTGAAATCACTGGAGAGACTCGTTGACGGCTACTTGAAAACCAACCACCTAGCTCTTCAACCGCTTGCTGATGCTCAGTATGCCTATAGGGAGGGCAGATCTACGGACACTGCCCTACATCACCTGGTGAGTACAATAGAGACACAGTTAGCGGCGAAAGGTTACGCTCTGGGAGTATTCTTGGACATCGACGGAGCATTTGACACCACTTCATATGCAACTATAAAAAACGCTATGCACAGACGAGGAATACCAGAGACCATCATTTACTGGACATTGAGTATGCTATCAAATAGGAATCTGACCGTCTATCAAGGCGACACCTCCATCACGGGAATCCCTGCCAAGGGCTGTCCACAGGGTGGAGTCATCTCCCCCCTCTTGTGGAGCATCGTTGTAGACGAACTCCTAACAGATCTACAAAACCTAGGCTTCTCTGTCTACGGCTACGCTGATGACGTGGCCATAGTAGTCAGAGGAAACTTCCTATCAATACTTAAGGAGCTCATGGACAAAGCACTTAAGACCACCCAAGACTGGTGCCAGGCCAGAGGTCTATCCGCTAATCCAAGCAAGACTAAGGCCATGATTTTCACCAGAAAATACAAACCCGAACCCATTGAGTGTCTCAAGCTCTGGGATAAGGAGATAGAATACGCTACAGTAGTCAAATACCTTGGAGTCTATCTAGACCCAAATCTCAATTGGAAGCACCACCTCGAGCGCAAGAGAACAACCTTCTATGCCTCTTTGTGGACGTGCAAAAGAGTCATGGGAAAAACCTGGGGGTTCAACCCCAGGGTCGCCTTATGGCTCTACAGGGCAGTACTGCTGCCTAGACTAACCTATGCTGCAATAGTCTGGTGGTCCAGGGTGAAAAAGCTTGAGACATTAAAAATGCTTAAAAGCCTTCAAGGTTGCCTTCAACCTGAGGGCTGCAACTGGCGTCATGAAGACCACCCCAACAGCGGGATTAGAGGTGGCACTCTGCTGCCCGCCTCTGGACAAGCTCATCATCCACTCCGCCAGACTTACAGCATACAGACTGAAGTGTTTCGGCGAGTGGAAGCGAGGAGGGCACAATCATCCTGAGCTAAACCTCCTCCACAAAAGACCATTCACTCTGACCCAGGATCGACTACGGAAAAAAAAATCGGTAGAGAAATCCTATAAAATCCTAATCCCCACCAGGGAAGAATGGAAAAATCCGCAGTGGCTTCAAAGCCACAACGCAGACGCCTGGTTCACCGACGGCTAAGGAACAAATGGACGTTTTGGGGCAGGCGTGTACGGACTCAAAACCAACCACAGAATCAGCATCCCCCTTGGACAATACGCTACGGTTTTCCAAGCCGAGGTACTTGCCATATTGGAATGCATAAAACTACAAAGTCGACTTGAGGTAAAAAACAGACAAATCCTCATCTGCTCTGACAGCAGAGCAGCACTGGACGCTCTGGCTAAAGCCACCACAGAATCTTCTGTGGTCTGGGACTGCATGCAGGAGCTCAACAAATTGGGAAAATCCAACAAAATCACCCTAACATGGATACCGGGTCACCAAGGCATACCCGGAAACGAAGAGGCCGACAGACTGGCAAAACTGGGCACACTGGATTGCCCAGTGGAGCCAGCTGTAGGGGTCCCCTTCGCTACAGGTAAGAAAATCATCAGGGACTGCTTGGAGCAGGAACATCGGGCTTCCTGGAAACAGAGTCGCCAGGCAAAAGCCATGATGGAGCAACCACTACAGAAGAAAACCAAGGCTCTACTTGACATGAGCAAGAAGAACCTTAGAACCACTATCGGTCTCCTCACCGGACACACGACCCTTAGAGCTCATGTATTCAATCTTGGTTTGACTGAGAGCAAGGATTGCCGAATATGTGGCGAGGAACCTGAAGACAGCATACACATTGTTGGTCGCTGTCCAGGGCTCGCCGCCAAAAGACACAGTTTACTGGGACGAGCCTTTCTCGAACCCAGCGATCTGCCCAACTTGAAGGTCAGTGACCTACTTTGGACTGGTAAGAAGTACCGGGCTACTAGCTGACCGCTGACCTAACCACACAGTGGGTAGTTACAAAAGACCTTACAGATCTAGGTGACATCAAGGGCTGGAAACAAGCCCCCCACTCCATCTACTACTACTACTACTACTACTACTACTACTACTACTACTACTACTACTACTACTCGTGTGCGAGTGTGGCCCGCTGATGCGTAAAAGATACACCCACTTGGGTGGTCATTACCTCCAACCTGAGGAGGTAAAACAATCTGGTACCAAAAGCCTGCTGCGGTTCTTAAATGACACGAGGCTTAGCGCAGAACTATAGTAGGTGGCGAACACAATAGATCAGCAATGGTCGCAGTGTTACAAGGCTCATAAAGACCTTAGAAAAGCCCCACTCAACAAATAAAAAATAAAAAAACCCTGGTATGGTAAACATGAGGGCGAATCACCAACAAACGCTTCGTTTACGAAGGAAACAGCCTTCCAGGTGTGAAATCTCGAGAGTATTCAATGTACAAGTAGAAGCCAAACTCTTGCTAATGTTTATCATACAATGACAGGTGCAGCCAAGCTCAAACATCGACTTGCATTCCCGTCACTACTTAATGGAGTCTGCGAATATTCAAGCGGGATCAAGACGAAATGTGGGACCGGAGTGTTGAAATTCTCGCGCGACATTTTGTCGCCCTACGGCCATACAATATGAAAAAGGTATCTACTCCAGAATACACCAGACGAGTCGCGCCATTAAAAATGGTAAATTTGCGGTCTTTATTTATAGGTAACATTAATTAAAGACTTTATTTCGAGGAATATGTCAGCTATGACTGCAAATATTTGATTATTGAGTATGGAGGATGTTCCAGTATTTTGAAGTCAGCTTTTTCATCGGCAGCAATCGCAAATTTGGGCTTGTTTTCTGGATCGCTATTTTGGTGAAACAAAACAATTCTAGCGAGATCATTGTGAGGGCTGAGACCTTCGTTTTCATTTGTTTCATTCCGAAAATTTACTTTCCTGGCAGAGAAAAGTATTGTGAATGCACTGATGTGTGTCTGAGTGTATTCCTCGACAATAGCACCCAAACGCTTCATCCGAGTAAGCTGAAATTTAGCATGCACGTATCATTTAGTCATCGCAAGAGTTGAATAGATTGTGATTGACATCGATCTACCTACCAGGGGCGCGCTAGTCATACTTTCATCTCGAAGTATTGGACTTACAGACATGAGATTCGGTACATATGTAGATGCGTTGGGCACATTGTTAAATTTTCATTGCAATATCTCTTATACAAGCTACACAAAAAAACGCAATACATTTTAATCAAATAATAACGTCCAGCCGCCTAGGCTAGACAAGAAACAAACCGTATTGGAAAATAGCTATTTTAGTGCCTCGGAAATACTACGAATAGGGGGGGTTGGGGCGGTTTAAGGGGGAGAAGTGGGGGGGGGAGGGTTCTCGAGGGCGTTGAAGGGGGGAGGTCTATTGAGGGGGGGGGCGTTAGGGGGGGGGGGGGTGTCTACATGCCGGGGAAATCTTGGGGTGACACAAACGAATTTTTTTATTTGTTCAGCATTACAGGCCCCGTTATAGTATCTCCATGGTCAAGGTAATCAATTATCGTCAGCCCTCGACTATCCCAGAAAAGCGAGCCCATGACCTTACCGGCGTATGAAATGGCCTTGAATTACTTAGGAGTTGGAGATGATGGTCGTTTTCAGGTCACGGAGTGTTGTTTTGTATCAGAATCGTAGTGGTAAAGCCATATTTCGTCCATAGTTATGAATCGAGCTAAAAAAATATTACAGCAAAAAATATAGCAACTTTAGGCTGTGAGGGAGCATCCATCCTAAATATATCTCCTAAGTCTTAAATTACTCGCTCCGTATATATATATTTTCAAGCAAATGTATGTAAGTACAACTCGAAATTCCGTTTTTCAATTTTTGCTAGAACGCTTCGACAAGATACAAACAAATGACTCTTGTTTAAAAAACGACAGAAAATTAGTTTTTGTTTTTTGAAACATAATAACAAATCTATTAGCTGTACCCTATCAGTGTTTATTTTCAAATGGTTCCAAAGACTTTGTATCTTATTATTGAGTTTTAAAACAGGACAGAATCCGATAATACGAAACCATTGTAGATAGGAACAATGCTGAAGGGAGACAAGAGACAGAATTTTCAATTTTATATTAGGACCAAATCATTATAAAGCAACAGTTGTCAACATTTGTTAAAATGATCAAAGTTGTTTTTATTTATCTCGTACCAAATTATCTATGCAAGTAACATATCTACTGACCCAGAGAACTGTACATAGATAGATAATTTAAAAACAGGAATACTTATTTCTTGTATATACGTGGAATTCAAATAATACACATTTTCACACTATGGATTCTTTAATTTACATTCTTACGTAACCAAATAAAAAAATACCTATTAAAAAATTCAAAGCTTCTACCGTAATTTGCCTTTCTTGTTATGCTCCGGGTCGAATTTGAATTTTAAAATTGCTATAATTATTATGTTACTTCGTCCTGTAGTAGACTACTAAAGGACGAAGTTTCCAAGTGACAATTACTGCAAAATTTATTATTTAGGTACATTTAAGTTCTTTTGCTGTTATGCGCCGGCGCGCTGTCTTGTTTGAAAATCAGTCTCTATATATTAATTTTCAAATCGAATTTCTTTTAGTGTTTTTTTATACGTGATAAGAAGCGTAAATTTTTAAGAACTTTTACCAACTTTAGACACATATTCATAAGAAATTGGATCGACTGACAAAAAAAAATTGTTTTGAGAAAATGCGATTTCTCAAAAAAGTATGGACATTTCAAAATAAGTAATAGTGTAATTTTTAATTTCTAGAAAATCAGTCTCGTAACTCCTTTCAGAATTTTTCTCTATCTGCAGAGGCAACGAATTTTCACAAACTGTCCTGTTTTAAAAACTCTTTCTGTATAATAAGACAGTTCTTTAGGCTGATCTTACTACCACGTAATAATACTTGTCACATGGGAGCTAGTAGGCCTGTTGCAGTTAGGCCATTAGGAACTATGTGTGTTAGGGTCGGCCAAACTCACGGGTTAACACCCATCCAGCAGCCTCCACGCAAAAGTGCGAGCGCGCGTAGGACCCTGGCCTGCAGGCCAGTTTCCCTATGAATCGTTCTTTGGGCGCTCCTGGTCGATTTTGCAATCGACTGTGCATTCCGAGTCTGGAAAGGGCTTTGTTTCCTATAGAACGGGGGAAACTGTTAACCTTACGGCAACTGCTCTTAAAAGGACCAGTTGGCTAGCCGATACCAGGTGAAGAGTCGGGCAAAGGTCTGCGATAGATTCGGTAGACACCGAATCACCGATACGTAAGGGAGAGGACCGCGCAAACAACCTCGAACCCATAACGAGTCGGGAGGTCGGAGAAATATGGCCGAAACTGGTAGCCGAGGTGGCCCCACTGGATTACCATTCTAGGGTCTAGGGTCCGATTGGTTTCTGGCGGGTTCGTGGTTTTTGCTGGACAGTAGATTTGTATTGTACCTACTCAAAGTCTTTTCCGCTCACCTCACAGGAGACAGAACGTTCATTATCGTTAAAACTTCCTTGAATTACGGGTACGCCCGTTGTAGTCGACAACCAAAAAGAAATACTTGTCACATCATTGAGCTCTCTTAACCCGTCCGTGTCAAATCTGCTGTAAGCGCATAATAACTATGCATAATCTGTAGTCTGGACGAAAGCAGCGGACCGTACGACGACGCGACAGTCCGATGCAGAGGCACTCCATTTCGCAGATTCACGATTCTGGTTACGGGGCGATTCAGTGGATAACGCGCCCGGACATATCAGCCGCGCAACGACACGTGTGCCAAGCAAATTGCGCGCCGCAGGGGCAAAGCCACCGCACATTGTCAGTCGATCAACCGAAGTACTTCGATGGATTTCTTATGACTTCCGTAGAAAAACGGCGCCGCGTCCGACGCGGCTTGATGACATTCCGCGTAAATGTTCCGGCTTGAGAGTGCCCCCCAGAAGTATCCGAGATTCTCGTTTGTTTCACGTGCCCAGATGCAATACAAGCCACTTCAGCAACTCTACTATGATACGGTTACTCAGCTCTTTTAATAAACAGGTTTAATGACCTTGACATTTTTTCTCTAGACAGGAAGCCTTTTCTTCACGCAGTCGAAGAAAAGTTCAGGAACGATAATTAATTTAAATATTTATAAAATACGCACTACTAAGTATTACTTTATTTATATAAAATGTATTTATGTGTGTATGTATGTTTATATGTATATATATGTCAATAGTATACGTAGGTATGGCCATTTATGAACGTATATTACATAGAGTTTTATAACAATCCCTCCCTTCCATTTCCATTCCCCTATTGTACTTATACATTTAAATTTAGAAATGCTTCTTTTTCCTTTTTTCTTTAAAAAAAAGGTTACAAAATTATTATCTTTTAAATAGGTGCTTTATATTATTTGCTAATTTAAAAAGTATTAATGGCTATATTAATGTTAATTGTTAAAATGTTCTTTTATAAAATGAATATGCTGTAAAAATTTAGCTAATAAAAAATTATTAAAAAAAAATTACATGTCGTGCCAATGTCGTGTCTTGTCGTGTCGTATATGAAACCTTAAAAACAGTCATCGCTGTAGGTAAGTACGAGAAGACGTCAATAACCTCTCAGACACACAATTAGATGGCACCCTTGAAGGCATATATTTGCTATTTTAGAATAGAGCGTGACAGTAGATAAGTTTTACACTGAGAAAAATATAACGATGTAATACACGGAGATACGCATGTTTCAACAAGGATTACGTATATAACTCGAAATGGGGTAAATGTTTATCAATTACTATGACGCGTAACGGTGTTGGAGTGACGGTAGTTAGTTACGGTGTCGTAATGTTAAAACATAATATTATTTCATTACGTCGCGACCTTAGGATCTCGCATTTAACACATAGTACCTAGTAAGATACGTGCGGTTATAGTCTGATACGTCAATCTTTTTGAAACTACAGTATACCTACTATTATTTCCGTAGTAATCGTAAGAAAAATATTGATTCATATAATCGAGTAATAGAGCTTCAACAAAATTCCTTGTAATTCAACAAAATTACGATTGAAATATCGTTATTCTGTATAAAATCGTAATACCAAAATGGTAATGTAAGAATCAGTCCAATTTATTTCTCAGTGTATACATTTATTTATTCTATAAGCCGTCACTTTACTTCACGTCACTTTTCAAGACTAACCTCAAAGAGTACTATTACTCTATGACGGGTGTTACACGTTCAATCTGGCATCAGTTCAGTCCGTGATATTGGTCAGACTGACGGGAAACTGATCGTTTATCGCGTTGGCGGGGCAGCGTTATCATAATAAAAATAGTTTTTTATTGGTTTATAAAAATAGTAATTTTATAAAAAACATTTCAATAACAGAAAAGCGCTCACACAGCGATCAGTGATGGCTCACTGATCAGCCCTGGTTTTATGGCCCTTCTTGTTGAACACTCTTGGTAAATAATTGTACAAAATAGATAGGTACTATTAGTGATCATATAAAGTATTAAATTTCTCATTTCCATACTACGTTTTGGCAGCAAGGATTTTACTATGAAACGCAGTGTGTAGAATGGCACTCATAGTTCTAAACATGTATTATTCATCTTTTATGTTCAGTGGCCTAATATATGGCATTGTAAACACGCCGCTATGGTATCCTATCTACAAATAAAGTAAGGGTATTACCTAAAATAAACGATTTTTTAAAGCATATCTCTTATTATTTTATTATTTTTTACATATGTAAAGTGTACATTTTAAATACAGGTTTCAATATGTAATAATTACACGGTTTAATGGTCAACTAGACTAATAAATGACATTCTAATCGCTCCGTATTATTTCTGTTATGTATATAACAGGGTGTTATTGTTTGTTTTCATTGGTTAAATTGGAGTTTTTATATAATCAATCAGTCCTTTATAAATGAAAACCATTAATTATCAATGTTATTCGAGATAGCCAAATAAATTGCTATTAGTTTCGCCGGTCAATGACATCAGCACCACCTGCATGTCGTCGGCGAAGAATTGTTGCCAAATCGTACTATGGCATTGAGAGATTTAATACCCTCTATAATCAATGGCACTCTGAATGTTACGCGCAAAACCATATAATTAGCACAAACGGATGTAGAATTTAAAAATCGGAATGAAACGAAGTTTTATACAACCTAAACATTTTACAATAATAAATAATTATATAATTCGAGTATTTTAAAGAAAATCTTAATGTTTTGAAAATAAGAAATAGCTTTTACAGAATTTTCAAAGTTTTAAAGTTACGTTTATTTTGTTTATTGTTTATGGTAAAAATGGAAATATTATAAGTAGATCAACATTTTAGTCAGTTTTTTTTTGCTTTTCTTTGTGTATACGAAGCAATAAATGCATACCAATAGTAATGCAAAAAATATAGTACATTTTAGACATTGTAATTATAAAGTCACTTAGACATTGTAATTATTAAAAAATAGTGTCGTAATAACTTTTGCATTACATTGCCATATCCATTGATCAATATTATCATTCACAAAGCGTCACGATATCTGCCTGTGCAAGGTTTACAATAGGCTACTGGTAATTTTATTGATACAAATGCCTTGTTTATAGGTTTTCCGCACGCACGCGACCACCATAGACGACTTAATGATGATGTAACCACAATGTGAATTTTACCCCCCGCTAGCCGCACGACCAAAGACGACAGACAGATATTTAGTACTATCGTGATGATCAAACTGAGATGCATAAACACATGGCTGATTCACTTTCTCACTTGCCTTGCATACTTGCTTGCGGGATTTTCAGTTCTTGATAGATGCAAACGAGTTCGTTTTAGAACATGTAAAGCTCAGAGCATCTAAAATTATAATATACTGCATTTTAGATACTCTGGACCAAAAAAAGGGAAAATATCGTGTGAGGTGCAGAGCATTTGAATTAGATTCTCTAGCCTTCAATTGAACTGACCTGTCCTAGAAATGAATAAATATGGGTCCGGTTCAACTATCTCAGGCTCAAAGAATCTAAAACTATAATGCACCGCCACGATCAAGATATAAATAAATACATTGATTTCAAATATCGTATCCGAACATCTAACTAATCCTAACTGTGAAATCGGTCCTGCTACTTTTTACGGTTGAATGATTTTAAACAAATAGCAGTCGTCGATGCGCGTTGTGTTACCATAAATATCGAAATTTTTCCCTTTACACCACAGACTATTTTTTGAATTGTTGTAAGTTATTTAGATTATTCGGATTTTGGATAGACCAGGTCCGGTGCAAACTAGTGTACATAGAAGTTATATAAAAAATTATATACATACTTTCCTTCATAAATTTTTCATTCATTATGACTGAATTCTAGCTCACGAACTCATTTACACGTAGGTAATAACAAAATGAAATTATCGCAAAACGCTTGCTTTTCGCTCGTTTACCAACTGGAATAACTCCCAATACTTGGAGGATGTAATATAAAAATAAAAACAAACAGAGCTGCCATGGAATTCACAGACCGAATTCGGGCCCATTATATTATTATTACACTATAAAGAATTAACAGTGGACTCCGGACTAACCACCGACTGTAGTAGATTAAGGACAGCTGTCTTGCCGCATGTGAACGTTCACCCGTTCTTCTCTCTTTTAAAGTCCTCAAATTTGAAATTCGAAAATCGAGGTCTTTTTTTTTCTATAAAAGAATTGATTATTTTTATAGACAGTGAGTCTGGTCTTTAAAGTGAGTATCTTTAAAGTGATGAAAAATAGTTCCGGGTGACGGCATTTCTAAGATCATGGTATTTCTTTAGGTTGTATTCGAGGTCTTTTGGAATACTTAATTCCCATAGAACGGTTAATTCTAAAATATGGGTAATCCGAGATAGAAAGTATAGGGCAATAATATATGGACGTTGGGATGTACATCCGATTCTAGCAAATGGCACCGTATAGTTACTGAATTGACGTCCAGAATCCAGTATGAAACTTTCTCTTTTATTGAGAAGGGTTTTGGAGTGCGACTTTTTTGTATTTTTAGCTATCTATACTAGGTGTATGGAGGATACTGTCAAACCTATACTGGGTTTACAAACTATACTGGGTCACAAACTATACTGGGTACTTTGGGCACAAACTATACTGGGTTTATGGAGGATACTGTCAAACCTTTTTCGATACGAGGCACTGAGTTGCTAATAACATAGCAAATAACAGCAAGAATGCTGTCATAGCGGTAGGTGTACCGGCCTTGATTTAAAACCGACCCACTTAAATATGTAGGTTTAGTTGGGTGAGGGTATTTATACTGATACAGAAGGAATATGACATTCTGATTATTGATATTATTTTATTATCGTGGTTTAACCGCCATATCTATACGAACGTACGTGATACGTCCGCTATATTATCGCCCGAACGCAACAAAATGTATCCTGTGCGCTCGAGAGAAAAAAACAGAAAACCTGAAACCCACAAAGGGTGCGTGATACGTCAAATTGTTCCTACAATTCTAAATAAAAAGAAGGGTCATAAATGGGTATATTGTTAAAAAACATTTCTGGTATATTGTGAACAAGTATGGTTATTAGGAAATCTAATGAAAACACGTAAATATATTAAAAAGAATAAGAAACACGTCATCCGTCGCAGAAACCGAACTATTGTATTTATTATTTTTAATACGGTTTTTATATGAAATATTTCATTAAAGTATCAATTACTTTGTTTTATTTATACTCTTTATTGTGAAATGTCACAATGGTCGGTTTATTGTCATATGACAATCTCTTACAACCAACCCTACTATGCCGTGTTATATGTATGTGTGTGTAACATGTGTGTAAGTGTGTGTCTTGTTATTGCATTCGATTGACAGAATTGAAAATGCAATACCGTTAATTTGATCCCAACGGAAAATGGTGACCCAGCCGGGAATCGAACCCGGGACCTTACAATGTAAGATCAGGCGACCTAACCACTATGCCACCGGGTCAATTAGACCTTTCATTTAACTCTAAACACGATATATTTGTGTTAATTTATTGACATTTGGATATTTGGACATTTAGACAAAAACTTACTGGACAATCTAGATAATTGCGGACAATAAAGACAATAACGATTCTAACAATACCACACACTTCTAAATCGGTCCAAGCGCTTAGAAGTTATGGTGGAATAAAGAATCGGAAAACATAAATAGATGAACCCTGAACACATTACACTCCTTTCTTGTTGAGCAGTCGTGTAAAACCACAACAATTTTTTGCTTTGTCGATTGTCGCATTCGTATTGTTGAGTCACACCCAAAGTTACGATTAACATTAAAATAGGTTTAAAGGAATAAGTCTGTTAATTTCCACCAGCGTGTATCCAAGATAAATGGCATGCTACTCATTAAATGACGTGGATGCACGCAGACGACACCAGATCTTTGAAAATTATGTAGGTATATTATCAGTCCTGTAATTATAGGAACTTCAGGATTTGTAAAAGAGCGGAAACTTTATGTAAAGTTTACAGGTGTCTCTTGTCATAGCGCCGTCGTAAAGTGGATAATTAAGTCTAGTCATTTGAAACTCCTTAGCGCAGCTCCCAGAGTTTTAAACCAATTTTAATATACCCATCATAAATTAGAGTCTAATATTCCAAATTCATTATTATTCTACCCGCCGCGGCGCGGTGACGCTGAGTTTAGCGGTATTAAAACTAGGTATAGATTTGCGTAAACGTCAAAGTTTAAAATTCATATCCGTATTTTACAGTTTATTGCACCAAAATGGCTTAGCCACGACATATCTAAGGCAAAGGAACTTTATAACCTTGCGGCAAAATAAATAAAACAAAAAAAAATAAAATTTAAACATACCGACAGAAGTATTACTTTCCCGGCCCACCAAAGGACGAGGGAAAGTGTTGTGACCGCGCATTTTTTTTTTCTCGGTGAAGACGGAATTATTCATTTTGAGCCCCCTGAGACAATCAAGATCATTTTTACATCGTGTGTCTGTCTCTGTGTGTCTTCTGTTTGTTTTCCTTCACGACAGCGCCCAAACGCTTAATCCGATTGAGTTGAAATTTGGCATACAGGGCCGCACTAGTCATATTTCAGTCTAGAAATACTGGACCTAAAAACATGAAATTTGATGCACAGATGCCTTATTGGGCCGAAATCACATTATTAGGTCACACAAAATCAAATTTTCGTTGGAATATCTCATATACAAGCTACACTAATATTATTTACATTCCACCATACATGATTGTAGGCAACTTTTTCTAAAAACTTCCCTCTTAAGGCTATTTTCGGACAATAACTCAAATTTAGGAATAATTCAGAACCGGCGACCAACGAGACAAGTTGTAGAAAATAGCTTAATAATACCCAGAAGGAAAACATCATTTGGTAAAAGACATTACTCTTTCATTGCGCCGAGATTTTACAATCTGATCAATATGGAAATAAAAATGAATTTGACATTTAGGGAATTCAAAAATAAATTAAAGAAATGGTTATCGAATCATGACAGACTAACCATACATCAAATGTTAGAAATAATAGTATAATAAAACTTAGGTGCACAAATTATTAACATATTTTTAAACTTATATGTTAAGTATTTTTTAACATTGAACTAACTACCAAAAAATATTTGACTTTGACAATGAATTGACAATGACTTTTAGACTAGGTATTTTTATATTAAATCTTATATTACTTAACATAATATTAAATATTAATGACTGTTTCTTTCTTTTCTCACATATACCTTTATTTATATTATTTAATCGAATTTTATATTATATTTATTGCCGATTTAATAATGGAATTGCATTTTATTTATTATATATTTTTAATATTTTTTATTATTATTATTTTTTATTTTATTCTGAAGACCACATTTTAGGGCAATTTAGTGTCATTAGCTTTTTACTAAAACTTGTACATTTGTAGGCAGCCAAGCAATCAAGCAAACTTGATTGTAATATTGGAGTCCTGTCCACCCTAGAACGGGCTAGTCCTAGTTGGGTGACAGAAACAAATAAGCAAAAGGTTAAGGTTTTGCCATTCGGTTCCTGTTATTTTTGTAAGCTAATCAATGTTTTATAGTAATTAATTCTTAAATAAAAATAAATAAATAAATAAATACATTTAAATCAAATATTCACGCCATCTGTTGGTGCTTGGCCCAACCCTGCCTATAACCGAGAAACGAGCCACGCCGCCCGAGGCTCATCTCCTCGGTGGTGGTGGTGCCTCGAATTTAGCATTTAAGCATAGCCCCAGGGTCAATTGTCTGTTGCAAATTCTGAAGCCCGTGAAGATAAAATGAACGCGGTCGATAAAATTAATCGGGTGGTAGATAATATGAAAATCAATAATTGCACTAAAAATCGTTAAAACTGTTACGTCAAATTATCTTCAACATTATAACATTATATATGTTATTAGATTGCTCAACTTAAGAGCACATTTTGGCAATGAGTCTGCGCCCACAAAATGCAGGTTGCGCTGATAGCATTGACGACAATACTATTAGCAATTTATCTGGCGATCTATAAAAACATTGATAATGAATATTTTTTGTTATAAAGGACTGATTAATTATAAAAACCCAATAATTTAACATAATATTATAACAATAATAATTGTCAATAATTAATGTTATATAATTATAACTATAGAGGCGTTTATCGCATTTTTATATATGAATTACATCTATTAGTCTGTCTGCACAAAGTGCGAAAACGTAAAGTATTGAAACCTGTATACCAAAGTAAAAATTGACATATTTAAATAAATAATATCAGAAAAATGAGAGCTGTGATTTAAAAATTCGTTCGTTATTATATCTCTTTTCAAGATAATATAATAATAATATTAATAATTAAACGCTTTATTTGTTTAATAAAAAAGGCTAGCTTATTGCCTAAAAGCAATATATTACAGCTAACCTTATTTCAACATTTTATTTCAAGATAATAAACCATATGTGCGTGTTTAGACCGCTATCGAAAGTGCGCCGCCATACTGTTATACCACGAACCCCGCCGTATTGAACACAAGAGAATATTAATCAATTTGTGTAATAATGAGTGCCATCTACACGTTGCGTTTCGTAGTAAAATCCTAGCTCTCGAATCCCATTACTGCACTGAGAAATCTAATACGCTATATAATCAATGCTGCAGCAATAAATTTGAAAAGTACTTAATCATCATCATCATCATCATCATCATTTATTCATTCCATAAAAGCATTTCACAATACTGAGGAAAATGTCAAATTTTTCAATCATAATTTACCGGATGATAAAACCGCTTTGATTAATTAAAAGGAAAAAAAAATAATTGTAATCAGAGGTGATTACTTAAAAATAGTCAAATTTACAAAATAATCAATAATCAAACAAATAATAATCAATACAATAAAAAGAAAAACACTGAAACATGCGTAATTAAAAACAATGTCAATAAAATCTAAAACTTAGTTCAAAAGTATAGTCATAATATGGTTATTTATAATCTAGCACAATTAATTTCTCGCCGATATTTGAACACCCCCACGTGCATGCAAAAATATTGCATGATTTTAAGTGACGTGTTCGTGACTTACGCGTATTATGCGGCGCAGAATGCCGTTTTTTATCACGAAGGTCCTCTCTGTTTTGATACCGGTAATGATTACATACTTTCTCGTAATATGCCACACCGGGCGGGCGTGACGTCGTGTGTGGTGCATACATGACGTCACGGCAATGACGCAGTGTCATTATTAAATTTGTCAAACATGTATTTATTGTATTTTTTTATTTTATTTTATTTCATAGCAAACTTACAGATAGTAAATTTGATACTAGTATTTTAAAAACATATTCAAACGAAACAAATTTACTATCCTATGAATAGTTTGCAATGCTTGCATTAAAAATTAACAGTAATAACATGAATACGTTGATAGTAGAAAAAAATATAATAAAGCTAACAATAATATAAGGGTAAGAAAAGTAATAATTAAATAAGGTGTTAATAAGGTTATTTGGATAGAGCAAAATAGAAGTATGATTAATTGGATAATATATTTATTATACATAATATGATATAATACAATAGTATGTTATAATATAATAATCACATAATACAGTAGGTACATTAGGATGGCAGTTAGTGAAATCTGAAGAAGTAGGAGATAGGCTGCGTATGATCGAGTCTTTTATTAAACTAATGGAATCATAAAATATATCTAATCCTTTACACGATTTATCGAAAACGCGACACATTCTGGTAAGAGGTCTATTCGACCCGATGTTGTTATTGCAAGCGACAACCGAAAATGTTTGAGAGCTCCTCGTTAGTCGCGGTGGCACACGAAATTGAACATTTTCTAGACTAGCTGGGCTGTCTATGTATGACGCAGTGTTATGTTAACCTATCTAATTAGTTTATATTATTTGCCTGCCATTATTGTCATCGTGTCGTAGCACGCCTTTAAACGAAAATGAAAAAAAAACAGAAATGAACCTTAACAGAAATGAAAAAAAAACAATCCTTCCAAGATAAGTACCTACTCAGCAAAGAAGAAAAGTTCTACACACTGAACCACACACAGCTGATACTGACCCAAGAGAGCTAAAGCAACACATCTCGGCCAGGAAACCATAATATTACAAACTGTACCCGCGGCTCTGTCCGGGCCGAATTCTCTATATTGTTAAAAAAATATAGTTTTTATTAATATATCTGATGACATATAATGCAAAGACCACAAAGACCAAGTGCATGATAGTCAGCAAATTGTTCGTAAACACACCTATAGTATCAGATTACGGAGTTCGACTGGAAAAGACTGATTTACATAAGTTGAAGTTTGAACCCTAACTGGTATATGAGTAAGGAGATAAAAATCCTCATAGAAAAATCTATGTTTTTTTTTTTATGAAATGGCCAAACAAGGACACAATTTTGCAAAGACGCTACGCCATGCTTGATATATGGCGCATAATGATGTAACACCATTGGCGGCATGTCAAATGACTTCCGAAATTGCGTTTCTGACTGCATGTCTATACTGTCTGCACTAGTTTGTTCGTGCAGTACTGTCTGTACTGTACGAACTGCATGTCTGTACAAAAGAATGCTAGGTGTAGCCATGTTTTTGCATAGCTTGCTAGAATGTAGCCATGTCTTTATCGATTGCTTGAGGCGTCATTGTCAACCATTATGTAAGTATGTACCATCTAGACCCGAGGTTCCCAAACTTTTTTTTCTCGTAGACCACTTTCAAAATTTTACTGATTTCGGTGGACCCCCTTGTTGCTACATTTTCATAATATTTCCAAAACTCGTCAAATAATGTGAAGATTAGATCTAACGATGGAAATTTGCGATGAAAATAACGATTTCGCTGCAGCACATCAACTTCTATACTGGCCGTTCAACCGATCGCCAAGAAAATTTATATAAATAGGTATTGGTGAAAATCAAACAAGTTCATGCAAGATTGCAATCACAGCACAAGTCGTATTTCGTCCCTATGCACGTTTGTACAAGCGTTGTACACGGGAGGGGGGGGGGGCGGGCGGCGCTTTGCAAGTCTCGACACGCGTTGTACTGAATATCGAATATGCAAGTTTTTCCAAGTTGGTAACAGTCACTGACCTTCTTAAAATACAGCAGTCAAAAAAAATAGGGCAGGTTTTAAAAAAAGGAAATTATTGCTAAATAAACATTAATAGGTTACTATCGAAACCAGATTAACTTTCGTGGATCCCCACTTACAACTTGTGAACCCCCATTTTTTTCACGCCAACGTGGACCCCCGTCGAGTCTTCTGTGGACCCCTGGGGATCCACCTAGACCACTTTGGAAATCACTGATCTATACTATCCATTGCGTTTTGATGTATAGAAAGCACGTACGATATAACAGCCTTGTATAGACGACTCAGTCATTTAACCCTGTAGTGGCACTATTAATAATGTCTTTTCCAGAACACTATGCGGCGGGATCCAAAATTACGTGTAAATGTGTTAAGTCTAATTGAAAATTTTGACGATGCGTGGCTTTATTACGTAAAGCGCAACACAGTTAGTCTAGCTATATCCATTTCGACGTGTAAAATTATTTTTGTCATTGCAGTAGCGATTGGCCAGGCTTTTTAACACGCTTTTATTAGGTCGACCTGTATGTAACTAACTATGTAATGGAATCTAAGGTAACTAATTTAAACAACTTCCAAGGATCGTAGCGTCATGAAAATTGGCAGATGTATGTAGTTCTGATGACAATACAATAATATGGTACTGTCGAACTGATCTGATGATGAAATCGAAAGATATGAACTGAAACTTCATGATGGAACATCGTATCATAGCTGTGTTTGGACTTGTTAGAAAAGTCTTGGAATGAACTTTGACCACAATTAGGTTTCAAGGTCTGATGATAAAGCCGGAAGATAGGCACTGGCATTCCATGATGGAATATCGTATCATAGCCGTGTGTATGTAAATATCATATCATAGCCCAAAAGCGTGTTTCTAGTGTTGTTTTTTTTAACTATTAATTTATTGTTTAAGCACTAGCTTCTGCTTTATTGTTAGCAGTTCTTGATAGTGCAAATTTGCATTAAGTGCTCTATCAGACCGCAAGTAGCTGTAGTTTATAACACCGGCACAGGATCTCATTACCGAAAATATCGCAAATCATTAACTTTCCAATACTGCACACACGAATATAGTCGAGCGATAACAAACGTCAGAAAGACAAATGCCGAGTTTGAAAAGAAATACCATGGCTTTAATTTATTTTTAGTATTCTAATTAGATTGAGTTGCTCATCGCTGTCATTCTCCATTGAACGCCTCCTCATGTTTAACCTGACTACAAACCTTCTAGGGAGCTAATGGGCCCTTACTGAGTTGTCCACGAAGACCCATTTTGCTCAGGGTTGGTCACACCCACGGGTCAACAAGCGCGAGCCCGGGAAGGACTCTGGCCTTACGGCTAGTTTCCCCTAGGAATCAACCTTCTGGCGCTCCTGGACGATCTGCGCACCATGCGGCGTAAGCCAATCGATTGTGTACTCTGACTAACAGTCGGGGGAGTCTGGAAGCAGTACTGTTTCCTATAGAGCGGGGGTGGTTGCTGACCTTACGGCGACTGCTCTTGAAACGACCATCGGCTACCCGATCCCGGAATCCCGGGTGAACATCTGGGCAAAGGACGCCGTGGTCCGCGATAGATTCGATTTAAACCGTTTCACCGCTTCGTAAGGAAGAGGACCGCGCAAGCGAACCGGTAACCAGTGAGAGACCGGAGTAATCTGGTCGCAATTGGAAGAAGGGCGTGAGTGTAGGTAAGCCCGCTGGGTAACATACCTGGTTATCTCGCGGATAAGGCGTTGGCCTCTTACGGGCATGTGGCGGAGCTTGACGGTGGACTGTTTTGTCCAAGTCTTCTGCGTTTTACTTCACGGGAGATAAAACGATCAATCGTTAAAACTTCCTGGGGTGACGGGTTCGCTCGTCGTAGTTGACATCTCTATTTTTTATTTAACCTTCTACCTTTTTATTTATTGATTCTAGAATTATTATTATTTGTCTTCTGTATTATTTATTGACTATCAAACTGACTATTCAGCCTGGTTATTTTATCCGTTTTTTATAATTATTGATCCTAAGATTATGTCTATTATTTGACATCTAAATATCATTTTTTTATTTTATTTTATTTTAATTTTGATCAGTTTAACATATATTTTAATGGTTATTTTTGGTTTCAATTATTGTTTTCTCTCACTTGGTTATGAAGTATCAGGATATACACATTATTCATTTATCTAGATTTAAAAAAACTAGAGATACATACTGCTGTTTTATTATTAAAAAACTAGAGAGACATACTGCTGCCAGATTAAATAAGAAAAAAAAAAGTTTTTTAGATATATTACTTTGATGGATGTTCGCACAATTCACCATTTACAACTAACATAGGCGAGTCTACCTGGGTACGTGCTTCGCCCTATTTAGGCAGATTTTGTATAACACCTTTTCAAGAATTTAATTCGGAAATGATTTATTCTTATTATCTTATTAATATTATAATTCAAGCTGTAGTTATTCCAGTTCAAAAAAGCCAGTGTAAAAAACGGTAATTATTTTTAATTATGAGTAGTCATTATGGATTTGTTTTATCTACGGGTTTTTGAGTTTTCACCTGTACAACTACTCGTATACCTAGTGGTTGAAGTGAGCCATATCAACTTAAGCTTCGCTACGTAGTGTCTCGGCGCGTGTTGGTCCGTAACGCGGCCGGGCAGGAAGTGCAAGGCGAGGGGAGAGGATTGTGTTTTAGGCGGGAACCGGAAGCGGCGGGCATTTTCGGCGGGAACGGCGCAGATTGCGCACGCGATAAGCCCGCCAAAATTTACGTAACAAAGCGTATTTCTCTTTTAGCTGAGGAGGCGGACCGCGCGTCCTTACCATTTAATCTGCTTTAATTTGCCACGAATTGTCTTATGGGAGTTGCCAAAAGAGTGTATCGTAAAAAGTCTCATTGGTCGAAATTTCTACTCTTTATTGTGAAAATTCACAATGGTCGCGTTTATTATCATACTACAAACTCTTACAACTAACCACTATGAAGTGTTTTTGTGTATGTATGCGTGTAACATGGGTGTGTGTTTCTTGTTAGTGTGTTCGACCGACAGAATTAAAATGCAATTCCGTTAATTTCATCCCGATGAAAAATGGTGACCCAGCCGGGAATCGAACCCGGGACCTTACAAAATCAGATCAGGCAACCTAACCACTATGCTACCTGTATTTTCTTTCTGGCAAAAAATCCTTCAGCACGATATTTATGTTCCTATAAAAATTATTGCGAACGTGTCATCTCACTAGTTTGGAATTATCATAATACAAGTGAACCCAAGTTCTTCCCAAGGCTACTCTATCATACGATCGTACTTTCACGATTACTCTGAAATCTATTAGTCCAGAATAAAAAAATACTTCAAATAGTTTTTATTGCTATATCTACGTGTTTCTTAAGATAATTTTGTCAACACTAGTTTTATATAAATGTTATTAATCTGAAAGTTTATTTTTTATTTGTTAATCTTCACGACTCTAAAATGCTTAACCTAATAATGTCAGAACAGCCTCCAGCATCACCACGTTCAAGGCCAGGCTCAAGGAGCTCATACACCTAAATCTATAACATAACCAACCCTCCTTCTCGCTTCCCTTTTCTTCCCTCGTCTCCTTATTTTCCTCTGCGTTTTTATTTAATTTTAATAATTTGGTAATTATTTGTTATTGGCAATTTCCTAGCTTTCTGTTTGTTTCATCATATTAATTTTTATTTTGTGTAGCCTATGCAAAACTTGCAATACAAACTTTAGTTTTAAAATAGTTTTAAAAAAGACATTGTAGCAATGCCATAGGCTCGCTCATTTTAATGAAAATAACGTGTTTAATAATAATTATTATTACTATTATTTTAAATTACGCATAATAAAATCCGAATGAAAGAGTCCAATTTTAAATATTTTATTGTTTTAATGACCTAAAAAAAATTATGGAGATTTAAAAGAAAATCATAAAGGGATTCTGATTGTCTTTTCCAAAATATTGCAATTACGAAAATAATAAACATATTTAGGGAACTAAGCGAATGCCCTTTAGACTACATTTGGAGTTCCTGATCTTCAATCATGGTTTGAACACTATTTAACGCAACGTCTCTTCCAAATGACGAGAATGCACTTAAGGTGACATATTTTTGCGCACTTTTTACGAAACGATCCATAACGTAATTGATATTTTCATCCCTTCTCGCTTTTCCACACGTACAAAATACCCATCTTGGTTCTCACCGGCGCTCATTCACATTATAAAGGAAAAGGCAAAATACCATCGGAAGTGCAAAATCTCCAATAATCCACTAGATAGGGATACATTTGTCTTACTCCGTGCCAGACAAAAGAGAGTCCAAAAATACTGCTATCACCGGCATATTGCACGATGCGAAAACAGCATACACAAGGATCCAAAGAAATTCTGGTCGTTTCTAAAGAGTGTGCGTAAAAATGAAGCCATTCCTAGTTGCATGAACTTAAACGGTGACACAATAACAGATGAACGGGAAATCTGCGAAAGTTTTTAGGGCCATTTCAATTCCATATATATGTATCTCAGAACCCAACAATTATTGATGGGTCTGGATGTTACTCCGCGATACCACTTACAACAATCAGCCACACACCTTGGGATATTAGTTCAATTCATATCACTACTGAACTTGTTAAAAAATACATACAATATTTTTCAAATAATTTCGAACGGCGTAAGTTATAATCGGCATAAGAACATTTTTTTAAAGAATTATGTATCTAATTATAAGTTCATGCTGTTACTTACCTAAATAAAAAAATAATTTAAAAAAATGGCGAGCATTTAAACCGAGTCGACTCCAGACTTCCGCTTCGCGACGCTGGCTCACGTCTTCGGCGCGTCCTCGGTCAAACGCTCGACCCTCGTGAACGGGCTTTCATTCGGCTTCCCCTCTTTCCAAGCGCCCGCTCTTTCGGTCCTAGCGATTGGGTATTTTGACCTCAAAAAAAGAGTTACTTCAAATTAGAAAGAGAGGAAATGCTTCGTTGATACTTCATCGGCGCTACGTTCTATTGATGTTATCTCCCTGTGGGTATATTCTCTGTACCTTTTTACTTTCCAGAGGGAACGCGCTTAAAAAAATCGGGACGAAAACGGAAATAACCATTTTAAGCCCCCCGCACCTGAAACGATTAGGACCGTTTACAGATTTAAGTCTCTCTGTCTGTCTGTGTGTATGTGTGTGTGTCTGTGTGTGTGTGTGTGTGTGTGTGTGTGTATTCTTCCACAATAGCGCCCAAACGCTTTATCCGATTGAGGTGAAATTTTGTATGCAGGCACCATTTGATCATGGCAAGAGTTGAAAAATCTGGCTTTTTAGCTGAAATCGGTCAACCAAGCGGCGCACTAGTCATATTTCAATGTCGAAATATTGGACTTAGAGACTATATTATGTATCGCAATATTTTGTTTTCGAGATGAAGACGAATATATTATTTTTACCACCCCCCCCCCCCTTCCGAGAACATTACGACCATTTCCATACTAAAGTCTGTCTGTGTGTCCGGGTGTCTGTCTGTCTATCTGGCTGTGTGTATTCCTCCACGATAGCGTCCAAACATTCATCTGATTGAGCTGAAATTTGGCATGCAGTTAACATTTGGTATTCTAAAAATCTCTGGAACTCTCATGATAGGAGTTCAATAGATTTTCGTTGAAATCGGTCCACAAGAGTTATACTTCAATCTCAAAATATTGGACTTGAAATTCTTCACTCAGATGCCTTTTGGATGCAAAAATTTTGGTTGGAATATCTCATATGCAAGCGACACAAATAATATTTAAAGTCTGCCATACGAATGTATGGCGCCATGCACATGTACTACCATGGGGGACTTTAAATACCAATTTTTAAATTTGCGGCGTCGCGCGATTGATATCAAGCGCGACGTTCGTTTGAAATTTAAATCTTTGTTTCTTTGGGTCGCTTGTGCGAATTCGGTGAATTTTACGGCAACGCGCGCTTGCAATTCGATTTTTAAATTGAATGAGAAGACATCCTTGGCTAATTGCCGGGAAAGTCTTGGGGTAACAAAACCGATTTTTTACAATATTCGTTGTTTTTTGTAACGATTTTTGAGATAGATTTCGGTAGCCAAATTAAAATAACCGAACGTTAACATTGGAACCGGTTGCTGGTAATACGCGAAACTGCCTTTCTCTCTATCAACTGCCAGTACGTCCAATACCAGGACGTCAGTTTCAAATGCCTGCCAGTATGTCCATTAATCAAGGTTGACAGCCGACTCATTGAATTCTACTCTATTGGGATTGAGTGGCGATTGGTTTAATGATCTCATCTTGAGGGCGGTGATAAATTTAATAAAAATGAAATTAAGACACAAAAATACGGTAAAAAATAGATAAGTGCAAAAGTTATAATGAATCGGCAACTAGCTAGTTACTACAAAGAATATGTTAATTATTTTATTTTATTTTAATGATAAATTCCTACACTTGGTAGAATCAAAATTATTCACAACTTCTACTCGAATATGTACCTATATTATAAGGTACCTGTATATATGTACCTATATTTCAACATATAAAAATTTTGAAATATCTGCTTGGGCTATTAAACATGGTATTAATATAAATCCAAATAAATCGCAACCAATTGTGATAGGCGAAAAAAAAACATTGTCCGAAATAGATACCTAATCATTACCGCCAATTTGTGTAAATGAAAAATTGACGAATATACCAAAACTGTCAAGAACCTTGGAATTCTAATAGATCAACATCTTTCTTGGCAAGATCAAGTAAACCAAGTAAGACGTCACATTTTCCATGGTTTTCATAGTGTCCGGCAGCTTCAGCGATTTCTCCCTATATCATATAAAGAAATGATTGTGTCCACTCTCCTAACGCCAATACTTGACTACGGTGATGTTTGTTATACAGATGCCAGTGAGGTTATTTGAATAAGCTGGAGCGTCTGCAAAATATCTTCCTCAGGTGTGTTTTTAACTTGCGAAAATACGACCACATTAGTTGCTTTCGTGAGCAACTTCATTGGCTTCCTATTCGCGATCGAAGAAATTTGCATACGTTGTCCCTACTCTACAACATACTCAATAACCCCACTTCGCCCTCCTCAAGGATAATTTCCACCCTTTAGGAGGCCACGGTCTTCCACTTCGATAAAGTCGGGAAAACACACTCGCCATTCCGATACATCATTCTTCTGTTTACACGCACTCTTTTACGGTCCATTCTGCCCGTTTATGGAGCAGCTCTCTCATTCTATCAGGCATGCACCTTCGTTGCACACTTCCAAGAAGTTGTTGAAGAAACATTTATTTCCACACTGCCACTAACCAAATACCTTATCTTGTCCACTCCTTTATCCTTCCCTGGGCAACCTTAGCATAAGTTATTAACATATATTTGTATAAGTTTATTTTAAATTTAACTTTACTACTTCTGTGTGTATTGTATGGTGACAATTAGTTATTAATTTATCAAATGCTTTACTGTAAGATATCGTTATAGCGATAGGTCCGCCATTTGTGCATAAATTGTCTATTTTTATAAAACCGGTGGAATATACATTATGTAATGTTTTTATAGCACAATATATTATTTTATTCTATTCTATATAACATATCGAATAACAAATTTTCAAGGTTACATATAATAAACAAATTTTTCCGACATTACATATCAAACAAAACCCTTTGGTATGTAGGGGAGACCGGGGCTATGGGGCCACCCCGGGGAATGAGGCCACCCGCTTAATTCAAACCCCGCGCGTTTTAGTCCGCTTATATGCAGTGCTACCAACTCTCATTGGCATAATTAAACAGTCTGACGACGGCCGTGTTCATGTGAGGAGATATAAAAGTTTCGTGGGCGAAAAATCAAAATACCGCCATTCCATCTAAGGTCGGACTTTTACAAAAGTAAGCATATGAAAAATTTGATTGGTAATACTAAGATCAAACAATGTATGCTTTATAATAGCATATTGCAGCATGATTTAGCATGCAATTGATTGCTTCAATGACAGTTTTAGGTTATATTTTCCATATGTTTGTAAACTTCACCAAAATGGGGCAATGAGGCCAGGGATGGCCTGATTACCCCAATATTGTGGATTAAAGGAAACAAAGTGCTTTACGTGTTTTTTTCCCTTTTCATAGATGGTTCGAAATTATCAGAGGAAGACGAATAAAGCCAGTTGGAGCAAGGAATGTATGACAGAGGCTTGTGCTCAAGTGGCCAACGGCAGAAGTGTCAAAAGTGTGGCGAAGACTTTTGACATTCCGAGGAGTTCTCTTCGAAACCAATTAAAAAAAGGAATTCCACAAGGCCCCAATATGGGTAAACCAACAGTGTTCAGCGCTGGACAAGAAGAAGAACTAAAGGCTCATGTCCTAATTTTGGCAAAATTATATTTTGGTGTGACAACAACTCAAATAAGGCAAATTGCTTATGAATTTGCTGAAATTAATAACATCAAAAATAAGTTCAACAAAACTACCAAACTCGCCGGTGAGGGTTGGCTCTCTGGCTTCTTGAAACGCTGTGGTGACATTTCACTTAGAAAGCCAGAGCACACAAGCCTCAGTAGAATACTGGGATTTAACAAGCTTGACGTGTCAAAATTTTACAGCAACCTCGAAGAAGTATATGGTAAATACAAGTTTCCGGCATCTCGAATATTCAACTGTGACGAGACAGGTGTTAATACAGTTGGGAGTGCAGTAAAAGTACTGGCCAAAAAAGGTCAGAAGCAAGTTGGTCTTATTTCCAGCGCTGAGCGAGGAACAAATACCACGGTGGTTTGCTGCTTCAGTGCTGCAGGGTTATACGTTCCGCCTATGTTCATCTTTAAGCGTCAAAGAATGACACCTCTGCTGGAGAAGGATGGGCCTCCAGATGCCATCTACACTTGCTCTAAGTCTGGCTGGATAACCGAAGATTTGTTTGTAAAATGGCTCGAACACTTCCATAAGACTGTTAAATGTTCAACACAGGAACCAGTTTTGTTGGTACTTGACAATCACTCGAGTCATGTATCCCTATCAGCTTACAATTTCTGTAGAGCTAATGGAATTGTCATGGTATCACTCCCACCGCACACCTCCCATCGCACCCAGCCCCTGGACGTTGTATTTTTTGGACCTCTGAAGAAGGCAATTAATCGAGAGATAGACCTTCATCTAAAGACAAAGCAGTATGAGAGAGTCGTACAATGTGACATTGCTTCTATCTTTTGTTCTGCCTATAGAAGAGTGTCTTCCGTAGACAAAGCTCTAAAAGGGTTCCAGTGTACTGGTATTTTTCCATTGAATCCATACGTTTTTGATGAGACCGAATTTACACCTCCTGCTGAAGATTTAGACGTTGTTTCCGAGCGATCAGATCAGGATGTTATCGTTGAACCATCTAATCAGGAAGTTGTCGCCGGGCCTTCAAATTGGAACAAGTCACCCCATACCACAGTGGCTGAAATAACACCTATTCCAAGGAGGATCAAGAAGATTACAAAACATCTCCGAAAGAAAGGCTCATCCCAAATACTAACGTCAACACCTCTCAAAGACGAGCTTATTGAGAAAAGTTTGAAAAAAGAAAAGAAAGCTAACAAGGAAGTAGAGAAACAGAAGTTATTGAGAGTTAAGAAGAAAGTATTTAGTAGCTCCTCATCAGACACCTCAACTGAAATCGTATTCGACGATGAAGGTTTAAAAGATCAGGAGAGTTCCGATGATGAAATTTGCCTTGTATGTGGCGAATATGGGAAAAGTCGTGAAATTTGGTTCAGGTGCACAATTTGTGGAAAGTGGGCGCACAAGGACTGCAGTGGCGCTGAAAAGGCAAAATGTTATATTTGCGATTTTTGTAATGTTCTTTAATTAAACAAACTTTATTTCTTTGATTAAACTTGTATTTATAATTATTTGGGGTAACCAGGCCAGGGGTGGCGTCATTACCCCATACCATGGGGTAATGAGGCCATTTGCAGTGTTCATAGTTTTTAGCTGTTAAGTATCAACACTTTGAAAACTTCCCCTTATGAGGTATTCAGGGTGATAGTCAACATATTGAAATTTAATTTTGTCTAGGAGCGATATCAAAATTCCTTAAAACTAACAATATTTTTCTCGATTTCCCTTAAGGTGGCCCCATAGCCCCGGTCTCCCCTACCTAAGTTGAAAATTATAATTATACTTAATTCTTTCAAGAATTCATCATAGCCTTGCGAATATGAAAATTATAAAATGACTAGATGACCCGGTGAACTTCGTACCATTGATTTGATTGTAAGCGTCTATTAATCCTAATCAACCTTCCAAATCCAATTCATTGAAATCTATAATATGGCCGAATCATGTACGGTTTGAGTTTCGTTTGGTGATTAAATGAAAGTCGTTTGAAATTATGATAAATTCAATGTATTTAATTTACATGATGAAATATAAATGCTTCTTCGACTTTTCCGACTTTTTCGGCATTTTCGACTTTTCCCATTTTTTCCGACTTTTTCGACTTTTCCGACTTTTTCGACTTTTTCGACTTTCTTGACTTTTTTTACTTTTTCGACTTTCTTGACTTTTTTTACTTTTTCGACTTTTTTTACAAAATTGCACTTGGAATTATAACAGTTATGGATGGCGCAGCTGTCAAACAAAACGATCGCCGCGATAGCCATCTAGAAAGTGGCCAATGTTCCCAAAATTACCAATTTCGATTTTTTCGATTTTCAGTCGTTTCTTTGAGTTTTTCCTAAATATTTTTTTTTGTAAACCACCCCTGAATCAAGCAAAACGAAATAAAAGAAAAATATTTCAAATCGATCGAGTCATTTCCGAGATCCTGCGAGACTAACGCACGGCGATTCATTTTTATATATAATAAGATAAACAGAAGTGAGAAAAAGCTTTTAAAAGCCAAGACTTTCCTGGCAATCAGCCAGGACGTCATCTACCTCAATTTAATAATCGAATTGCAAGCGCGCGTCGCCGTAAAATTCGCCGCTAAAGAAAATATATTTTTAGAACATGCGTCACGCGCGCGACGCCGCAAATTTAAATATTTGATTCCTCATACATTTTTTATGGTTGGCTTTAAATGTTACTTGTGGGGCTTGTATATGAGATATTCCAACCGAAATTTGACAATGTGATTATGGCCCAACAAGGCACCTGTGTACCAAATTGTATCTATGTCCAATATTTCCAGATTGAAGTAAGACTAGCGCACCGTCTCGTGGATCGATTTCAACCACAATCTTTTCAACTCTTGCCGTGACCATGATGCCTGAACACCAAATTTCAGCTCAATCGAATAAAGTGTTTGGACGCTATTGTGGAGGAATACTCATTAAAGAAAATATATGGAGAACTCTTGTGGTAGAAATGCCAATCTCACCATATCACAAAAACCTATATAACCTGCGATTGCCAGCCTGCGAGACGCGCCTGCGCAGTACGCGCTTTTTTAATTTTGAAAGCTACGCGCTGACAGACACATAGACACACAGACAAACTTCAGTCTGGAAATGGTCTTAATCGTCTCGAAGGAGGGACGTGGGATCAAAATTTATATATCCGTCTTCATCTCGATAACAAAATATTGTGCGTTCACAAATACTTTACCTCCTCGTCTGTTGGTAGGCCGGTAAAGTAATAAAGCTTGATAGAAAAGAGATGATTAAAAAATAAATTGATGATTTAATAAAATTTTACAAATTGTACTGAATTGATATTTTAAAGTGTTGCAAAATATTATAAATAAAAATGACGGTGTGTTTATGGTACCTACTTATTGAGTCGTCATTGCAAATAAGTAATGCATAGTTTATTTCATTGTTACAAAAAATACAATTTATTGTTGGGAGACCCTTTCTGCACTGATGATCTCTTCTTCTTCGTTTTCTCTTTCATTCACTTCTTCGATGTCTGTTACCCAATTTGCGTTATAAAGACTGGTTATTTTCTCTTGAAAGTCTTCTGTTCTCTTCTTAACGAAGTCTATCGACTGCTTGATATCATCGACGTCGATTATTTTCTCTATCACGATTTTGGCCCCATTTCGGGTTTCTTCAATTTCGTAGATGAGCTGCTCCAATTTTTGCTGATGGATGGGCGCTTTGTATGGGGCCGAGCGCCCTGCTTCGCTTTGTTCATACATACAGGGTGCTGCAACGGCTGTTGTAGCAGGCGTATTCGCATATCGACTATTATGCCCAGGACACAGTACGCTCGATTTGTCAAAGACGAAGAAGTGGGGCTGGTAGCGACATTCTCCGCAGCGCCAGCTGCTCCTGATCGAGCTTGTCATCCTCTTGTAAGTGTACTTGTCCAGTCCGACGCATCCGTAGTGATAGCGGGCGAAACAGTAGGAGCATTCCAGATCTTCGTGAAGCGGTATGGGATGGCCGCAGCAGCCGCATTTCAATTTTGACGAATTCATGTTCATCACAACGCGGTCAATTTAATTTGCGAAAGAAAAAAAGAAAAAATTTGACGGCTGACGTTCCGTAATTTGTTTGTTCTACATTTAAATCGCTTGCAGTATTTTTTTATATATATATTTCTTAAAGGGTAATAATATTACCACGCTTCGCCAGTTCATTTGTATCAAATTCGTACCCGAGAGATTTCAACAGATAAAAATTTATATATACTATTAAAAAAGGATGTTTTCTTATCTATCCGAGCCTAATAGACTCCGAAACCTTTTCACCGATCACCATCAAGGTTGGCACATATTAGTATTTTTTAATGGAGAAGGTTTTTATGTTATCCACTTTGTTATAATTACCACCAGATAGCGATGCAGCACATCAACCTCTATACCGCTCAACCGATCGCCATGAAAATTGGTATACATATACATAAGAGGCCGCCTAAGGGCAAATGGTGTCGCGGATCCGCGATGAATTTAATCTATGAATTACTGCTAACGTTAGGTAGAGGCCGCGCAAGCGACCTCGAATCTGTGGATAGACTGGAGGATGAAAAATGCGTCCAAATCTGGCAGTAAGGGAGCGAAAAAAACCACTGGGTGGCACTTTCCAGTGCCTCGCGGTAAGGTTTTCGATTCTTATATTCGACTCTTTTTTACGCTTCTTACACTTTTTTACTACTTCTATATTTTTTTTATTCGTAGAAAAATTACACCTAAAATCGCAAATTACATTTAAAATCGTAGAGAATCATACAAAGAAAATGTTCTCAGGGTAAATTGAGCGTAGTGCAGACATGCCATTTTTAAAATGACGCCATAATGAAAAAAACAAACGACAGATTAAACAAACTTTATTTCACAGCTAAAAAGTTCCAATTTGAAATTTTATAAATATTATTGTTAATCATTTGTGTAAGTGGTCAGTTATGGAAACTTTCAGAGTGACATATAATATGGCAAAACATGTACTTTACGACATAAAAAAAACAATCCATATTTTAATTTTAAACATAATAATAAAATGTCGTTCGAAATTACTAAACCGTTACTAAAGGCCTGTGAAAGACGAAAGTAAAGCACTCCGATTTGAGTGCTGGCACACGATGGGTCAAGTTTCATGCGCAAGTTAGGAAGTATCAATCCGTTAAGTAGCTCGTGTCTCATCGTCGCCTTTGCCTAGTGTTTGGGCTTGCGACCCTCTCTCTTTATGGTTTCTCTTAATCCTTGTTAAGTTTTCTTTACTTTCGCATAGGAGAAGGAACCATATATTATACTTTCACAACGGTCTACAATACTTCGAGTCTCCAAGCTGTAAACTATAAGTAGATGTGCCCAATCCCTATGTATGAATTTTACTCAGAGTACATTAGAATATGTGAAACAAAATTAAAAATACTCAATGATATACTTTCTCTACTTTAAAGTCCAAAGTAGGAAAAAATGGGCATTTTTTAAATTAGAAGTCTATTTAGTAATACTAAATCCATTTCTATTTAACTTTTTTCTATTGGTTTCGATAAAACAAAGCTTTGATAGGATAAAAATCCTAACCTCGACAATATCGATCACATCTGTTTAATTATTCTCAATATTTAATACAAATAATCATATTTATGGATATTTTCAAAATGTGCTCTCTTGATAGTGATTTTTTTATCATAACACCATCGCACCTAACGTAAAAATTTTGTAACAAAAATATTCACTAATTTATTATATTACGAAGCTTTAAACTGTTTATTTTGTTCCTGTTTTCGTGCCGGTCAGCGTAAACGCTTTTAAATAAATATAAAAATCAAAATGACGAACCATTCGTATTTTATTACAATATCTCCGTATTACAACCCTATTTTCATGACACACATGGTCATGATATTTGATGAACCTTTTTGCTTTGTTTTGTCATTCTTCTTAAGCATATATGACTTCCATTATGCGGTACAGACCTGGTCGCAGATTCAAATGTCTAAACGTCATTATGTTGCGGCGGACGTTCCTGGAATGGTATAAGAAGTGTTTGAATTCTATGTACCTCCTTATATCAAAATCATAAATCTGCTCATCGCACTCTCTATTGATTTATTTAGTTAAATGATTGATTAATTAACGTATCTGCAAAGCTTAAGTGTCTTAATAATATTAATATCAAATAATATTTATTAAGGTATTTATATATTGTTTAAATAAACACGGCCGATATGAGCATTATTATATGTGTACTGCTGCCGTCCAACTAAGTGCCAAGGCCTGTTCCAAGGCAATAAGTATTTAGTTTTGTATGTACGTATATTTGGGAGTTAATGGGCCCTTGCTGAGTTGGCCACGAAGACCCATTCTGTTCAGGGTTGGTCACACTCACGGGTCAACACCTATCCGACGGCCTCCACGCATGAAGTGCGAGCCTGGGTAGGACTCTGACCCTAAGGTTAGTTTCCCCTGGGAATCAACCTTCAGGCGCTCCTGGACGGTGTGCGCACCGTGCGGCGTAAGCCAATCGACTGTGCACTCTGACTAACAGTCGGGGGAGTCTGGAAGCAGTACTGTTTCCTATAGAATGCGGGTGGTTGCGGACCTTACGGCGACTGCTCTTGAAACGACCATCGGCTATCCGATCCTGGGTGAACAGCCGGGCAAAGGACGCTGTGGTCCGCGATAGATTCGGTACACCGTTTCACCGCTTCGTAAGGGAGAGGACCGCGCAAGCGACCTCGAACTCGGAACCAATCGAGAGACCGGAGTAATCTGGTCACAATTGGAAGTAAGGACGCGAGTGTCGGCCCGCCAGGTAACATTCCTGGCTATCTCGCGGCTAAGGCGTTGGCCTCTTACGGGCTTGTGATGTAGCTAGATGGTGGACTGTTTTTGTCCCAAGTCTTCTACGTTCACTCCAGGGAGATAGAACGACCAATTGTTAAAACTTCCTGAGGTGATGGGTTCGCCCGTTGTAGTTGAAAACTCTATTTAGTCAATGATCAATAAAGAATATCATTGAAAAACTTCTTGAGGTGACGGGCTCGCCCGTTGTAGTCGACAACCCAAGTTGTACGTATATTCGGCAAGTAAAAAAAAATATTTGCATTAGGTAGTGAACGGTTTCGTGCAGCTTAGTCGTAAGATCGTAAGTTGTAAGATCCATCGTGTTTTCGGGCCGGTCCAACTCACGATTCAGATTCTATACAGTAGCCTTCTCGTCTGGAAGAATATCCCAGGAAGGTACTTTCGCGTCCCAGGCCTCACGGCTTGTGGATCGGTTTCCCCTGGGGGATTGCCTCCCGGCGCTACTGGACGTTTTGCGCACCGTACGGCGACAGCCAATCGGTACTCTTTCGGTAATTTTTTGAAGAAGTCGGGAGACTATAGCTATGCACTCTATCGCATCGCTTCATTTCTCGATTTATCCGCGCTGCGCATGTGCTACTTTGCATACGTTCGTTCACTGCTAACGTACGGCGCGGAGTTATGGGGGCGAGCAGCCGACAGGCAGAGGGCTTTCGTTATGCAGAAGCGTGCAGTCCGCACAATAGCGCGTGTGGCGCTTGATACGCCAGCTAGGCCTCTGTTTAGAGATCTCTGCATCATGACGCTGCCGTCCATTTATATAATGGAGGTAGCGCTGTTCGGTCGCAGAAATCTAGCCGATTTTGAAGTGAATGGTGTGCATCATCACTATCCAACAAGATCCCGTAGCATGCTACGTTCGGTAAGTCATGCATTATCCAAGTCGGAGAGGCTAGCCTATATCGCCGGCCCAGCGGTTTACAACAAACTCAGCGAGCACATTAGGCAGGCGCAATCTCTTGGCGTGTTTAAGAGACGCCTTAAGAGGTACCTTACAGAAAAGGCGTTTTACTCGCTGGAGGAATATTACTCGAGTGAAGTCTAAAATGCTTTGGTGGCTAAAGTATTTAATGATCTCTTTGCATTTTGTCTTGTATTTCTTCTTTTTACATTATTCTTGTTTTTTTTATTCGTTTTGTTTGGTTTATTTTATCTTTTCTTTACGATAAAAAAAATGTTTGTTTGCTAATATGTATGAATGTTTGCTAATCTGTATCTGACTTGTATACCAGTATACTAATAAAATGAATATGAATATGAATATAAAAATATACTATTTCCTCAGCAGCGAGGGTGGATTTTAACCTGTCTTCAACCACTCTTGAAACGACCAACCGATCCTGATTTCAGAGCCAGACAAAAGATGCCAATGGTTCGCGATTGATTCGAACTGAATCTCCGCTGAATGTACGGCAGAATGAACTCGTAACCAGTCGGGAAATTAAAGGTATCCTGATGGTTAATTCCAGACTAAGATATCCTTCCTAAACTGGTAGTCAGGGGGCGAGGCTGTCAGCTGGTTATCCTTTTTCGATGCCTATAAGTAATGCATTGACCTCGAGCATGTTGGATTAGCTGGACGGTAGGTTTGTGTTAGTATCTAAGTCTTCTACGCTCACCTCACGAGAGGTAGAACGAGCAATATCATTTAAACTTCCTGAGGTGATAGGTTTGGGGACTGAGCTAAATGTACGCTGTGGCTAAGGTGCGAGGACCGGCGTTCGTAGAACACGCGTTCTTTTATTAGCGTACATACCTATACTTATTACTGTCGAGTAGAACCGGGCGAGTGGTCACAGCACTAATGTCTGTGGTGGGAAGACGGAACGCCGGTTCCCACACCTCAGCCACCGCTTACATTCAGCTCAGTCTCCAACTGTACGTACATATATTTGTCAGGTCAAAAAAAAACTTGCATTATATTCCACAACCTATGGAATATTGCCACGGGAAGATGAAGCCACAAACACGCTCTGTGGTGTGTCACACCCGATATATCTACTTAAGGGTTAATTAGATTTATAAATGCAACTTGTATGAGAATCAGGCGCGTTTCAGAGGTCGTCAGTCGGCCGGTTGCATGTGCATGTGGCGTTCTAGTTTGTTTGAGAGCGGCTGCAGTCGCCAAAATAAAGACGAGGATAGTGCGTCATATTTGTGACGCAGTACTTTAGCGCTGCCAGTGTGTCTGGCAGAAATTTATTGGCGACAGCGTTGCCATATAAGTATGTCGCGACTTAACTTGCAGACGCTCTCAAACAAACTAGAATGCGTTATGTAAAATATGCACACCCAACCGGCCAACCGGCGAACTCTGTAACGGGCCTGATTAACATACAAGTGGCATTTTTATATCTAGTTTACAATAATAAAGTTATTTATTTATTTTCAGGTGTCAATACAAAAAAATGGCAAAAAACAAAAAAATAATAATTATAATAAACAAAATTTTAACAAAAAAAGCGACTCCATAATTTTTAATGATTGTGGCAGCCATATCATGGTAAAACTTAGAACTGGCTATCATAACTGAATGCGTTTACAAAATTTCGTGTCTGTGTTATTAACCGTTGACAGGAGTCCTGTCATCAGGAGCCAACCCTGGGTTTAGAATCAAATAATGCTTAGCATAAAAAATGCATTGTCATCGGAACTGAGCCAACATGTACATTTTCAACTTCATATGATAATATTTGAAGAGTTCCCTAAATTCCTTTTGGACAGAATCATCAAAACAGGATTTGATAAAAATGGGAACAATCTGGAAGTATACACTTTTTTCCAAATCGGTTCATAAATGACGGAGTTTTGAGATAACAAACATGTTTTAAAAAAGATACAACTGAATTTATAACCTCATCCTTTTTTTGATGTCGGTTAAAAACTGAAAATAGAAAAAGACTATGTAATAAAATTACAAACGCTGCATACTAGGAATATCCTCAGGATATTCTTTGAGACAATCCTGTAAATCACGTGTAAAATCATTAATAAATCAATATTTCTCATTTTTAATTTCATTCTTTATGGTAGACACTATATATTTTTCGCTTCTAAACGTCTTTCTTTCATAATAATATGTTCATTGGTCCTTAGTAATGGCTAGGAGAGAATGAGATGCAC
Organism: Micropterix aruncella; assembly: GCA_944548615.1. Lineage (NCBI taxonomy): Eukaryota > Metazoa > Arthropoda > Insecta > Lepidoptera > Micropterigidae > Micropterix > Micropterix aruncella. The sequence goes on along the minus strand of OX155955.1, from coordinate 16,021,170 downwards.
TACGGATAACATAAAATTGCGTCCTGCTAGCAGGCCCAGCAATCCTCAAATAAACAAAAAACGCGCGTCCTACCGGTAGGCCGTAAAATCCGGCTAGCATGACGCTGGATTTTCTATCATTTAGTTAACCATTCAGTAGGTAGGTATATCAGGTGCGAGACACTCAAAAGCATGTGTGTGGCCTCACCCTTCCAACAAGATTAATCAAAGGGCACCGTGTGGCATCACCCGTAATAAGGAAAATGCAACTATGAAAATACAAACGCAGTTCGTGATCCGAAGTGGGCTTTATCTCTCGGCCGGGATCTATTTCATTATAAATATCATAAAAGAGAGGAGCGAAAGAGAGGGATGATCGAAAACGTGGTTCGGCGGCCGATCGACATAAAGGCGACCTGTCGGAGGGGCCTTTGTTCGCGACGCCATCGAGCCATCGAGCCATCACGCCACGAGGAGTCATCGCGTTATCTCTGTCATAATTCGGCATTGAATGGGAATATCTGTCTCACTTGCGGAACGCCCGGTCGGACGGACGAGGCGCCCGGGACCATTGTCTGATGAGGAAGGCTCGGCAGCTTTCAAAGCCGCAAGGTCACCGTGATGACACACTCGATGAACACTGAGAAAAATATAACGATGTAATACACGGAAATACTAATGTTTCAAATAGCATTACGTATATAACTCGAATTGTGGTTCATACGTATGAATTAACATGACGCGTATCGGTGTTGGCGTGACGGTATTTACCGTGTCTTAATGTTAAAACATAATGTTATTTCATTACGTCGCGACCTTGGGATCTCACTTCTAACATGACAGCATGTAGCAGCAGGATACGTACGGTTATAGTCGGACACATGTTGAAACTACAGTATAGTGTTATTTCCGTATTAACCGTAAGGAAAATCTTGATACATATAATTGGTCAGAAACAGAGGACAGGTCCTCTGTTTCTAGTTCTAAAAATAGAATTTCACAACGAACTTGGAAGTACACTCGAGATCAAAGAATCCGGGTCACCAACATAAACCATAATAATAATAATATTACGGAAACTAAGAAAGTTAGTTTATTGATATAAAAAATATTTTATAGGCTGTTTAATACTACTCAAATAAAATTATTAAAACTTCTCAGTTGCTGTAAAATAATGCCTTCAACAAAGCTAAAAAATTAATCGATCTACGAATTCACTGCATTTGTTATTGCTTTTTCCGTTGTCACAAAAAAAAATATTATAGGGACCGATCTTGGTATCCAATATAATTATTATTAAAGCACTTAGACACCTTCTTAGTTTCCGAGATATTAAGGTTTATGTTGGTTATATGTTGTTGGCCCGGATTCATTGCTCCTAAGTATATTAGACCCTTGCCTATATTATAATGTATTAAATTCAATTAAATTGTTTTGCAAAGTCATGTTATTTCTTAGTTCTCATTTACTTGTCTGTCTGGCGTTTGTAATTATGTACTCGGATATTGTCGTGCATTGCTATTGCCCCAGGCAGTGGGAAGTTGAAAATTCGAGTTAATTTCGAATATGACGTCCTGTGCATGTGTTATCCATTACACCTTATTGCAGTTTATCGCACAACAGTATTTACAGACAAGAACTGTAAACATTATTGTGGTTAAAAAACTTTAATAGATGGCGGTGTCTTTATGGAACCTGTACTCACATGTACACGGAGCAGCTAACTCCGTGCACATGTATGCTGTATGCACTGTATTGTGTGTGCATACTGTATGCACATGTATGCACACATACGCTGGGTGTTATTTGAGTGCAGGAACCTTTTTCAGGAAGTTATTATGCACATGAAACTAAAGAAGACAACAAAGTTTTTTGTGCTTTTGTTGTATTTTCTACATTATGAGATTTTTGTCCAGAGAAGATTAGTTATACAGCATTTTTAATTCAACTATAAGATATTCAATAAAATAAAAATCTCAGTAACGAAAGCCCATATTTAAAAAAGTTTTAAATGAGTTTTAAGTCAGATTTTCTTATAGTATTACGAGTATCTCCTCTAAACAGAAATCTCCTAATGAAAAATAAAATATATATATATATATTTTTGTTCAGTGTTATGTACAGAATCACCCCTTGATAAAAATTCCGGTACTTTAATAACATCCCTGTACAATTCATAAACTGAGCATTCCAAAAAATGTATAGTCCTATTACGTTCAATATGGCGGGGTTCGTGGTATAACAGTATGGAGGCGAACGATGGCGTTCCAAACACTCCTGAATGGTATCCTATCTTAACCTAAATAATAACATAACAACGATAACAAACGATTTCGTAAATCATAGCTCTTATTAATTTTAAATATTATTTATATAAGGATGGTAATTGTTAATTTGGAACACAGGTTTCGAATACATAATAATTACGCGCTTTAAGTTTAGATAGACTAATAGATAGCATTCCATCTCTCCTTATTATATCTGTGATGTAATCAGCCCTTATAAAAATGCATTATATGGCACTAATAATTGAATGTTATTATTGTTATCATTGGTTACATTATTGTTTTTTTTAATAATCAGTCTGTGCTTTAAAAAAACATTCATTATCAATGCTATTATAGATGACCAAATAAGTTAATATTAGTATCGCCGCCAACGCTATCAGAGCCACCTGCCTTTCGCCGGTGCATAAGGGTTGCCAAAACGTACCATGGAGTTGATCAATCTAATACCTTATATAATCAAGAGTGATATGTAATGCAATGTAGGTAACAATACTTTAATGGACATCACCGTTATCTGAAAAGCGTGAATTAGATTCGAATCTATCAGCACGTACAGTATATATCTACATAGTTGCGTGAAGTCATTGTAAAAGGAGATTGCATCTGTTGTTGTCGCCATTTATGCGTTCGCTGTAACCAGCCGCCGCTTGCTAACTTGCAAATTGCAAATTTACTTCCCACTAAACTGGCGTTGATATTCTTACTTACGGCAACTACTTCCGCCGACTCTGTTTATTCTACACGTTAAGTGGCTCAGGGATGAACATTAAATGGCCGTTTTATGTTCGGTTTTCTGATTCTCTATGTTGATCACTGAATAGTTATTTATTAGAATGGTGAATAGTTAACTATTATACTATACATATAATACATTTATTAATCCCATTACTATATATCAATTCAATTTCAATTTCAATTTATTTCTGCTCCAGTAGGTAGGCTTTCCTACACTTGGATGCGTCTTTGCCTCTAAAATTTTAAATAATGTAATTAATTAAAGAATATTAACTATCATGATATAGTTATGGCAATATAAATTAATTTTAGTAAATTATAATTGGTTTGAAAACCATTGATAAATAGAAAATAATCTAATAATCAAAATTGCTGATCAAAAAAAGAGCTCAATGTCTGTAGTCATAATTATCAAGGCAATAATATCGTGGTCATGAAAATAGATAAGGGTATATTAAAAATATCTAAATTTAAGTTAATTGTCAAATCTAGCAATATAGCCGTCGTCGATAAAAATAAAAATTAAAATTATGCTCTTTAGCAAAGTTGATTATCATGAATTTTCCGTTATTATCCGTTAATATACATTAGGATGCTCTTGGAATAAGAATTCAGCATTATCCAAATCTCTTAAGTCATATACAGGATTCTTGACTAGGCCATTAAATAAGACTTTTTTAAATTGGTTCTCTCCAAGACTTCTGATATGTGTTGGGACCTTGTTATAATAACACAGGCTTTGGTGAAGGAAACTGTTGCGCACTTTACTAAGCCTGTGCCAATTTAGATGTAGATCAAATTTATTTCTTGTATTGTGTTGATAGAGTTGTGCCAGTTAAGAGACTGTCCTGCAATTATCGTCTCTATACTGATGACCTGTAAAAGACAGGGATGACCATTAAATGGCTGCTTTGTGCTGGGTTTTCTGATATTCTTTGTTGATCATTGACTAAATAGAGTTTTCAACTACAACGGGCGAACCCATAACCTCAGGAAGTTTTAACTATTGGTCGTTCTATCTCCCGTGAAGTGAACGCAGAAGACTTGGACAAAACAGTCTACCGTCAAGCTCCGCCACATCCCGTTAGAGGCCAACGCCTTATCCGCGAGATAACCAGGTATGTTACCCAGCGGGCTTACACTCACGCCCTTACTTCCAATTGCGACCAGATTACTCCGGTCTCTCGAATGGTTACGAGATCGAGGTCGCTTGCGCGGTCCTCTCCGTTACGAATCGGTGAAACGGTGTAAACCGAATCTATCGCGGACCACGCGGCGTCCTTTTCCCGGCTCTTCACCCAGGATCGGGTAGCCGATGGTCGTTTCAATAGCAGTCGCCGTAAGGTCCGCAACCACCCCCGCTCTATAGGAAACAGTACTGCTTCCAGACTCCCCCGACTGTTAGTCAGAATGCACAATCGATTAGCTTACAGCGCACGGTGCGCTAGAGAAGAAATTTTAACTATCAATCGTTAAAACTTCCTGAGGTGACGGGTTCGCCCGTTGTAGTTGACAGCTCTATTTGTACGGTCACACTGATAACTGAAAACCCGTTTGCAAACAAATAAATACATTTCAATCGCTATTTCATCCTGACTCAGCCCTTTGTTGGAATGTCGCAGAGCGCGTGTGTAAATGGATCATAAATAGAAATAAAATATTAGATATTTAAATTCAGATCCAACATCATCGAATCTGGCATCTGTCACAGAACTTTGCCGTCACCAAATAAGTGATCAATGCTAACTAATATAAATATTACTTGTGAAATATTTCGTGTATAAATATTCAGTGAAATACGGTATAAATATTCAGTGAAAAAGTACTTGGAAACCATTTCTGATGTCTTTGCCCGCGGTGCTGACAACTCGCACGCATTGCACTCCTGACAACATGATCTTGTTATTTACATTTATAATTACGTCGCAATAACCAACCGTGGCTAAACCAGAAATATACTTGTCAGCATTTCGTTTTGTGAGGGACCACCCTTCACAAGACTCCAAATTATTCAATGTGAGGTGGCGGTGTCAACTTACGAGTTATCTCCGTATTTAAAGGCGGTTTTGATGAAGCAGAAGGTTTTTATTGATTGAATCGATTGAATATTGCCAGTTATAACGCTTGCCGAATTAACGAGTGCCCGGATTACTTTATCGAGACGCGAGATTGCGCGACGGAGGTTATGTAGGAAAGGATGAGGATTGTATATGTGCTCCTAGTATCTTGTACTGGGCACGGCTCGAGTCTGTGGGATTACAGACTGATGTTTCGAGACTCAGGGAAAATGAGGAAAGGAAACCAAGGAGCCGGATCCGTTGAGCGACCTCGTAGAGGTGTTACCGGATATGCCGTCGCAACTTTGGGGAAGGTGATCAATCGGGGACTGATAATTTGGTTGCTTTTTGGCCGGTTTATATAGGCCGTTAAATGATGCAATTCGAAATATTCTGAGTAAAAGTATTGTTGCATCGTGCTGATTCACCGCTGCACGAGTTTAAATAATAGCTGAATTGTGTCAGTGGAATTCACTGGAAATCGATGCATTTGTTGATCATATGTTAACTGGACTTAAGGTCCGTTACAGTTTTATGTTTGCTCTGGAAAAGCTTGTTCTGTTATTACTTACACATATTTAATTATTGGCAACCGCATTGCAGTTTTAATCTCAATTTCTTCCTGTCGCAGCCCTTTGTTGGAATGGCTCAGTAGCGCGTGTGTAAACGGATCATAAATTTAAATAAAATATTAGATATTTAAATTCAGATCGTACATCGTCGACGCTGGAATTTGTCACAGAACTTTAGCCGCCGCCATTGCGGGCCGCACCATTTTAGTACTTCGCGGGAATAACTTCGGAACGGTGTAATGTTTTCGCCGGTGAAATTTCCGCGAGTTTAAAGGCCACATTTATCATGCGATGCTCCGAAAGAAGAAACTGTTGTAGTTATGAATATTAAGTAAACTTAGTAAGTGAGTTTAGCTTAGCTGTTGAATCCTGAGTTAATGGGCCCTTGCTGAGTTGGCCACGAGGACCCATTCTGTTCAGGGTTGGTTACACTCACGGGTCAACACCTATTTGACGGCCTCCACGCATGAAGTGCGAGCCTGGGTAGGACTCTAGCATTATAGTTAGTTTCCCCTGGGAATCAACCTTCTGGCGCTCCTGGACGGTCTGCGCACCGTGCGGCGTAAGCCAATCGACTGTGCACTCTGACTAGCAGTCGGGGGAGTCTGGAAGCAGTACTGTTTCCTATAAAGTGGGGATGGTTGCGGACCTTGCGGCGAATGCTCTTGGAATGACCATCGGCTACCCGATCCTGGGTGAACAGCCGGGCAAAAGACGCTGTGGTCCGCGATAGATTCGGTAACACCGCGATAGATTCGGAGAGGACCGCGCAAGCGACCTCGAATTCGTAACCAATCGGGAGCCCGGAGTAATCTGATCACAATTGGAAGTAAGGGTGTGAGTGTAGGCCCGCCGGGTAACACTCCTGGCTATCTCGCGGTTAAGGCGTTGGCCTCTTACGGGCTTGTGGCGTAGCTAGACGGTGGAATGTTTTGTCCTCAAGTCTTCTGCGCTCACTCCAGGGAGATAGAACGACTAATCGTTAAAACTTCCTGAGGTGACGGGCTCGCCCGCTGTAGTCGTCAACCCTAGTTGTTGAATCCTGAGAGGAGCTAATGTGCACTGTTGCAGTTAGGTCGCTAAGACCAATGTGCGTAAGGGTCGGTCAAAGTTACGGGTCAACACCCACCCGGCAGCCTTCACGCAGAATTGCGAGCCCGGGTAGGACTCTGGCCCACTGGCTAGTTTCCCCTAGAAATCACACTTGGGGCGCTCCTGGATGGTTTGCGCACCGTGCAGCGCCAGCCAACCGACTGTGCATTTCGACTGATGTTTGGGGGAATCTGGAAACGGCTTTGTTTCTTATAGAGCAGTTCCAGTTAATAACCTTAACGACCAATCGTTTTACGCAAATATAAATAATGTATTAGATTCTTCTTTCGTTGCTAAAATATTCGCACTGGTTCAATGACTTCGAGGCATACTGCCCGTTGCTTGATAGCTGACAAGCGACGACATTGAAAGCCGCTTGGCCTTCCGGCCTCTCTATAGATACAAGATGAACTAAACATATCGCATTAGTTCTAGAATTATCATTTTGGCCCATCCTCGTTGAAGTAAGACAAACATTTGAAGATAATAGTCCGGTACTTAAAAAGAATTCGTCTTTTGGTCAGGGGCATTACAGGGGCAGGGGCATTTTTATTTTTATTTTTATTTGTTTTAATCAATACATCTATATAGCAATAATTTAATTCGATATTTACCTAATAATATTATTATTATTACTTATGTAATTTATTATTTTATGACTATCTACATTATATTGTATCAGACTAACTAAATTTTAGACTAAAATATTTAACCTCAACCATATCTGGGTTTATTATTTTATTTCTTCCCTAATGTTAGCTACAATTGACCATATTGGATGATATTGCGATAGTTTTATTAAATTTTTATACGCTTTTTTAATTGCAATTAAAAATATTTTTATTTAATAATAAAGCACTTGGAATATACGCCTTGTGATAGCGATATCGAATAAACTTAGTGTTGTGCATTGACAGCAAGTCCAATCTATTAACATTAAATAGTGAAAACACAAACTATGTTACCTTTTCTATTACTGGCAAGCAGGACTTTATGCACACAGGTATAAAAATTCATACATGTACCCCAAAACCCCAAAAATATTTATTATTTAATATGCAATGTAACTGCACAACTATACAACATAAAACTCGAGCTAAATATCTCGGTCTAGTATTTGATAACACCCTTAAATGGAATGCTCATGTAAACGATGTGGCGACTAAAGTAAGGAGACTTATATACGTGTTTAAATTACTTCGGAACGTGTTAGACTTAAAATCTCTCAAAAATGTCTACCATGCCCTTGCAAATAGTCTAATTTCATACGGTATCCTAGGTTGGGGAGGGTCTACACGTATTGTTCTAAATCCGCTTATGACAGCGCAGAAGGCGCTTCTTCGGGTTATTGCCAAAAAGCCCCGAAGGTACCCCTCAAACGACTTGTTTGCAGAGCTGAAGATATTAGACATCAGGCAGGTATTTGCAAAAACAGTCTTTCTTAACTACATAAAAAGTAAAGATATTCACGTTAAAGCTGAGCATAAAATTTCAACGAGGAGCGCCACAACCTGTAAACACATTGTTCAGAAAACCCGAATATCCTTCGCCCAAAGACACTTTGGCTTTATAGGGCCAAAAATTTATAACCATCTAAAAGAATCTATAAAAACATGCCAAAACACTAAGTCAATCCAAATAAAATCTAAAATTACACAACATTTACTTCAACTTACAAATCACCTTACAAATCACCTGGACCGGATGGAATATACCCAGTCCTACTACAAAAAGGGTTAAGCCAGCTGCTGGGCCCTCTAACAAAGGTACTCAGAGCGAGCATAGCCCTCAGACACGTCCCTCATGCCTGGAGCAGCGCAAGAGTCACGTTCATTCCAAAGGCAGGCAGGAACGGCCACATCTTTGCCAAAGACTACAGACCCATTAGCCTCACCTCCTTTCTCCTGAAATCACTGGAGAGACTAGTTGACGGCTACTTGAAAAACAACCACCTAGCTCTTCAACCGCTTGCTGATGCTCAGTATGCCTATAGGGAGGGCAGATCTACGGACACTGCCCTACATCACCTGGTGAGCACAATAGAGACACAGTTAGCGGCGAAAGGTTACGCTCTAGGAGTATTCCTGGACATCGAAGGAGCATTTGACACCACATCATATGCAACTATAAAAAACGCTATGCACAGACGAGGAATACCAGAGACCATTATTGACTGGACATTGAGTATGCTATCAAATAGGAATCTGACCGTCTATCAAGGCGACACCTCCATTACGGGAATCCCTGCTAAGGGCTGTCCACAGGGTGGAGTCATCTCCCCCCTCTTGTGGAGCATCGTTGTAGACGAACTCCTAATAGATCTACAAAACCTAGGCCTCTCTGTCTACGGCTACGCTGATGACGTGGCCATAGTAGTCAGAGGAAACTTCCTATCAATACTTAAGGAGCTCATGGACAAAGCACTTAAGACCACCCAAGACTGGTGCCAGGCCAGAGGTCTATCCGCTAATCCAAGCAAGACTAAGGCCATGATTTTCACCAGAAAATACAAACCCGAACCCGTTGAGTGTCTCAAGCTCTGGGATAAGGAGATAGAATACGCTACAGTAGTTAAATACCTTGGAGTCTATCTAGACCCAAAGCTCAATTGGAAGCACCACCTCGAGCGCAAGAGAACAACCTTCTATGCCTCGTTGTGGACGTGCAAAAGAGTCATGGGAAAAACCTGGGGGTTCAAACCCAGGGTCGCCTTATGGCTCTACAGGGCAGTACTGCTGCCTAGACTAACCTATGCTGCAATAGTCTGGTGGTCCAGGGTGAAAAAGCTTGAGACAGTAAAAATGCTTAAAAGCCTTCAAGGTAACTACCTGAGGGCTGCAACTGGCGTCATGAAGACCACCCCAACAGCGGGATTAGAGGTGGCACTCTGCTGCCCGCCTCTGGACAAGCTCATCATCCACTCCGCCAGACTTACAGCATACAGACTGAAGTGTTTGGGCGAGTGGAAGCGTGGAGGGCACAATCATCCTGAGCTAAACCTCCTCCACAAAAGCCCATTCACTCTGACCCAGAATCGACTACGGAAAAAAATTTCGGTAGAGAAATCCTATAAAATCCTAATCCCCACCAGGGAAGAATGGAAAAATCCGCAGTGGCTTCAAAGCCACAACGCAGACGCCTGGTTCACCGACGGCTCAGGAACAAATGGACGTTTTGGGGCAGGCGTGTACGGACCCAAAACCAACCACAGAATCAGCATCCCCCTTGGACAATACGCTACGGTTTTCCAAGCCGAGGTACTTGCCATATTGGAATGCATACACTACAAAGTCGACTTGAGGTAAAAAACAGACAAATCCTCATCTGCTCTGACAGCAGAGCAGCACTGGACGCTCTGGCTAAAGCCACCACAGAATCTTCTGTGGTCTGGGACTGCATGCAGGAGCTCAACAAATTGGGAAAATCCAACAAAATCACCCTAATATGGATACCGGGTCACCAAGGCATACCCGGAAACGAAGAGGCCGACAGACTGGCAAAACTGGGCACAATGGATTGCCCAGTGGAGCCAGCTGTAGGGGTCCCCTTCGCTACAGGTAAGAAAATCATCAGGGACTGCTTGGAGCAGGAACATCGGGCTTCCTGGAAACAGAGTCAGGGATGTCGCCAGGCAAAAGCCATGATGGAGCAACCACTACAGAAGAAAACCAAGGCCCTACTTGACATGAGCAAGAAGAACCTTAGAACCACTATCGGTCTCCTCACCGGACACACGACCCTTAGAGCTCATCTATTCAACCTTGGCTTGACTGAGAGCAAGGATTGCCGAATATGTGGCGAGGAACCTGAAGACAGCATACACATTGTTGGCCGCTGTCCAGGGCTCGCCGCCAAAAGACACAGTTTACTGGGACGAGCCTTTCTCGAACCCAGCGATCTGCCCAACTTGAAGGTCAGTGACCTACTTAGTCTGGTAAGAAGTACCGGGCTACTAGCTGACAATTGACCTAACCACACAGTGGGTAGTTACAAAAGACCTTACAGATCTAGGTGACATCAAGGGCTGGAAACAAGCCCCCCACTCCATCTACTACTACTACTACTACTTCAACTTGGTAGAAATGAGGTGGAAAAGGCAATAAGCCATATTTTAAAGTAAAGGTCTGCATTATTATTATTGTCATACTACACTTTATATTTTAATACTATTTATTTATTTGTTTTACAAACTTCATATTACGACATTTTACATTTTTATTTCCATGACCATGCTATATCAATATTTTGAATATAATTATAAGTTTAATTTGCATTCGCTTATCTATTTTATATTTTATTATATTTTGTATTTTTCATTTTAATATTATGTGCACATGAATAAATCTTTGCCATACATAGAGTTTTCCTTGGTACGGGCTATGGCCTAGTTAGGTAGATTCTGCAACTAAACAATTGTAAATTTATGTTTTTGAATGAATAAAATTATTATTATTATTATTATTAATTAGTTGATGATTAATTTGTCTATAATTAATCTTAAACTGAGCTGAAACTTCACGTACCCTTATAAAGGTACGATTCACATGCAGTTCACAATAAGTGATTGATTTAGTCGAGTACATATATCGAATCGATTTTGTTGAGTTTAGTAGATGTCGAAATGACAATTTAATCATTTTTTTTAACACAATTTACGATATTTTCGATGCCTCATTTTTTCAATATATTAAAGATTTTAAATTGTTTTAATATTACTTTGTATTCTAATTCAGTTTACGCGTGAAATCTGAATCATAATAATTGTAAGTAGGTCAGGTGCGAAATTTGTTTTTATTGTTGTTATGTTTTATGAACTAATAGTTATAACAGATAGTCATACAGGGAAGTCTAAGGAAATTACAGATTTTCTTACTAGACCCATAAATACAAGTATAATAAATTCAAGTCAACTTTTAGTAGGAATTCATCTCAAGCTGAGAAAATACCAGTTATCGAGTAAAGCATATCGTTGATCGAAAACGACATATCACTTGCCCGCGTCGGCGGCCGCTATCCGTCCTCTATAGGGAGAGCCCCGGGTGACCATTTTAAGATCGTTGCTGACAAACGCTTTGTTAGTGCATCGCCACATCTATTGCTACTCTTTAGCGATAAACGCTCCTGAAGACTATCAGCAAGGGGCGTGGCTTCAGTGCGAACGCCGTTCGTGTGAGTAGTCGTGCCGTTTCCCTCGCTCGTTTTTTCTGTTCGTAGCGATTCGGAATCTTGAGGTGACAGGATGCGTCTCCGATTCAATGCTGATATGTATAGCCCTATTACTGTATCGTCTTCTTCGAGTTACCTCTTCTTACATCTAAGCTAAAATAGGTGTGAAAGAGATAGTCACAAATCGCCGTTCTGGATCGGAGACGTCTTGACATGATTAGTTAGTTATCAGTGTTGGCTGTAAGCTGGTGTATTCTTATCTTATTTACATCTCTGCACGCTTTCTACAAGCCCTCAAGGAAGCCTTTTTGGCATTTGAGGTAGCAGCAAAACTCATGGCCCAGAAGATAAATCAGGAGAAAAACAAATACATGGTTACAAACGCCGAAAGAGTTATGCCAGGCTCTCTGCTTATTAATAACCAGTGACAACAAGACTAGTAAAGAGGTGACAGTAGGTTTAATGTCATCAAATGGGTATTACTTCGCCCTCCAGTCTCAAATGATGCCTTTTCTGACATCCCAGAGAACAATGGCAACTATCTACAAGACACTCATTAGAGCAGTCTTGACTTACGCTTCAGAAACCTGGACTCTTACTAAAGTGGTTGAATATGCACTAGAAGTATTTAAATTCAAAATACTCCACAGGATCGTCGGAGCCGTGCAAGAGGTTGGCGTGTGAAGAAGACCAAAATACAAAGCGTAATGATATGCATATTAATCTAGTCCAGTGATTTTCGAAAAGGTGGGCGCGCCCCCTAAAGGGAGCGTGAAGACATTCCAAGGGGAGCGCAGGCTCCTAAGTGATACAGCACAGCGTACACGACCTACCCCTTCAATCATAAAACAGGTGCCATACAACCACGTCTTATATACCTAATATTCTTACATTTTTCTTTACCAATAGAATAGCGCCCTCCGAAGACGATTTCAAAAGCAAGCTTTGGAAATTAAAAATGAGTGCTGCCAAATACAATTTTTAAAAAAAAGGTAAAACATTGTTTTGGATCTAGTATTTCAAAGTGTATCCATCTATTGCAGAGCAAGCGCTGCGTTCCAGAATGTGTGTTTTTGAACATGAAATATTCAAAGTACACTGTAAAAAACATTGGTTAGAGTTTTCAAAATGGCGGCTACGATAGTGCTCCTTTTTGTCGTGAAAACGAGTTTGACATATCACGATACATGTATTTAAACACGTGTATTTCAAAAATGACATCTGAAACAACGTTTAATTTAAACTTTAATCCAAATATTTTCGAAAGGAGCCAAACAAGCGACCTCTTTATCAACACAGATTTACAGAAACTAAAAAGATTACTAGAATCAAGGCAGGAACAAAGTTTTAAACTCGGACGTTTGCTTCCAGCAACTGCAGTTCTTTGAGTTACAAAGTCCTTTACATTTCGAGTTTTGGCTCCATATTCGCCGCCTTGGACATGTCTCTCTCCGGTCAGGATTTTGCTTGGGCAACCGGCATTTTCGGATTCAGCAGAGTCGAAATAGAGGAAAAAGACCTTTTTCCCAATAGAAATATGAAATGCTTTTAAAAGTACGATTTTCTGAAAATGTTACTAGATTTTGTAATATTTCTAGAAATTGGAAGGCTCAGATGGATAGCGCATGAGGAAAGGATGGAAGCGTCGTAAAGTGGGACGACCAAAACTTGACGGTCATGGCTTGATTCTGTGGTTAAAAACCAAAACTCACGATAGGATGGACTGTAAGAAGACCCTTGCAGGACGTACAATTAATTGTGGCGGTAGTGATGACGATGAGTGTTGTTTGTAATGAGCGGCTTTTGATCTTATTACTGCCATCTCGTGCAATCATCGGAATCGCCCGTCCCTTTTAACATCGTTCCCATCCGCCCGACAATGGTCACGCGCTGCGTATTCATGTAATGAATAGCAATTGCACTTTCTTCAGCGTCCTCAATCCTGTCAATCGCTTAAAATATGGCTTGCCTTTGGTGTTCTTGCGGCCAACGAGCGGCCCGCGACGACGTCCATTTACAGATGCAATTAAGCTGAGACGCGCGTCATGAGGGACGTATCAACGACGGCTGCGTAAAATGCCCTTAGCAAAGACACAAACCGCCCTAGGAACGTACTCTACACGAATAAATTTTACCGTATATTAGTACGATAGCGTACCTGTGTCTTGTACTGCAGCATTACTACAGGGAAAAAATCATGATTGTCATTTTATGAGTAAAATAATAAACATTGGAATTTTAAAGCACGTCACTTATGCTTTCGAATGATATATGTAGATAAACAATATTTATTGCACATTTTAACACAAAACATACAAAAGGCGGACTTGTCGCTAAAATTACAATCTCTTACAGCAAACCTTTGCAGAAGTGAAATTATTTAGCTGCCAGTAGAGCCAACAAAAAAACAAAAAAAAACTTTATACCTAAGAGAAATTAATCAAATAACAAAAAAGCTAATTTAAAAAATATTCAATCTAGGATTTAGACAATATTTGCAAGGAGCACAGGACGGTAGAGGAGGGGATTATACGTAGGATAACTAGGAATTTAGGGACATGAAATGCTTTTTCAGAGACACTCGAAAAGTAGAAGACGTTGTTACGTTTCTGATATTGGACGGCAGATGATTTCATAGTCTAGCCGCTTAAACGATGAAGGAATATGTAATAAAAAAGACGGAGTGGAATTCCTAAATGATTGAATTTTTCGATTTGGTAGGAGGGGGCGCTAGGATTGCTGAGGATGTTATAAAGAATTTGTATGTCCTTGGTGCATTGAAATATAGAGCAGCTGTCTTTGATCGAAAAATATATCTACCCGGGGAATTACGAAAATAAAACTATTTTTCAATTCTGTATTTTTATTTTGCTGGCTTCTGGACTGGTTTTAATTGTTTTGCAGACGAAAATAAAAGGTTATTTGACAAACGATTGCCTGATATCGAGGACCTTAAATATTTTGAAAACCTATTCTGTACTAATTTGATATATTTATGATTTATTACCCTTAAAATAGTAGCCTTTGCGCCTTCAGAATTAGGTCTTAGCTTTGTTTTATATAACCCACGCATGTCCTGACTCTATGCATTTATAGACTATGGAACAGAGCTATGTAGACTAGAGATGGACATCGATGTTACCATCGATACCAACATCGTAACGCGAACATCGATGGTCGAAAAATATCCTAAGCAAATCATCGATAGTTAGATCACCTAAACATCGATATTTTCTATTAAAAACATCGTTAATACGACTCATTTTGCTGACAGCCCCTATAAGTTTTCTTCTACTAAAATAATGAACACAGTGATTACATAGCGGTTAAAACTAAAAAACAATTACAAAAAAGGGATTCAAATCGAAATTAAAAATAGGAAATGGCAATGTTTAATTGATTCATTTCCAAAACTCGTCCTTAAAAGTATTAAAGTGTTTAGAAATATCATTTTATATAAAAGAGTTCCTTACAAATTATTTCTTCTCTTAGTTAACATCAGCCCTGTTTAGGAAAAAAGACGCTCTGATGGCCCCGACGCACGTCGCCACTGTCAAGTATTTTTGGGCAATTTAGTAAGAAAACCCAATGTATTAAGAAAATAATGTATTTATGTAGAAAAAACCAATGAGAAATATTGACGGAGGAACATCGATGATGGAATAACATCGATAAGGCATCATCGATGTGGAAAACAGTGAATATCGATCTCTATTATTGATGTTTTCGATATATCGGACATCGATATCCATCCCTACTGTAGACCCAGCTGTATATTTCGCAATTTTCAAAAGGCATAGACTAGTTAAATCAAATTACTTACATGCTAAACTTAACTTTAGATAACATTTTCAAAGAAATTCTAAGAGTTGAATATTAAAGTACTTACGGCTATTCACAAATATCGCATAATATCCATCCTTACTCCGTAGGGCGGTGAATCTCAACAAGCGTACGCGCGTCGCGTCCCGATTGATCCGAGCGCACGTATAAAACTGTTTATTAAATAAATTCAATTGAATTCGCCGCGTATTTAAAACTGCCGACGAATCTCAGCGCCATTTAAAATGATCATAAAGGTAAAGCTCCACTTTTTCAAAATTAATTAGGTACTTGCGAAGTTTCGAGAGGATCAGGCTTGTTCGTTTTGCCGTTTCGATTCACGCTAATTGACGAAGGCTAGTCGTCAATTTCCTGTCACCAAATCTCCTCTGTCACCAAATTCATATTATGGATGGGCGATTCCATATAGGTAGGGGAACCCTGGGCAAAGTGAATACACCTGGCAAAGCTAACCCCCCCCCCCCCCCCCACCATTCGAAAACTATCTACTGTGGTAACGTCGATCGCACACGTACGCACCCGCCCGCTTCCCCTTAGTAGCAGGCAAGTAAATTAGCGAGAGGCCGCGTCGCTCGTTGCCGCGAACTTTGATAATTACGAAAAACGCGTTAATTAGACGTAATTGATTGATGAATGCGTGACTGCCTGGTATAAAACTACAAAATTAGGCATTATTGGTAAATATTTTTATAAAATATTTGCATATTTCCTGCGGTTTACGATCCCCTCCCAGACCGCGACGCTTGACAAGCATGTTTGATCATCTAGAGAGCCCAAAAAGTAATGATTTTGTCAATAAGGTATAGGTATTTAATCGCGAGGTTGTTGTTAGTCGTATTGTATTTTTCAGGTGCGTTTATGTGGATTTCCAGACCGTGGTCTACAAAAAGACTATGAAAATTGTTAATTTCTGTAAAATTTCAAATTCTGCCAAAACGGATACGACATATTGGACACCCTATCCGCTTTGCCCGTTTCCCCTGTAGATGTCTTAAAAAACAACTGCACCAATTACAACTAGAAATAGATTCAAAAGTTTTCACGAGCACACCAAAAATTGAATAGAATGAGAAATTTGATAAGAACACCATTAACAAAGATTTGGACGCAAAACCAAAGAAAAGAAGACTACACAGATGACTAAAAGAAAATCACTAAAGGGAAGCAGAACAGCGGAAAAAAAAAGTGTACGAAAACTAAATCAGATGAAAACAATGCCAAATGTCTCTATTGCGGAGAGCAATATTTTGATATTAAAGGGCATCCCATTGACGACTGGATCCAGCGCAATGAATGCAGTTAGTAATGCCATGAAAGTTGCACAGCCTATGAAGACATTATTAGGCATATGCCTATGAAGGCATATGAAGGCATTTGTAGCCAGCCTATGAAGGCAATAGCTCCCATTAATTTTAATTAACCCTAAATGCGTATTTTCATACGTGTTTACTTTGCCCAATATTTAATATTATAAATAATAGTGTAGGTAATTTTAGTTAAATATTATTAAGCTATTGCATAGCTTTTATCGCGGGCCTAGTAGGCCAGCGCGGCGACCGAATCAAGAAATTTCTTAACGAAAATTAATCATTTTAAACTGATAATTACGTCTAAACGAGTACTGCTTACGATTTGAAAAAAATATATGTTAAACAAGAACATTTTCCTAATATGCTTAGCTTTGAATATTTTAAATTTTGTTTATATTACATAGTGTAATTAATTTGTGAAATTAGGTCTAACCGAACACAAAAACGACTACTACTACGCAAATACTATCTGGCGTATTATTATGAAACCTGTACCATTTTAAAGATAATTTAATTATCTATCTTTTTATCTACGATTTTTTTCGAATAGTCAAATAATAATATCCGTTTTTTTTTGCTTTATCGAATAAAATTCGTGCGCGGCGATCTATCGGAAGACGTTTAAATTATTCCGAATCATTTGCTTCCGCAGCCGCAAATGATTCGGAATAATTTCAACGTTTTCCGATAGAGCGCAGTTATCTGATATCAGAAAAAATAAAATAAATAAATAATTATAATTGCATAAGTTGTTAAAAATGCTATGCAATAGCTTTACCGTGGCAGTCCCCGAGTGCCACACGTATTTTTTTTTTATTTTTTTTTTATTTCAATATTTATATTTTTAATATAATTTTACTTTAAATCACTTGGGTACATAGGGGAGAGTAGCAATCATTGAACCAGCGCTTTCATTGGACCACTATAGTATTTCGAAACTATGATGCCAAAAGTCGAGACAAGCCGCTCGCGTCCCAGTCGTCCCCCCCCCCCTTACCTCAGTGACCCTGCGACTCGCTGCGAGAAGAGACGTGCGTGTCAGTGTTCACGGCGTTCAAAAACTAAAAATTGGATTCTGATCAATTCGATGTAAGTATCATTCTAGTCATGTCTGTCAGCATGTACTCGTCTGTCAGCATGTACTCGTCTGTCAGCATGTACTCGTCTGTCAGCATGTACTCGTCTGTCAGCATGTACTCGTCTGTCAGCATGTAAAGTATGAAACAAATTTATTGTGTTTCTATGTCTGAGCATTTATTTCGAGATACCTACGTCCGTGATTTTTTTTTATTTATTTTACTACTTAGTGGTCCAATGAAAGCGACGGTGGTCCAATAAAAGCAACACCTTCAAAATTACTTTTTTTCATTTATTAGGAAAATCATTATTCTAAATATTTTCGTGCCCCCCTCGACCAGCTCGCTCTCAGCGTTACCTTTCAACTGCCAACTGTCAATTCTAACTATGCACGAAATGCTTTTCTTTATACAACTCGGTGTTTATGGATGTTGATATATTTGCCACAACCCCAGATACATTAAAAAATCTAATTAAGAATATATTACAATTTAATTAAGTAATCTGTTTATTATGACAATAGTTATTCTCCTCTTATCTTTGTATTTTCGTTATCATAAAATGTGTCATTACATAATAATAATAATAATAAAAATAATAAAAAATAATAAAAATAATAGTAAAAAAATAAAAAATAATAGTATAATAAAACTTAGGTGCACAAATTATTAACATATTTTTAAACATATAGGTATGTTAAGTATATTTTACCATTGAACTAACTACCAAAAATTATTTGACTTTGACAATGAAGTATACTTTTTAGACTGGGTATTCTTATATTAATAAATATTAATGACTGTTTCATTCTTTCCTCACATATAACTTTATTTATTTTATTTATTATATTATTTTTATTTTTTTTTTTATTATTATTATTATTTTATTTTATCCTGAAGACCACATTTTAGATCAATTTAGTGTCATTAGCTTTTTACTAAAACTTGTATATTTGTAAGCAACCAAGCAATCAAGCAAATTTGATTGTAATATTGGAGTCCTGTCCACCCTAGAACGGGCTAGTCCCAGTTGGGTGACAGAAACAAATAATCAAAAGGTTAAGGTTTTGCTATTCGGTTCCTGTTATTTTTATAAGCTAATCAATGTTTCATAGTAATTAATTCTTAAATAAATAAATAAATAATTATATGTTTTATTTTCTTATTACTATCTATTTAATAATACATTAATTTATTAAAATATTAATATACATGTTAATGAATCTATTTACTGTTTTTTCTGCTCTATTTACTTTATATTTACTCTTGTAATACTTTAGACTGTATAGTAACTTAGCAATTACTTTTCAGAATATTTTCTGTTTATTTAAAAAAACTCTAATAATTTCACTTTTAACATTAAATAATGCTTGTAAATTTTAAACTTTTCTTTTATATAGAATAACGCACTATATGACCGTTTAATTGGTGGAAACATATAAATGGTTTATGTTTGTTATATTTTAATTAAGTAAATGTGTTTTTTGTACTGTCTGTTTCCTGAATAAAATAAAATAAAATAAAATAAATAGTACGTAACTTAAAATATTAAAAGTTGATATCTTAACAGATATAAAAAAGTAATATTTTGTTTTATTTTTAATCTTATATTTCAATACATGAGGTCGTAAAATTAAGTGGTCCATTCATAGCAACTCTCCCCTATATACGATGTGGAATTATCTGCTTCTGAAATTGCCGCAGAGGCAACTGCAGGGCGGCTAGCGTTGGAGGCTCACTCAACGAAAAAAATGTAACAATTTATATGTTTTATCACGTCGTGATCTGAGCGGCGGCCGTCCGTCCATTTTGCATTCAATAAAATCCATCGGCGACTTGTCCGCGTTTGAACTGTCCGCATGGAGGATCGTACGTTTTCGTTAGTGAGGTAGATAGGTACCCCCTTAAATAGCCGTACATATTCATGGGGGCACAATGAGGCGGCGCGGCGGCAGCTTCCACTATTGTCATCTTGTTTATTGGCTCCGGCGCGGTGGCGTTCCTCGGAATCACGGGAGCCACGAACGTGATTGCTGGCAACGTCTCGTTCTTGCTGATGTGATGGTGCCACGTCATATTACTACATAATGGAGAACTTAGCTCATACGATTGGGTTAATCTAATGGCTGGCTGCTAAAGATGTACGAGGTGCAGCACTAATCCCCTCTTCTTAACTCAATTACTTTCCCGCCACAAGGGAAAGTATGTTTGTTTGTTTCTACTCTTTATTGTGAATTTTCCCAATGGACGGGTTTATTATCATACGACAATCTCTTACAAACAACGTACTATAAAGTGTTTATATGTATGTATAATATGTGTGTCTTATTATTGCACTCTATCGGCAGAATTGAAATGTAATTCCATTAATTTTATTCCAACGGAAAATGGTGAACCAGCCGGGAATCGAACCCGGGACGTTACAATGTAAGATCAGGCGACCTAGCCACAGCCCGTGTATTGTGAACGCACTTCTTTGTGTCTATGTATTCATCTACGATAGCGCCCAAATGCTTTATCCGATCGGGCTGAAATTTGGCATGCATGCATCATTTGTGGCATGCATGCAAAATGGTTCCAAACGGGCCCCCAGTGAGCAGCGCTCTCACTGGTCATACTACAATCTCGAAATTTTGGATTTAAAGTCTTGAAATTCGGTACACATATGCCTTGTTGGGCCGAAACCTTTGAATTTTTGGTTGAAATATCTCATATACAAAAATAATGTTTATACTCTGACACATTTAAGAAAATACTGCATTATATTAGAAAACTACCGTTTTAATACCACGGAAAATACTACAAATATAGTATGAAAATACTATTGAAATACTAATAAAATACTCCTAAAAGACTACAAAATCTTAGAAATACATTTGTGATTTTAATCGTACACATTCACTATCGAAGGGGTTGGGAATCGGCGCAAAGGGGGGGGGGGGGGTTCTCTATTAGCCCGAAAAGTCTTGGGGTGACCTAACCGATTTCTTTTTCTAATATCTATCTTCAACTAAGTTCGTGGACCAACTCATCTATATCAAAGGTGAGACAGAATCAAAGAATCACAGATATAAATTAAAGTATAAGAATATAGTTTCTACACATTAACTGATGTACGTCAAGGCTTCAATTTAGGTCCGTCGTTATTTTTTTTAAATGTTTAATGACTTGACAAATGTTGTGGAAATTGGTGAATGACTATTTTTATGTATAGGGCAATATCTTGCTTATTATAGTCGAGAATCGCACTAAGAGTAGAATGTTGAAAAAATGTATCGTGAACTTTGTAGCATGGAGTTATAATAATAACTTGAATATCAATGCGCAGAAATGTCTCACTGTTTCCTGCACGATATTGAGAAACCCCACTATGATCGACTATAAAATCGGAAGCCACGCGCTTAAGAAAAGGCAACTAGCATAGACCTAGGAGTGATTTCTGATAACATACCCACTTTTATTCATAACATCGACTCCACATGCATATCAGCATCAAAAACCATTGGATATGCCTACCCACGATTTATCCCTTTGATATGCAAACCTTCAACACCGAAAATCCTTGTGATATGCATACCTACAATTTCTCAATCACTGAACCCGTTCGAATGCTTTATAATAATCTGGTAAGAAGCAAGCCGGAATGCGATTGCATTGTATGGACCTCCCATGTAAAATCGGAAATTCGAATTTTATGCCGGCTATCCACAGATATATCCCAGCTCATTTATTTTGGGTAAGGTCGGGTAAAGTTGTTTGGAATAGCGGGTGAAACTAAGAGTACCTTTTGATGATGCACGCGTGCAAGCTGCCTAAAGACCATATTTCTAACCCTGACATGCTGGCCGAGATAAACATCTGCACCGAGCAACTATCTAAGGGTACGCCTACCTAGGACAATTTGCAAAATACTCAAGCAGTGAATGATAGTCAGGTCACATTTTAAATATTACAAAGGAAACCAAAAGGAGATAGGAACTCTCTCAAAAAAAGATAAACAAAGAATAACACACATTATGTGTGACTATTTTACTTATACTTTGATTAAAAAGCGTATTCGATTGCCCAAGGGCTTACTACCATATGTAAACCAGTTTTTATTACGAAGCGCAAAATGTAGATAGCGCTCATGTTATTAAAATAAATTATTACCTTCAATTTGGCAACTTTCGTGGTACAACATTTTAGATGCGCAATGTAGATGGCGCTCTTAAAACGCCTATACGATATAAAATAATAAAATCTTATTATTTTTATAAGGATGTCATTTTTCATTTATTAAAGAGGTTTTTAATATTAGCTTAATGGGGCTTTATTGGTCATACTAATAAGTCTTATCTAGATAGAATGCCACCTATTAATGGTATTCTAACCTATATAAAAATGCGATAGATGGCACCAATAATTAAATATTATTATTGTTATCGCTGGTAAAATTATTGGGTGTTTCTAATCAATTAGTACTGTATAAAAAACTTTTGTTATCAATGTTATTATAGTTAGCTAAATAAATTTCTGGGCTCCGAACTTGGTCCCTTACTTGCAAACTTAGTCTCTTACTGTTGGCACAGATTTTAACAACATATAGAAAAATATGAACTACATTACCTTTTTCAAGGTCGGGTGTAAACAATATATACGATAAACATCAGAAATATCCAGTTTTTCACAATCAGCAAAGAATATTTATATGGTTTAACGATTACAGGCGCTGAGAGCAATGGGAGAATATTTTATGCAAATGTTTGTGTTCTCCGAATTAAATACGCGTGTACAAAGCTTAATATCTCATGACTATCGTGTAACAGCTGCAACCGAAAGACAGAATATGCCTTAGTAACCGAAATATGGCTTACGAGTTGCACACTACTAAGTCTGTTCAAAAAGTGTCAAACCTTATTTTTTTTGTGTAAACTGCGGATGTTTCGGTGCATGGACAGCGAATGCGTGATGCGAGAATGTAACGAATGCGACGATAAATGAGAAAGTATATTTAAAACGCATAAAGAGAAGACTCGCTAAGCATGGTATTTATAAGATTAAAGATTTGGATGACATTATGGTAAGTTATGTATTATTATACATTATTATAAGCTATCCTAAGTTATGCCATTACGATCTGGGGAAATTGTTATGCTTGTCATAGGGAACCCATATTTATACTCTAAAAGAGAGCAGTGCGAATAATTGCAAAGGTGAAAAGGGAAGAGTCGTGTCGACCCATTTTTAAAAGGCTAAGAATCCTCACCTTAACCTCACTCTATCTCTTTAAGTTACTAACTGAGTTTTTTAAAAATAAAGAAACACATTATAAAAAGTTTTCAGATACACATACTAAAAATACGAGAAATAAATTAAACATTTTTATACCATGTATTAAACTAAACACAGCAAGGCAAGACACAAAATACTCAGGGCCATATTACTTTAACAGGCTACCAGAAAGTTTAAAAACTATTCAAGTGGAAAGCTTATTCAAAAAGTTACTTAAAGAATTCTTATTAGACAAAGCTTTTTACTCGATCGATGAGTTTGTTAATTTTAAATAATTTTTCAAATTTTTTGGTCATTTTTTTGACAATTTTAAGTAGCATTTTTTAATTATTCTGACTTTTTCTGATTTTAATTTCTTGATTATTTTATGAATTATTTTAATTTGTGGTTTTAGTAAATAAATCTTAAAAATGATTTGGATGCCCTAAAAGCAATAAAGAAGTAACTGTATGTACGTGGTGATAAATTTAAATATTGTTAAAACGAACTAATATACTGTAATTTAAATGTACCTAAATATTAAGTTTCTACAATCTGTTAAGATTTTTTTGGAAATAAATTAAAATTGAAAAAAAATTGAAAAATTGAAAAAAAAAAAAAAAAAAAAAACATAGACAGCTTTGACTATTCTTTTTAGTTTTATTATTTTTTGTTTTTAATAATGTTTAATGGACTTTTACAAATATAGAATGTATAATATAGTTTAATTATACGTTATTCTCACGTCGTTTATCTAAGATGAAATTAATTATTATGATTATTGATTTACCCAAGTGTTTTAGTCAATATCGCGTTGCAGACTTTAGTGTCACTTTTGAAATGAAAGTACGATATGACAACTAGTCACTTCAGGAAAGCACCAGTGGGCCGACCAATTCGAGTGCAATTCATGAAGGTAACATTAAAACAATCTAGATCAGCGAGGTAATTATTATGCAGCGTATTAGATGTCTGAATACTAACAAAGGAGGAGAACCGATTCGTTCCCTCCTATGTTTGTTACACTATTATCAATACAGATAACCAAACTGCTGACAGACATACAGACATAATAAAAAAAAGAAAGAATAAAACACTAAACAGACGTTCTGACCCTGACTTTGATTCCAAATTCACTAACTCTGCTTCACTTACCTGTATAAATAGAGAATCGATGAGCTTGCTCTGAGTGTTCTCTAGTAATTAGAAAATTTCAATTGTTGGATACTGCCAGTTTACCTAGTAAGTATCAAAAGGTCTTTAGATGTCCATTGTTTGCAAGGACAGCAGCTGATCGAGAAGAACGTGGACGCAGCCTGAGATACTCTCGTTATTAAACGTTTTTATCACGCCTTACAATCTCATTCGAGGGTGAGGACAAAGGACGTATGACACCTTTTCTATTCCACGTGACAGTCCGAGCTGCGCTGCTCATTGCTCTGAGGCTGCTTTTATTTTATTTGTTAACAGACTGCTAGCCACACGCAGAAGCCGGAGACAGAGACTGAATTCTTAGAAATTTAAATATTATACTTTGCTTGCTTTCTTAGAGTATGAGTATCTTAGATTAATCGATCAAAGCGTTGCTTAGATAACAAGTTTAAACAAAGCAAGCTCTAATGTTAACGTTAATATTTTTTAATTGAATTTACTTTCCCCTATATTTAATATTTATCCAGCGTAGCATCCTTTCAGAAAATAAAGATTTTCGGACAAGAAACACCACTATACTTTTCGTGCTTAATTATGGTGATTTCTCTCAAACCGAAGTATCTCATTGAAATCACCGTGATGTATTCGGCGATGACTAATGCTTGGTGCCGATTCTAGATGTCTAGAGATCTATATCGACACCTAAGGATTTCAATTTGGTCAAAAGGATAGAATGATCGACGCTCGCAAAAGCCTTGGAAAAATCAGTATACACGGTTAAGACTTCTTTACTCTTGTTGATTACTTTAAGAAGAAGTTCTGGAAATTCTTCCATGCTTGAGACAAGGCTTAAAGAAACCATGTTGTTGTGTGGGTATGTTTGCCGCAAAATAAGGATACAAATGCTAGTATACCTTTTTTTAAAGAGCTTACTTAAAACTGACAGAATGGAAACAGCCTTTGTGTCATTCTTTGATAATTTTTTTGGAATT
The DNA here is from genome assembly GCA_944548615.1 of Micropterix aruncella. Classification (NCBI taxonomy): domain Eukaryota; kingdom Metazoa; phylum Arthropoda; class Insecta; order Lepidoptera; family Micropterigidae; genus Micropterix; species Micropterix aruncella. The sequence goes on along the minus strand of OX155955.1, from coordinate 15,995,655 downwards.
TGCCATTTGGCATTTTCTTGAGATCGGGACACTGGGCTGGTCTGACCAGAAGATACACATGATTTTCCCAATACCACTTAATATGCATTGCTTATTTGTGGCAAGGTACATTGGCTTGCTGAAATTTGGCCTCTTCTGTATCGTGTATCCTAATATTTTATGACATTATGGCTGTAAGGCAGTCTCCAACATATTTAAGTACATGGGGAAATACATCTGACCTCCACACAACCGTCCGAGTTCCACCAACTCCATAGATGCAACCCCAGGCCATTATAGTGCCTCCGTACTCGAGAAGGTATACTTTACCCACTCTTCGCCCTACATAAGTCGCCATACCAAGCGTACCAAAACGTGCAATATTTTGAAGAAAGTTATACTTTAATCAATTCAATTTTATTTAGAGCTAACCATTTTATTATTATGATTTAAACCATAATTATAACAGCAAAGTGATGAAGCAATATTAATTAACCTCAATATTTGACCAATGTTGATGCCTTACAGCCCAATCTAGCCGATATTTTTTGTTCTTTCCAGAGAGCTATGGCTTTTACCTAGCTTTGCAGCCTTTGAGGCCAGCGTCTGCCAGCTTTCGCCTCGCTGTCTTGACACTAACTGGTCTTTCAAATTTCCTCAGCCAAAGCTGCGCCGAGTTGGAAAGAAGTTTTTCTTCCGATTTTTTAAAGACTCTCGATGAATATACGGTCCTTACTGTCCGAGGTAATCCTTCTTCACCTGTTCTTTGCCTATTATCATGAGACTTATTTTGGTGGTAGCGTTAGCAGATTAGACAACAAAGTTCGAGCATAGTATAATTTTAGTAATTTCGACTTGCGAATTGCTTGTTCGTTAAAGAAGGGATTATTAAGCGTTGATGCACACAAAATTTATTTCTTTTCGGCATTTTGTAGATAATTTGATAAACTTCAAGTGGATAAACAAAAAATACAATAGGCTCCCATTGTGCTTCAGGGGTTTTGGAGAATTAAGTAAGTAATAAAAAGATCCAGGATATTCTTATTAATAAATCAATGTATTATATTAAAGACTGACATTATATTCTAATCTTTCGTGTTTATTTTTATTTGGAACATTTTTTGTTCACTTTCATGAGCATTGTTTTGATCTATTGATATTACTAAATACAAATTTTGATAATCGAATATGGATTATTTTAATATGATAAAGTTTATCATGATTAATTCTATTGTGCCAGTTTTATTATTGTAATATAATATATGTAATATTTCTGATTTGACTATTCTTCAACTGACTGTTCTTTTATATATTTAAACTATCTGTATCATTTTTACCAACTTAGGTATCTTAGCAGCTTCAATTATTTTTTCATGATTTAATATTTTTCTATTATAAATTTTAGTTTTCATTGATTTACAATTTTGAAAAATAGTCAATCTGTACATAAATGTATTGCACTAGTGTACCATATGAGCCATGCAAAATCGATTTAGTAATATCAAGAGTAGGGATTCCTACCAACTGGCTTATTTAAAAAAAAAAGACGGTTAGGTATAAGGTTCGGTGTTATGCTGGCAAGAGGCATGAGTAGGACAACGCCATGCTTTCGAAAGAGAGAGTATGCTAACCCCGCCATGATATAAAATTATAGCTACATATTTTTGCTGCTGGCATGAAATTACCATAAATATCACCGTAATTACGATAAATACCGAAATCAACGGTGCAAATAAATCTAACCTAGCATATTATTAATATTTTTTTATTCTATGAAAATCACACGATTACATCCGTATTTTTTCTATTATTATGGATCGCATTTCTATATGGACGTATTTTCTCTATTACTATAGAAATCATTATAGGATTCAGCCGTACCAATCCCAAATAACGTTTTTAAATAAACCTTCAATTGCAAATTAATTTCTAAAATTTGACTAGCTAAAATTCTTATTCGTCTTATTTCTTCTTATTTTTCTGTTACGTTTAAGGACCAACAATTATTTTGACAATGGTCAATAATTTAAATATTCCCGTTAGCAAGATACAAAGTCATTCTGCAGGCAGACCATTAGAAGCATCGACCGCAACCCCAAATTTGTCTAACAGCTGTTCTCGAAACGCACGCCGCACCTGTCCTACGTTCGCGCCAAAACACAATCCATCCCTCTCTCACATACTTCTTTCCCTAATTTCCTCTCTTTTCCTCCAGCGTATTTGAATATAAACCGGCGGTACGCTGCAGATTGGTGGGTCGTTATGTAGATCACCGATAAAGGATGTTGTAAATGCAATGGCATTAGCGAAAAGTGGCGGTTTTTAGCCTGTTATTATAAGAGCACACCTCATTTCACGCACGCATCATTAGCAAGTCTTAAATCATGGGCGAGAGTTATTTAGAAAGGACTTTTCGGTTATTTTATGACCTTTAACGCTACTGGGAGTGCCGAAAATGTGCATGCAAACATATGCAAGCGGCTCAAGATCCGTCGACAATAAAATACTCATATATGATGTTTATCGAATGTCATTTGTTTCGGAAACATTTACGTTGAGAAAAAAACTGTTTATGGAGTGTTTAAGATATCTGATTAAATAGTTATAAAACTAAAAACAAAGCTTCTATTTCTTTGTTACACTAACCAAAGACTTTCTTTGTGTAACGAAAGACTCATTGAGATATCTCAAACGAGCCTGAACTTGATGGGCCTTGCACTTGAGAAATTTCTATGATCACCTCTCACCTCAATCATCATAATATATTCTTGAAAGTACAAAATTATTTTCAGTTTCAGATCGATTGGCAATTGGAAAACGGTAAAAAGTGAGTTATAAATTCCCTTACAGTGTTACAGTTCAAACTAATAAAATAGTTTTATTGACATTTTATTTTCATCATAAAAGAACTTTTACCAAGGAAGTCATTTACTATCTTTTCTATTACAAATGAAAAAAAAATATAAATTACAAAACACGAAAAATATGTTGTAGAAAAAAAATGTACGTGTCAGCTCCGACGCACGACTGGAGTTAACTCTATGTGCGATTATCATTAAATATACAATAGTCAAAGGGGTTAAATTGATCGATTGATTGCTTGATCGATCAATCGATCAATCGATCTATCTATAAATCAATCAATCATTCATTAATCACCGATCATCAACCATCCACCAAACAAGCAATCATCAATCATTAATCACCAATCATTAACCTTTAATCAGGCAATCAATCATCATCAATCAATCATCATCAATCAATCATCATCAACCATAATTAAACAATCATCATCAAGCATCATCAACCAATCATCAACAACAACCAATCATCATCAATTATTATCGATCAATCATCATCAATCAATGATAATCAAGCAATTACCATCAATCAATCATCATCAATCAATCATCATCGATCAATCATCATAATTTCATGGTTCACACAGAATAATGTCTTGCTTAATGCAAAAAAAACTGTAACTATGCACTTCTCCTCAAAATATAAATCGTCTGCTATACCATTCAATATAACTCTAAATAACAGTACTCTAGAGTTAACCCCTTGAGTATGATACGACCAAATCTGGTTCTGAAACAATTATCCGTTGAGTATGATAGGACCAGATCTGGTTCCGCGTTTTTTTCACTTCTTTGAAGTTCTCATATTTATTCATAATTATCTAATTGTTTTACAAAATGATATTTCAATATTCTATATTCGAAATTTCAATGCAATCATTGTGCAGTTGTTCTTTTTATGATTGGTGTAGTAGTTTCGTAGTTATAGTACTTTAAGGTCGATGTCGCCGAAAATCCTGCAAAAGAGACAGATGCATCCATGAAAATACCCATTTACTCCAAGGGTTAAGCAAATCGACAAAGTTCCTAGGTATCATGATCGATCATCATCTTAGCTGGAACATCCATATTAATGAACTGTGTAATGCGCTTTCTTCGGCAATATATGCGATAAAAAAGATTGAATTCTTAGATGGCGAAATCGCTGCAATAACTACGTATCATGCCTGTTTCCATTCTAAAATGACTTATGGTATACTGATATGGGGGAATGCTACAGACAGTTCTAGGGTTTTAATTTTACAGAAAATTGCACTGAGAGCAATTGCAGGAGTATCCCGTGACACGCACTGCGAACCATATAAAATACTGTCTTTTTCGTCTGAATATGTTTTAAAATGTCTATTATATGCCAAATATAATATTAACGAACAAGGGGTAAACGGGAATATGCACTCCCACAATACACCCAAACGTAATGATGTTATCCTGCCTAAAGTTCGCCTTACGCAGACACAAAAGTCCTTTGGATTTTTTAGCTCTAAGCTCTTTAACCCTTAACATGTAACATCGGTCTCACAGGCCCTGGTGTTTTGCGTTTTGTGTTGCAACACTGCGATAGACCAATCGACCCCCCCGCCGTCCCTAGTACCTTTCCACCAGTTACCGCTCGACCGCCGGGCGATACGGGCGCATGCTTGTGCGCACGAAATCCGCCATTTCCTGCGCATTTAAAAATACCTTGGCGGTCTCACCGACCGATGTAGCCGATAGTGTCGATTTGGTGGCGGTCTCACAGACCGATGTGGCAGGTAGCGTCGATTTTGTAGTGGTCTCGGGGACCGGTATATCAACTAACGTCGTTTTAGTTTCAGTAGTGTGGCTGTATGCAAAGTAAAGTAAGTATGTCAATGCTGTTACTTACCTAGTAATGTTCACATTAATGACTAGAGTATGTTAATGAAATGAATATAAAATTATTTGTGTTCGTTTGTTGCAGAATGTCTTCCTCCTCATCTCAGCAAGATGACGAGGAACGTGTGCTTCGTCGGGCTGTACGAGTTCTACATGAGCCAAAAGATGTAGAAGTCGAAGATGACGATGATTCCGATAATGATCCAGACTACGTTGAAACCTACTGTAGCTCTAGTACTTCAGATTCTGAGTCCGAGGAGGGTTTATTGGATATAGAACTGGATGTGCTAAATCGTCCGGAAGAGGTCGTCGCGGAAGTATACAAAGGGAAGAACGATTTTGAGTGGAGCTCAAAGGAACAAAGGCCTGTTACTGCAAGGATACCGAGTCATAATATTTTGAGAGGTATGTTCGGTCTATTACTTCCTGCTAGACAATTAGGACCGAACCCGACGCCTGAGTCAATTTGGAATTTATTATTCGACGGTAAAATTTCCCACGAAATTCTACTTTGGACCAACAGGACGATCCGTTCAGTTACAGAACTGCATTCCCGACAAAACGATGTCAACTACAAAGACCTCGACTACCTGGAATTGAAAGCTTTTATTGGCTTACTGATGTTATCTTCGATCTTCAAGTCTGGCCGCGAGGATATGTGTTCTCTGTTTAGTACTGAGGAAACCGGACGTCCTATTTTTCGATCCATCATGCCTTTGAAAAGGTTTCAAGTTCTTCTTCAGTGCTTACGGTTTGATGATCCAGAATCAAGAAGGAACAGAACTGCAAATGATCCAGCCGCAGCGATATCCCATATTTTTGAAGTATTCTTAAACAACTGTCAGAAAATATTTTGTATTGGTGCCACAGTGACGGTGGATGAAATGCTGGTACCATTTCGGGGTAGATGTGGTTTTCGTATATATGCCTAAAAAACCGGCAAAATACGGTCTAAAAATAATGTGTCTAACTGATGCCAAGACATCGTATCTGTATAATGCCTACATATATTCCGGAAAGGGCTCGGATGGAATTGGCCTATCAGAGGAAGAGAAGAAACTATCTGTACCATCTCAGTCTATCTTGAAACTTACAGCTCCGATACAAAAAACAAACCGCAATATAACCGCCGACAACTATTTTACCTCTATAGAGTTGGTAGATGAGTTGAAAAAGCGAGGACTGACTTACGTAGGAACCATAAAGAAAAATAAAAGGCATATCCCTCCTGAATTTCAAGCATCAACTACAAGAGTGGTCGGTTCTTCTCTGTACGGATTCACAGAAAGTACTACTCTGCTCTCTTTTGTACCAAAACGTAACAAAGCTGTTCTGCTTCTATCCACCATGCACCACACCAGAGACCACGATCTAGGGAGGAATAAGCCCTCTATCATTTCTTTCTACAACTCGACAAAATCAGGTGTTGACCTTCTAGATATGAAATGTGCAGGCTACTCCTGCAACCGAAGAAGCAGACGCTGGCCACTAACCATTTTCTACCAGATGGTCAACATATCTACTGTGAACGCACACATAGTATTCAACTGCTTTCGTGGTACACCCGATATGACAAGGTTTGATTTCATAAAAACCTTAGCGAAATCACTAGTGACACCATTCCTGCATCGTCGTCTCAAAACCCCAAACCTGCCAAGGGAGCTGGTAGCTTCCATAAAAAAATTGTTAATCCTGACACAGTCCCAGAAACTGTAAATCTGCCATCTGATAGACTCGAAACAAGGAAGACCTGTTCGATTTGCCCCTCCTCACTCAAAAGGAAAACTGCTTACAAATGTATAAGATGTAGCAAGATGTTCAAAAAAAATATGTAAAAATTGTATCTAACAAGACTATGCTCATTCAGATGATTCTCTAATTTTTTGCTATAAGATTAAAATAATAAATAAAAAGTGAGTGTTATAAAAAGAAAATTCGGAACTATCGAATGTTTGTTTACAATTTCATCATAATTTTAGAAATAAGTAGCTGAAAAATGTTTCCTTATCCCATGTTATAGTGTGTGCATATTGTTACTTTTCGAGAAAATGTCATTAAAATAAAGATTTTTGCTAGAACAGACCATATTTTCGGTGAAAATTCTATAGGGGCCTGACAGACCGGTGTTACCGATAGTGTCAGTGAAAATCATGTTACAGGTTAACCAGCTACCACCATCCAAAAGAAAGATGGAAACAAAGTTTAGGCCCCCCACCACCGTTATAACCTACGCAGTGGCGGCAGCGGTTTGCGGCCTACCCGCAAAACAACGGACTGACAGCTCTTCAGTCTACCCTAGACAACGGCGGCTGCAACGTCACCGAAACGTCGGGTCCTACAAATTTCACGCGGTAAATTCGTTTTCTATCCTATTTATAATGTCAAACAACCGCGATAGTCTTCGATTTTATATGACAAATGTATAGTCAGTGAATGACAGTCTACCACAAATAGGTTGGCTCGGAAGCTGGCAAGTTTCATCAAAGTAATGGTCTCCTGTTAAGTATTGTTGCACTCTTTCCAATTTTCGAACTTTACTGACATTAAGCGTAACGCTTTTTCGTTAACATTCAATTGCACTATCCATCAAATTCTTATAACGAGGTTTTAAATGAAATCGATTAAACTCCAAATATCATTAGACCAACTATCGCCCGCTTCATACCAATGGAACAATCCTATTATATGACAGTAAATGACGCCCCGAGTAGCTTATTAGTTGTTGTGGCAATCTCCATACAATCATTGATTTTTATGTTGTTAGTTACCCTTGAAAGGTGATAAACTATTGAACACCGTAGCTCGAACATCGAACTCATATATTTGGTAGCTAACTGCATAAATGTAACAATCGGCATTAACTAGGGAGGACACACTAACCCTGCATTCTCTCTAACTTAACGTTGGTCACACGAAGTTGTTTCGCCGTAACTTTATTACTAGTATACACCGAGCTGGGCGGCACTTGCCACTTGCCACAGGGTATTTGAATGCGTAATTTATCGAGCGGGCATCGCTCATCGGCAAGTATCATGTTAATTTGCATAATTTAAGGTTTATAGGCGATGTTATAGGCGTTCAATCTAATATTAAATGCCAACAAATAAATATATAATATATAAAAAAAAACATGACTGCGGTTACAGAAAGTGATACATCTTTATATTTTTTGGACGGTTTTTTAATGAAATATTTGAAGTTTGTGTATTTATCCGTATAGGTATATGTATATTTCCAGAATGTACTCAATCAAACCTTTCATTTGACACTAAACACGGTATATTTACGTTATTTATTGACATTTGGACATTTGGTAAATGACAATTTCTTTGCATTACACAAATATAACATACTATCTGCGCCCCGCGGTTTCACCCGCGTGGTGATGGAAAATTGTGATAATGATGATAGAAAGTATTTTATATTTTCGTCAATTTTTCAAAGTTTTTATATTATTATGGTATTCGGGACGGAGACAAATCCAACAAATTAAAAATCATGAAAATCAGTCCATCCGTTCTCCATTTATAAGTGTTCGAACAACTATGTATATTGTGAAATGTATGTAAATTGGAACTAAGTATTTTTTATGATGTACTCTCTAATAGGTATTATAAACGCTATAGTTTGTAAGTATAGATAGGTAAGGATGTATATGATGATTGATGGTAGTGCAAAAGTTATAATAGTAGTAGGAACGTGTAACTTCAACGGTTTTTGCGGCGCACGCCAGAATAGCTCGCAGATCGCAGTTTTTTTTCCTACTTACTTGACACTTTCCTACTTATTCAAACTATCTTTATAAATTATAGCCTATGTGTTATTCTGATGTGTAAGCTATATTATTGTAAAGTTTCATCCAAATCCATTCAGTAGTTTTTGCTTGAAAGAGTAACAAACATCCATACATACATTCTTACAAACTTTCGCGTTTATAATAGTAGTAGGATTCAGCCACCCGATCCCGGGTGAATCAGCCGGGAAAAGGATGCCGTGATCCGCGATAGATTCGGTAGACACCGTATTACCGCTACCATTGATTTTATGTTGTAATTACAATATAAAATCAATGCCGTTACGAAAGGGAGTGGACCGCGCAAGCGACCTCGATTCTGTAACCATTCAGGAGGCAGGAGAAATCCTGAAGGTTAATTTAAGGCAGAGATATCCTTCCAAACTAGTAGTCAGGGGGCGAGACTGCCCGCTGGATACATTTCCCGGTGCCTCGCCGTAAGGCGTTGGCCTCTGACGGGCGAGTGGCGTAACTAGAAAAATGATTGTTTTTCGTCCCAAGTCTTCTCCGCTCACGGGAGACGATTTATTATCGTTCTATCTAAAACTTTCTGGGGTGACGGGTTCACCCGTTGTAATTGACAGCTCTAGAAGTGTCAACACAGCTTATATATGGTATGATCCTATAAAACCACATTTCGAAAAGCGGCAAACTTTTTAACAGCCTGTCTAAAAGTCTCCGGCTTTCAATCACATATTATATAATATTATATTGAGAATAAGTCATATCTTAGAAGTCCGATCTTCAGGTGTAGTTTGATGTTTCTTTTCATTTCTTTAAAATATTTTTTTTTTCAACGTTCGTTTGTGTTTTAAACTTTTACTGTTATCAATTATATTAGCCACAATTCATACAATTGTATAAATGAATATGAAATGTTGCTCTACAAGCAACCTTTCACATTTATATTTATAGTAGTTTGGTAAATATTCACTGAAAATTAACGTGGCAGTAAAATAAGAACTAACAAGACTTTTTTTCCAAGATACATTTCAAAACCTTATAAATCTAAAACGAAAAAAATCAACCTTATTTATGATGGATTTTAACGTTTGATTGTTGGCAAGGGACATACTACATATGTACATTTTTACTCCAGTTTTAAATCTAGGTAGGTATGTACCCACTTCTTTTTGAGTGGTTTTAGGAAGACAGACCTTATCAAAAGTTATATGAAGCTCTTCACTAAAGACACATCTTGATGAAATCACAGCGTCAAAAGCGGAAACTCTCGAAATTATCATCGGTAAGACAGCAATGTGATACCATTCTGTTGATGTGCAAATAGATGCACGGGGTGACGTCATTAATTACATTTGTGCGCGTAGAATGCAATTAAGGAAGGCTCACGTCGGCACGGGCGTCTCCTACTATTGAAAATACGCGGGAAATTCAAAGGGCCTTGTTTACACTAGAGAGTGCACTGCTGTTTGTAGCACAGTAGCTGAAGAGGCAGCACAGTAGATCTAATGGAATCTTCGAACCGAAGGCCCTATCGCGTATCAATATAAAAATCGGTTGTGTCACCCCAAGACTTTCCGTGGAAATAGCCAAGGATTAATTTTATCTGAAAGGTAATTTCATAAATAAAATCGATGAAAACCCTTTCTCGGCCGGCAAATTAACCCGGTTGAGTTAGACAGATCTTACAGACAGACAGACGTATGGTCCTAATCGTCTCAGGGGGCTCAAAATAAATATTTCCGTTTTCATCTCGAAATAAATAGCGCGTTCACAATACGTTCCCTCCTCGTCGGTTGGTGGGCCGGAAAATTAAAAATGGGACTGACACAGTCGTGTCGGAGCCGTAATGTCTTACGTGAAAACAACTCTATATTTCTTTATTAAAAGTAAAGCACGAGATCCACATTCCTGCAGCATAACATAATACTCGGGTTTGGACCGGCAGCAAAAATAGAGCATACTTCAGTATCTTCATCGCTACGTTAACGCAGACTAACTAGGCCTAGGCAGGTACTAAAGCAGGCGTAACAGAATTTTATTTTACCTGTGCACACGTTTATCTATAACTTAGAGAAAAAACAACAGAATCAAATTGGGTACTTCCAAGTATTTAAAAAATCATATAATATCTGATTTTAAAAAAATAGACTGAGGATAAAATTGAAATTAAATAATTAGTTTCAAATAATATAAATAAGATACCCGCCGTTGTCTACGGTAGGCTACATTAGACAACGGCGGCTGCAGCGTCGCCGAAACGTCGGGTGCTACAACATTCACGCGGGTGCTACAAAATTCGTTTTCTCTCTTATTTATAATGTCAAACAACCGCGATAGTTTAAAATAGTCATGTCCAAAATTATATATATAATGAACTACATGTCCAAAATTATCCTAAGAATGTGTTACTAGAAATTAAAATGTAGTCAATATTAAAAAAAACGTCAGTAGTAATAAAACATATTTATGTCTTTGACAGAATTTAAAAAATATACATTATTTTACAAAATAGGTTTTAAAATACTTAAAATATAATTAAAGTATCGAGTAAATAAATCAAACTAGAAATCTTAAAAATATTCTGATAAACTCATAGTCTCAGATTTCTTTGTCATGATCTCAGATCCCTTCGCGGGATTTTAATCGAAGAAATACATGTTAGATTGTCGGATAGGCAGTGAGGCCTCAACGATCTAATCACTATTTGTACGACGGTGGCTCGGCGAAAATGAAACAGTAACTGTTGATTTGGATTTATTGTGTATGCGCCGAAGGCTGGCGTGCGAATGCATGACGTCTTAGTTGCGACGGCTGTTATATTGAAAGCAGCGCCAATGCTTATGGCAGTGGCGCACTAAGTATTAACATTTAGATTAATTAACATTTAGATTAATTAACATTAACAGTGCTATTACTAAACAATTTAAGGCGGGGTACGTAACACTGCTCCCCCCTAGAGATTTGCTTAGAATATTAAAGTTAATCTCGATACATTGCTTGTGGTAGTTACCACGTATTTAAATTGAGCTACATGCTATGTTAGTATACATTGAAAAACGCATGTTGTTAGTATGTAAACAATTGTAAAATGCTGTAAAGTTATTGAACAATTTTGTAAATAAATTGTTGAATTGCGTACAAAATTAAAACATATATATTTTTTATAATTAGAGGCTGTAAAAGAGCCTTGTAGAAAAAAAACATTTGTTAAGTCATTTTCACAGAATGCAGCCTTGAGCGCGCATTTATTTTCACTAGCACTGCACTAAACCATGGCGTGTTGACCTGGAGTGGCTGCTGCGGTGCTGGAGCTGGTTGTCCCTGGTGGCGGCAGAAGGTGAGGGCGGGCGATTTCCATCTCAGTGACGACTGATTTCCTTTGTCTCTTGTTGTGACGATATAAAATGGTATTTTGAAAAAGTCACGTAGCAGTGATGTCATTCGTCTAAGAATCGGACCTTCTTGACGATCCGTCCGCTGCGCGTGCGATAATGCTCTTTTGCCTTATCGCCTTTTTCGCGCGTGGGAATGGAATTTTGCTGGGTGGTCTGACGATTCGTTTGAGTCATTATTTTGTCGCTTGAAACTTTTTGTGTTGTTTCGTTTTGCATTTTCAGATCGCTGCCCTGTGAGATGAAATACGCGGGTTTGACGCGATCAGCCGACATTACTTTTGGTTTTCCTTTTATGGATAATTCGAACGTTTTATTGTTTCGTTTTATCACTCGAAAAGGTCCAGAATATGGTTGTTGTAATGGCTTCCTGACCATATCATCTCGCAGGAAAACGTGAGTGCAATCCTTGAGATCTGGATGCACGAAAACGTTGTCTCGGGTGCATTCTCTCGTTGGTTTAGCTGATAGGTCTGATAGGTGTTGTTGAAGTCTTTCGACGAACGTAGAGTCCAACTGCTTGTGTTTGGTTGGCTGAATGAACTCTCCAGGTAAACGTAATTGTTTGCCGAATGTTAATTCTGCTGAGGAGGTTCCTGTGTCCTGTCGAATGGCTGCTCGCATACCTAGTAAGACTGTTGGTATTTCGTCGAACCAGTTTGTTGTGTTTTGCCTAGCCATAAGTGCGGCTTTCATGGTGCGATGGGCGCGTTCTATCTTTCCATTTGCTATCGGGTGAAAGCTTGTTGTTCGTAGTTTCTTAACCCTTCAGGCCTCGGCCCCTCAGCCGATTGACAATTTGATGTCCCAAAAAAATTTTGCAAAAATTAGTAAAAAAATTGAATTACGACACTGTCTCACCAAAACATTAATTACTGCCAAACCACTGTACCCATAATTAAAATGAAACATATTAACATAATAAAACATAATAAAATCAAATAAATTAAATTAAAATAAAATTAAAACGGGGCCGTCACGCTGAATCGTTTTGTGGCCGATATCGGCCAATCGGGGCTTGAGGGGTTAATACCAAGAACGTTTGTTAAATTTCGAAATAGATTGCTTTCGAAATTTGTACCTTGGTCTGTAGTTATTTTTTCGGGGCATCCGTATCGCGTGATCCAATTATTGTACAGAGCTTTTGCTGTTGTTTCTGCGGTTTGGTCGGGAAGCGGAATCGCCTCGAACCAGTGTGTCGCTCTATCGATAATCGTTAGTAGGAAGCGACAGCCTTGAGAAACTTGTAACGGCCCAACAAAATCGATATGTATGTGATTGAAACGATCAGCTGAATCGAATTTTTCAAGCTGCGGTTTGTTGTGTCGAAATGTTTTCGACTTCTGACAAGGGATGCATGCTTGGGTCCACTCCTTAATTTGCGTGTGCATACGAGGCCAGATGAATCGTTGCGTGATTAATTTCCGGGTGCCACGTATGCCTGGATGCGCGATATTATGGATGATATTGAATGCTGTGCGACGGAATTTCTCAGTGAGAAATGGTCGGATTTGGTCTTTTCCTGTATCACAGATGATAGGTTTGCTGATTCCTGGGAGTGTAATTTTCTTCACTTGCGAGTTGTAGCGGAGGAAATTATTTGCTTCGTCGTTATTCTGCTGTGAGAGTGCTAATTCTTCGTAGTTAATCTCGGTGGGGCAATCGATTGCTTCTATGCGAGATAACCAGTCTGCGACGGTATTTTGATCTCCTGGAATGTGTTCGATTTTGTTGCAAAATTGCTGGATATAGTCTAGTTGACGAACCCTACGAGGAATCTCGTTTTTTGCAGACGCGTTCTTGGTGAATGCGTAGATAATCGGTCTGTGATCTGTATGGATAGTGACGTCTTGACCTTCAATGAGTCGACGGAAATGCTTGATTCCTAGGTAAATCGCTAGAAGTTCACGATCGTAAGTCGAGTAATTCCGTTGAGTTACGTTCAGATTTTTGGAGAAAAAACCTAAGGGTTGAATAATTCCATTTATCTTTTGTTGTAAGGCCGCTCCAATACCGGTGTCTGATGCGTCTGTAGCTAGAATTAGCTGTGCTTCAGGTGCTGGGTGAGCGAGTGTGAAGGCATTCTTTATTGCATCCTTACATCCTTGAAACGCTTGAGAAGAGATGTCGTTCCATATGATACGAGTTTTGACATTTTTCTTTGCTCCAATTAAATATTTATTTAATTCTGCTTGATGTTTAGCAGCGTGTGGAGTGCTTTCTCTGTAGAAATTTATCATGCCGAGGAATCGGCGCAACTGCTGAACGGTATCGGGTCTCTGAAAATCAGATATGACCTGCTGTCGGTCTGCGATTGGCGTAATTCCTTTTTCGTTCACATGATATCCTAAATATTCTACTTCTTTTTTATTAAACTGGCATTTTTGAATGTTGATCGTGATGCCATTTTCGTCCAAACGATGTAAAACCATTTT